>JAGSMR010000063.1:0-280000 GCA_029286605.1 Sericinus montela | reverse complement strand
ATTGTATTTCCTAAGATAAAGGACAATAAAGAGGATACCGCCAGAGTTTCTTTAGCCTATCTTTTCTCCGTTAGAAGAACCTAGTTACGAAATGGTGGTAGATTAAAAATTACAATCGTCGGATGTAATATGTGTTACATTCTAGGTATGAATAAATGACTTCATTGAGATGAATGCATAGATTGCGGAATAATAATCTCAATAAATATCCGATCAAATTTTTTGGTAAAAACTGTATGCGATTGAACATGGGCGTTGGTTATCAGGAGCTCGTTGTTGGTGAGAGGTCGCGGGATTGATTCGGGGTCGGTTCAATATTTAAACAACTACTTTTTCTGCATTGTCTCAGTCCGAGTGTTTGTGGCACCTTTGTTGTTTCTCATTCCATAACACGCGTGCTTTAGCTACTTACTTTGGGATCGGAGCAACATATGTTATGTTGTCCCTATCTTTTTTGTACATATGTATCTCAGTAACAATAGTTCTTGTTAAGCATCCGAAAGGTAGTGTTCTGCCCTGATATATTATCGTATATAACAATAATAGAAAGAAACTTAATACTTTAAATAATAGAACGGGAGAAAAAAGGGATCCCTTATCCCTAAAGGAAAACGAACACGTCCCAACATGGCCGTGAGCAGACTGATATCGGCGACACGTGGAGCGTCTAGGCATCGGCGTTGCCTAGCAACCATAGCCCCGAGCAGCGTCGCAGCGCATGCGGAGTTACGCCAGAATTAGGCACGCACACATTTCCATGTTCATGTTATCGATATGACAAGTTATCGATGTGCATTTACTTTTATTTTGTAACAATTGCAGTTGCAATTAACGAAATCAATTTCACAACAAAAAAATTGGCATTTTTTAAAATTTCCTCTGACATGGGCGAGATTCGAAACCGCGACTTTGCCGTACCGTGGCAACCGCTCTTATGAGCCACCGTGTTGTTTTAATTTTTTTCTTTTTAATTTAATAACAAAATATTTTAGCATATAACACTTGTATGCTTTAAAATCAATCTATGTTTTTCAAATATGAACACAGTAGTTTTCCAATACTATTTGGCACCAGAAACTGGTAAGAAGAGTCCTAGGATCCTTCTCAGCTTTGAAGTCCTTGGGTCATTATGAGACTCTTATCCATTGCTGCCACCAATTGACACGGTAAAACAGTTCTGTTCCATTTAAAAACTCTTTTTGGACTAATTAAATTGACCTAAAACCAATCGGTTGACCGACACATAAGAAAATACTAATAAATAAATACACGGATATAAAGATAATATCACATACATTGCTCTGATCCAACAGCAGCTAAAGCATTTGTGTTATGGAGTTTGAAAGAACCATGGCAACATAAACACTCAGACACGAGACTATGTAAAAAAAATTACTCTCGGTGTAGCGATGTATACAGGTTTTTTAGGAATCGAACCCGGGACCTCAGTACGGGCTAAATATATCACGTCTTTTTTTTTTAAGCTAGTTTGCAAGATTAATAGGTTACAATATCCACTTACAATCTGGTCGATTGTTAGGTCCTTTTTCATCTAACCATACAATAATGTTTTAAACTGAAAAAATTGAAACAATCCTACAGAAAAATCACTGCTATTTAAACATACTAAATATACCTACTCGATTACATAAGCATACATAGTCGATACTGAAAATATTATAGCTTAATTAAGAAAAAAATCAGTTTGAAAAAAGTTTGTAAGAAATAAAAAAAGAACAAGTCACGATAGCCGAGTGGCTGGGTGGTCGGAATTTCTAGTCGAGAGACCCGAGTTCGATCCCCAGATGGCAGGCTCGTACCAATGGGTTTTTCAAAAACGTACGTAGGAATTATATCGTTGGCTTGGATATAAAGACGGCGACGGGCTCACCACCTGTCACGTTGTCCCGAAAATATCTTCGGTGGAAGGTGGGTCAAAGGGACTTAATTGTCTAGACTAGACCTCTGTCTACCCCTGTATTGGGAATTGCGTGAAGATATTTATTTATATTTTATTTAAGAAATAAACGAAACGTGCTCATCACTATTTTTGGCGCACGCGCGAAATTTGTTACGGAGTCCTCTTCCAATCAGTACCAAAGAATTATATAGGCAGTATTCCTTTAGCATCAGAAATATTCTGATCAAAAAAGAAGATTCATTAAAGTTTTACAAAGCAGGATATTAGATATAATAAAAAGTATTTAGTTGAGATATTTTTAAAAAGAACTATAAGCAATAAACTAAGCAGAACTTACGATCTGTAAGAATTAAATCTAGAAGCAGTTTCAAGCAGAGGTCTATCTTAAGACCTTGCTACGTACTACGTAGCAGCGTAAGAGATACTTCGCACCTTCAGATTACAACTTGATGCCAAACACAACTTTAGACGTGTGTGGCCGACATGCAACGGGTCGCCAGCTCTAGTGGCTCGTGTTCGATTCCCAGACGGGTCAATTTATATAATTTGCTGCATTTTCTCGGCTCTGGATGTTTGTGCTAACTTCGTTATTTTCGATTCTATAAGACAAGTTTTTTAGCTACTTACTTAGGGATCTGAACAATGTATGTGATGTTGCTCCTAAATATGTTTTTTATTGATTTATTATTATTATTTAAAATGTGTAACGCTTAACCCTTTCTACTCATTTTATAATATAAACGACATATTGAATTAAAATCGCGATAGCCGAGAGGTTTGATGGTCGGAATTTCTAGTCAAGAGACCCGAGTTCGATCCCCAGATGGCAGGCTCGGACCAATAGGTTTTTCTAAAACGTATGTAGGAATTATATCGTTGGCTTGGATAAAAAGACGGCAACGGGCTCACCACCTGTCACGTTGTCCCGAAAAAAGCTTCGGTGGAAGGTGGGTCAAAGGGACTTAATTGTCTGGACTAGACCTCTGTCTACCCCTGTATTGGGAATTCCGTGAAGATATTTATTATTTATTTATACATATTGGATGTAAAATGTTTCCACGGGCTAGTAATTTGTGTTTTCTTACTTCTAAAGGGTTTCCTGGCATAAGTATTTATATCACTCAAAAGATTGACTCCAAAGCTTGTGTGTAAGAAATATGTGTAAGAAAATAATAAAGAAATGAATGTTTTTGTATTTGTAAAAAGAAGTCACCGTAATTATTTGCATCACACTTGAAAACTGTAAAATGTCCACGGAGACTGAGATGTATCGGCTACATTAGAACCAATCGCGATACTTAACACACGTAATGTGTAAATAAAACGGTCAGTTACTTTCCACTGCAGGACATAGATCTCTAATAATAATGAATTTCCACAAAATAACGCCTGAGTCTAATAAGATCTTTGACAGACAGCAGCATCTAAGGAACGAGGAAGCCGCGATCGCCGCTTTATTGTAGAAATTTCTCCATACGGTAGAGGACTTTATCCTATAGTGCACTTTTAGAGGCCGTTAATAAAGTGTAAATATATACAGAGTATAAATAAATAATATAATAAAGAGTATGATTAGATTCGAAATCCAGATGTTGGTCGATCAATTAAAATTTAACAACTGATTAACAAAGCTCATTCTCATTGCATAATAATTCAGGGATCTGAGATGCATGTTAGTACTATTGAACTTTTCGTGTCTAACTTTTTTGGCAACATTGCCTTCACTAGACATGTGTTTGTTGTTTTAAAGTCAGCGCTGGTTTCATGTATTCTTTTTTTTCTGGTTAGTTGTAGTCGAAGTATTTCAAGCTTACTATTTTGACAAATTTTGTCACAATTCAAAGTAATATTTCACATTAGTTATTCTTTTCATCTACTTCAAACATTGTTTAACCCAAAAGTTACTTTCCTCTTTTATAAGAAAGTTTAGTTGAAGTTTCATGTGAAAGTAGTTTAATACAAATACCCCGAATTTCGCACGCATTCGTATGCGAAACACGTATTTCGAATAAAAAGTTAACAAGCAGACTTTATTCGAGAGTTACGATGTTATAGGGCTTCATGAAAGTCAAAGAAATGTGCTGAGATACAAAAAACATCAAAGAATGTCTGCAATGGGTAGGAATGTATGCAATATTTATGTTACTAACGGACAGACGCTTCATTCCCCTCTGAATGCCTATCTTATTTTTCCCTGCCACGTTATCTTGAACGAGATAAATTGTCACGTAAAATGATAAATAAGCAAATGGTTGGATTACCGGTTCAGGTCACGAGTCAGATCCCCTTGAGAAAAGTTATCTGTTTTTCGAAACTTAGATTCGATTTGCATTACTGGCCTGGAGATTAAAATGGTGACAGGTGCACCTGTTGTTACCTACTAAGTAAGTTCTGGTTTTAATTGTATGTAAAGTCATAAGTGGCTGTCCCCGCCGTCACTTCGCTCGTTGGATCTATTATTACTATTATTTACTCTATTTATATATAATAAGTCCCGATAACCGAGTGGTTTTGTCATCGGAATTCGAATCCAGAAACCCTAGCTCGATCTCTAGGAGGTAGGGTCATACTAATGAGTTTTTTTTAAACTTATATACAATTTACATCGCCGGGATCAACGGGATCACCACCTGTTTTCCTAAAATAAAGTCCGGTGAAATGTAGTTCGAAAGGACTTAATTGTATAGACCTCTGACAACCCCTGTATTGGGAATTCGTGAAGATTTAATTAAAAAAAAAAGAAAAAAATTTAGATTGAAATAGTAAGGTGTAGTGAAGACAATAATTAATAGATATCGATATCGTGCGATAGTAAATGGGCGCTGCCAGGTATCTGTTACGCGATCGGAATATTAAAAAGCCATTTAGCTCGTATCCCACATGTAAATGCTTCCGCCGCTTGAAGTTATTATCTAAGGATTTTATGAATTATTCTCTAATTGATTATATCCATAAATGTATGACTTGTTAGGTAGTTTAGATCGTATCTGTATAAATTAAACGAGTTTAGAGCCACTCTGCCACCGTGACTATTGCATTTGTGGTAACTTCATTGTTTCAGATTCCATATTACAAGTGCTTTATTTACACTTTGTAATCAGAGCAATGTACGTGATGTATGTATATATTTAATTGTTGAAATTTATCTCACACACTAGTAGTAATAACATAAACGCTGGATCAAGTATGGGAATCAAGAGAGTGTGGTGGTATACGAGCGTTGTTACCCACGAGGACTACGGTACCTCTGGACCACTATCTCTTCTTCTTCTTTGCAGCCTCCCTAATGTTTATAAAAAATAATGGGGCCACCTGAATACAACGACTTGACATCGACAACATTGTAAGGTCGGTACTCCATCTAATGCGGGATTGTCCCTCACTGTATTTACAGAAAGCGTTTGTCACTCGTCGGCAGAAATGGGTCTAGTAATGCTAGTAATGCCCTAAAGGCTCATAGGTAGAGAATAAGAATATTATCATACGTTATCTCGAAAACTACTCTAAGGGCAAGGACAATATTTTGTATAAAGAAACTGTTTGAGAGTGCAAGTACAAGAGTTTTTGAACAAACCTATGGGCACGAGTCTACCACAGGGGAATCGAACTCGGGTCTCTCACAACTCATGACTTGAATTCCAATTACTTAAAACTCGGCTATCGTGACTCAGCTAATGAAAAATAAAACTTTATTGAAATATTCATTAATATAAATATTATAAAAACGCCATCTATTGGCGCTACGCGGAACCTACTTACCAAGGTACTCTGAATTATTTGTAAGAAAGAATGAAAGATACGTGTTCTGTATATCTATTTTTCGAAATTGAAATCTTGGTACCTACAAGTACCAATTGCACTTTTAAGTCTATTTTATTGATTTAGTACGAAAAACGTCGTGGAATACTTTCAGGCCGTTTTTAATACGATTTACTTCATAATTCTTTTTTTTTTTATTGAAGTGGGAGGCAAACGAGCAGGTGGCACACGTGATAGTAAGTGATTACCGCCGCCCATGAACATCTGCAATACCGGAGGAATAGCGGATGAACGCAGCCGGCCTTTGAAAATTCATGATAGCTTACTTAAAAAACAGTTTATAACGCATCTTTTGACGCTATAGCGCAAAATTATTTATTTATTAGAGACACACAATAATACTAACTGCCAACAGTTTTTTTTTATGACAATACTGTTACAAGATAATGTGCACCCCTAAATAATTCCAGGACGAAACAAATCCTCAGACAAGGATAATATCCGAAAACAATGTGTCGGGCTTTAGTGAACATGCCTCCGCACGTATTTACATGACAATGGCGACGCGCCGTTACTGCTAACTACAACCTTAATCCGATATCTTTGTATATATTATTATAGATTTACATTGTAAGGACGCAATAGAATTAAGTCTTTGTATTTAACGAATTATAAACTAGATTGTGATTGTGTGTTAAAGTAAAATGTTTTGTTTCAAGCTGTTAGAGAAAGACTTTATAGAGCATGAAATAACATATTATAAACAGAAACAAAAATTTTTGATTCACTTTAAAATTACTTGTATAAACTATTTAATCGTATAATATTTATAAAAGGGTATAATCACATAATAAAATAAAAAATTACAATGATGAATAAGTTTCTTCAAAAAAAGGTAACAAAATGAAACAAAATATATAAAATTTAGGGTGCAATTATATTACAGCGCCATCTAGCGAGCTTAGGAAGAACTAGTTCAGAAACAGAATCACTAAGCAAAATCAAAATTTTCATGCGGAAATAAACTACACTAAAACCAAGCACAGACTTGAATAACATGTAAAAATTGACTCGGAGCGGACAGAACTCGGCACTCCACCTAGTGTTGTGAATTTGCAACAAGGTTCCTTTGGTCTTTCACAACCCAAATCACGTATATGCTTATTGTTTAAAGTTTAAACTTCAGTCAGAAGTACAATTAATTATATTTTTTTCCTAACTTAAACTTAACACACCTATATACTTAGTCAGGTAATAAATTCTGTCACATGTTTAACCTAAAATAATTTAAACAAGGTTATTCATTATGTAACTATTTATATACCAAAATGAACTTAACAAAACATAGATGACACTAAAGTTTATTCAAAATGACCTCCGTGATTTTGAATACAGGCCTTCAATCTGTGCGGCCAGTAGTCTATCGCAGCACGAACGAGGTCCATGTCAATATCGGCGGCTGCCTTAATCAAGGATGTCTTGAGTGACTCCAAATTGGGATGAGGCTTTGAGCACGCCTTTTCCTCCAAGTGTTGCAATATCTTGTAATCTAACGGATTCAAATCTGGACTGGAGGAGGGCCAGTCTTCGTGCCCGGTGAAGTCGATTTCACGCGCCGCCAGCCAGTCTTCTGTCCTCTTCGCTCTATGAGCTGGCGCCGAATATTGTTGGAATACCCAGTGCCTGTTATTGAACATGGTATGAGAAACAGGTTCCACAAGGTTCGTCAGGACTGTATTTTGATACACAACTGCATTCGTTTTTACACCTTTCTTGCAAAAATGTACCTCTGTTAAGCCCCAATAAGAAACTCCTAACCATACCATGAGCGAGGATAGAAAATGACCTCGTTGGACACGCGGAATACGGTTGCTCGCTTCTTCACTACGGTTTGCGTACACCTTATCATTTTGTTTGTTGTAGCTCTCTTCTACGGTAAAAATTTACGAAAAAAGAATCTTCCGATATTTTTTTCCCGCGTACCGCTTAAACAAAGCGCGGCATCTCTTCAGTCTCAGGTGCATTAGACGAGCATTCAAACAATGTCCTGTTTTTCTTCGATATGCCCGAAGTCCCCTAAGTCTTCATTCAACACCCTTTTCACCGTGGTTCTGCTTGTCCCCATCTGAAGGGCCTACAGTTTCTGCTTACGTTTGGGATTTCTTTGAAATCGAGCCTTCACAGCTTTTAACACTGCTGGAGTCCTAACAAACCGAGGGCGACCACTTCATGACCAGTCATCTACACTAGAGTCTTCATTGTATCGTTGGATGATACGATAAACAAATCTTTTGATTATATTCAAATTTTTCAGTATGTCAAAAAGTTAAATTGGCGCGAAACAGCAACGATGCAACGCAATAACTGAAATATGGTTTTCTTTAAGCGTCCACTCCATATTTAAAAATGAATAAAATTCTAAAAAGTATGTAGTTTTATTTGAGGACCACCTGAGGATCGTATTAGGGTCACTTCACGACTCGAAATACGATCACCCAACTACTCGGCTATCGTGGCTCTTTTGTTGTGTAAAATTAAAACCAAGTAATTACTGCGAAAGGAAAACTGTTGTAACATTTAAATTATTTATCCCGCTACGTACCTACCGCAAATTCGTCCGAAACTTTGGTCATGTCAAGTTTACTTGCTTTGCTAATATTCTCGTCAACAACTTTTTATTCCACACCCCCTCGGCCCCTAAATGAGTTTCGTGGTTGCAAAGGTTGGTGAGAGTTCGTCTCATTAAAATTCGCGTCAGGATCGTATCGTGTGGGGATCGATTCCGCGGCGTTGCTTTCATCAACGTGTTCCTCCTCTGACTGATAGAACTAAATTTTTCTTCATGTACGAAACACATCGTTAATATATATGGTAATGTTATAAACGTTAAGCCTTTTGACGAATAATGCTCAAAAGAAGTGTAATTTCAAATGTAGTATTCATATAAACTTTCATCTTTTAATAAATATATATAAATATACAACGGTGGAAATTGGTTAAATTATTTCATTCAGAAATAATAACAAATTCTGAGAGATAATTACTTTTTCAATTTCTTTCAAGTGAAAAGTTCTGAAGACAAGGTTAATTAAATATTAAACGTAACTTGCATATGTCAGGCAAAGTTGAACTTTGAATTTTTGTATAAGTAGTATTATAACTAAAAATAATAGGTGTGCCTTTGCACGCTACTAAAACTATAAAATAAAATATAAATATCTTCACGGCTTCCCAATACAGAGGTAGGCAGAGGTCCTGTCTAGACAATTAAGTCCTTTCGACCCACCTATCACCGAAGATATTTTCGGGACAACGTAACAGGTGGTGAGCCCGTCGCCGTCTTTATATCTAAGCCAACGATATAATTCGTAAATAAGTTTCTCAAAAACCAAGCCAACGATATGAATCGTACATAAGTTTTTGAAAAAACCCATTGTTATAAGCCTGCCAACTGGGGATCGAACTCGGGTTACCACTCGGTTATCGTGACTAACTAAAACTACTAAAGTGAGCCTAAAAATTGATTATATAAACGTTCATAAGATAAAAGACACCAAATAGTATTCGTAATCGTATGTGTTGTAATGGGAAATATAAAAAGTTGTCTTGACCAGCCATTGAACTGAATTATTATTTTGCCTGTGTCACTGTGTCCCCGTATTGATTTAATAAAAGTGTATTATTCTTCTTTTTTTAAGATCGCTATGTAACTTTTGTCATACATTATTATGTATGACATAAGTTACATAAAGATATTAACGACCGTTACATAACGTAATGTAAAATTAATTAAGTCCTGCACCGAAACAAGCATACTCATTCAAGCCGGAGTTACAGCTTTGTTAAATAGCAAGTAAACAAGGTTCTGTGTGTGACATCGTTTCCACATTACATCAAAATTAAAAAAGTTTTTTTAAGAAAATCCAATTCGATCTATCCCACGGAACTGAGTATTTTACCGCAAAAACAAATGTCCTCTATTTTTATCCAGTTTATTAACTATTTTAGTGTGAAATTTCACTCAAATATGGTCAGTTGTTTTGGCTTGGATAAGAGTGCAGATTGCGACACATTATTTATTTATTTATTTATTTATATATGCTTTATTGTATACCACAAAGAAAAGAAATAAAAGTTACAAAAGAGAAGAAAGTCTTATGGGTAAATACAAAAAGGCGGTCTTATTGCTAAAGAGCGATCTCTTACAGACAACCTTAAGGCTAAGGAAAATTGTATTATTGAACATAGGTAGGAGGTCCAAACAATAGACATACATACTAATATCTAAATAAACTAAACCTATATATAATATTATTACAACAATAATACACTAATATATACGAATAACCATGTTATATAATAGACATACTTACTACTAGATAAAAATATAGATACGTATAATAAATATAATATAAATAATAAATAACATAATATAAAAGGCTGGTTCTGTAAACATGAGGAGTGAGAATAAATTCTCCTGCAGATCGTAAAACTCTATCTGGTCTGTCATGACCAAGAAACTTAAAGTTACTCTTTAAGTAACTTGGTGTCGTAGGATTGAACAATACACAGTACAGAAGAGATACAGTGTGCAGATTCCGGCGAAGGCGAATGGGTAACCACTTGAGCTTTGTACGAAAGTCGGAGACATGGTCATACTTGCGTAGACCAAAAATAAACCCAATAGCTAAATTTTGAATTCGCTCAAGCTTGTTTAGTTGAACTTCGGTTAAGTCAAGATAGCTTGCGTCAGCATAATCGAGAATGGAAAGGAGTAAGGATTGTGCTAACATAATTTTAGTAGGAATGGGGAGAAAAGAACGTAAGCGCCGCAAAGAAGCAATGGCAGCAAATGATTTCCTGCTAACTTAATTCATTAATTCGCAGGTTCATGTCCGCCATTCGACTATTGCGATCGAGCGCTCCAGACCGCCATTGCCGCTTAGTTGGAGTGGTTAAGAGGAATACTAATAATGTTATTTGGCATTACTATGCCAAATAACATTATTAGTATTCCTCTTAACCACATCTATTATGAATATCATTAAGATAACTTAAATAAGATACATCAGGAATAAAACTATCTTTCGAAGACCACGTGGGCAAGTTGCTCGAAGAGGGCAGGGTCAAGAGTACTCGGATATACTCACATGCGTGTATGAAGAAAATGATGAATTTGAAAGAAGCTAAAGAGGTATACAAGGATCCTGACTCTCTCTGGCTACATCGTCCGGGATTGTGCATGAAGATAGATTATGAAGACCTACCTTCTGCTTGTCGAGCTGCTGCATGATTTCGTCCACATCGCCAACGGCGACGGACTGCGCTCGCAGCATGTCCACCTCCACAGACACCCAGTCTCGGATCTGCAACAATACACATAATGGAACACTTTATCTTTTAACATCATGTCACTAATTATGGCATGTATTTACGCGAACAAAAAAAAAAGAAATAGTTTGTAAAAAAAACTAAATAATACACGCAATCCGATAGTCGTTTTATTAAATGAACTGGCAGGTTACCAGATGGTAAGGTTTCCACAGCACATGGACAAAGAAGGATATAAACAACATATTGCTTATTGTTAACATATTGTTCATAAACAACACTTCTTAAACCGTGTATCCTCAGTACGATACGACTCTCTGTGATTGATTAGAGTCACAATAGCCGAGTGGTTGCGTGATCGCAATTGGAATCAAGAGACCCAAGCTCGATTCTCAGGTGGTAGGCTCGTACCAATGAGTTTTTCAAAACTTATGTACAAATTATTTCGTTGACGTGGACATAAAGACGGCTGAAGGCTTACCACCTGTCACATTGTCCCAAAAATATCTTCGGTGAAGAGTAGGTATAGTATCTGTATTAGCTTAAATAAATAATTAAATAGACGTCAACATACGTACATGGCTCCGGTTCCAAAGTAGCATAATGTATTATGGAATCGGAAACAACAAATGTACCACGTACACCCAGACCCAAGATAATATAGAAATAGTGCTTTTCTACATTAAAACATTCGGAAATCGAACCCGGGGAACCTCAGAGCTAACTTTGAAAACCGGTGTGATCACTTGCAGATCCCAATTATCGTCGAATAATGTAACGCTATTAGTACTGGCAGTAACTTCAAATCAGCATCAAAAAATGATCTTCTCTGCCATTAGACAGTGACGTTTTTGTTAAGTAAATATTTAGATTTTGTTACAAATATTTTTTCGCTTGCAGAGTAAAGTACTTGAAGAAGTTATTATGGCATAATGATCACAAATATGAATAAATTAACATATTATCTTCCAACGCATTTATACACAACGTTGTTTAGATCACAAATTTTACACACATGAGCATAGTAATAGTAGTCCTACGAGCCGGATATTGTAAACAAACCAGCATCTGTTCCATTTTATAAGTTACAACAAAGTCCGAGCTAAATATAAAGGCCAGTATCGGATTTCAATTTGAAGACGACCGGCTCCAAACAATAAGTACGCCCGATCCGCACAACAGGCCGCGCTCGCACATTTTTTTCTTCGAACAGAGACAGCACTGCCAGGTACGAATTTGGCTGAAAATTACCGCATTGTCGCCTATTGAATACCAAAAGTTACTCAGCATTCCATGAAAAGAAAAATAAAATAATATTTTTAGACAATCGCACACGTCATCCAGCCATAAAGTAAGTAGCTCAATTTGACGACCTCCGTGGACGAGTGATGCGCACACACCGGCTTTCATAGTTTCGCCATCACTGAGATCCCGCGTTAGATTCACGGGACAGTGTAGAAAAACCACTTTGGGATCAGAACAATGTATGTAATGTTGTCCCTATCTATGTATGTATGTATATTTTTATTATATCTATGTGTGTATATCTATGTATGTATGTATATTTTTATTATGTATATTATTTATTTAATTAATTCTTCGCTAATCGTCGGTACCATCTATGGTATATAGAACTGGAGTATTGACATTCATATTCGACACACAAATGTTTACCTCTATGGGATTCGAGTTGAAACCATTAGCTTCGAAGGTAGGGTCACTATCTATTATAACTTAGCTATTGGGTCCTCAAAGCATATAGTTCGTTTCATGGGCTCACCAAATATCACGTTGTCCCAATAAATATCTTCGGTGGTAGATGGGTCGAAACGACTTAATTGTCTAGAGCTATGTCTACCCCTGTATTGAATGAATGCCGTAAGATATTGATTTATTTAAAAAGATCAATAAAAAATAAACTCACCAAGATTAGTTTACGAGAAACCATTGCATAAGTATGTATTTATTATAGTTCATTTAAAGTAATAAGATAGTTTGAAAAACATGCTTTAGGAAGAGCTAGTCGAGTCCGTCCCTGTCGCGGCGACGTCACGGCAGGTCATCCGCAGCCACAGCCCCGCCAGCGCCGTAACGTAGCCATCCCGAATACTGATTCACACCGCCTCGCTCCCAGATACACATCGTACACACGGGACTTACTTATGAACGTGCCTGACGCGTTAGTTCAACTTATTCTTCCAAATTTTAACATCACGACCCGATAGTCTAGTTGGTTGAGGCCAGAGTTGCGCTACTAAAGGTTGTTCATGTACCGCTAGATGCAAACATATTTGTGACTATAATGAAATCGTACTTGAGTCGTAGATGTTTATATGTATATATGAAAATATATCAATAAAAGTCTCTCCATCTGTACGATTATCCAAAATATCTTCAGGGAAAGGTGAGTGGAAAGGACTTAATTGTCTAACTACGTATAAGTTCTGGGAAAATACATGAAGATGCAAAAGATATGAAATCATAAGTAACTCTGTCTCTAAGAAGATACCGTGTTTGCACGCATAGTACGTCACCAGTCGTAGAGTTGCGAGGGCAATAGAACCAGATTAAGACTCTACTTGAGCGGATTGAGGCTCTCTTCGTACCATATTCTGTAGCTACATGCAGCGCTATATGCGACAGCCATACAACAAAAAATACTCTAAATCTAAATGTGCTACTATACTCTCTGTGGCTGTCGAATACCTTTAGCATCAAAACATTAGATAAATATCGATATCACTTCAACTAAATTAGTTCTTCACCCTTAAACGTAATATTGACCCGTAAGGTACCCGTAAAAGTATTATAATATTGGCTATTATAAAATTTTGAATTTATTTTACAGAATTGGCATATTGCCAATTCTGTAAAATAAATTCGAAATTTTAGACATTATTATTAACATATTGTAAACATAAGAATTTGTTTAGTGTGACGATAGCCGAGTCAAGAGACCCGAGTTCGATCCCCAGGGGACAGGCTCATACTAATGGGTTTTTAAACAAATTTTATAAAAATTTATGTACGAATTATATCGTTGGCTTGGACATAAAGATGGCGACGGCCTCACCACCAGTCGCGTTGTCCCTGTCCGTCGGTGGAAGGAGGGTCAAGGGGACTTAATTATCTAGACTAGACCTCTGTCTACCCCTGTATTAGGAATTGCGTGAAGAAGGTGAATGGTACAAGAATTTATATAATTTCATTTTATTATATTTTTCTTGCATTGCAACCGCATATAATATGCCTCCCCAATTTTTCCATTGAAAGAAGACGAAATCAAAATTAAAACCAATCCGTTAGCTAAATCACTAGATTACTTCTAATGGAAGTAGCAAACACTTTAATAAGTCAGATACACGCGGCCCGCTCCGACTTCGCCACCGTATGTTCTTGATATTATACAATAAGTGGCTGGAGAGGTTGGGAGTGGCTGCAGTGAAATCTGGTCGTTTGCGAGGGTCGGGCCATTCCGGAGGTCGGCCGCGGCCGGATTAAAAAGAAATTGATCCGGCCCGAGCGGCGGAGCCTGAGATACGAGTACCGGAGCCGATGCTCGTCTGCCCCCTTAATATACGACGTATTAAAATAGCTTGAGTGAGGTAACTCGATTTATATTTCCACTTTGATAAATTAAAAAATAAACACATCTAACAAATGCCGAAGTTTGTGAGTTTGTTACTTTTAGAGCGTACCTAATGCCCACTGTAACTCATGGACACACACCATTCTCAATACGGAGGTAGACAGAGGTCTAGACAATTAAGTCCTTTAGATCCATCTTCCACCGAAGACATTTTTTGGGACAACGTGGTAGGTGGTGAGCCCGTCGTTGCTTTTATATCCAAGCCGACAATACAAACTGCACATACGTTTTTGTAAAAGCCATTGGAAAGAGCCTACCACATCTTCCCTCAAATTCCGATCACCCACCCACTCGACAGTCATAGCTTTATGGAGTGGATTATATCGTGGTCGTAAACCACTTCCCCATTAGATTTCTTCCTGTCCGTGTCGTAGGAGACGACTATGGGAGAAGTGCCTTAGTGTCTGAATGGTGATCGATAGATAGCGGAATAAATATCTCGACAAATACCAGAGCAAAAGTAGGCAGACCAGTGACAGGCAGCAGTATCTACTAAGCGCGGTGTCTGGTACAGCAAACTTCTTATCCCCCCGACTATAAGTCGTACATCCCTCGGAAAATATTCCTCCACTAACGAAGTATAAAATTCAGCACTCAGACATGTAGTAACTTAATTCGGATTTGCTAAAGTGGTCAAAAATTAAACAAACTAAAAACTGACACGGATTGAGGTCCCACAAAGAGAATCAAGTCATTATAATTTGTAGTTGTGAAACCTCGGGCGCGAGAGAAGTTGGCTGGATTGTTTTTAGTGTTCAAACGATGAAGCGCTTTGCCAGTGACAGATTCTTAAACACGGATCTTTCATCGCAACAGTCAGTAAAAAGTTGCTTGTTTTTTTATTTTCTGTTTTGATACTAGCAATGCTAATAATATTACTTACTAATAATTATAATAATAATGCGTTTATTTCTCTTCACATATTAGAGACAACCTGCCTTTAAAAGTATTAATAAATTTAGAACTATACAGGTACAATACAAGTCTCGTATATTTGGAGTCTTGTTGACCACTTCGACTAATAACTACAATATTTGAATGGCGAGTTCGAACCTCCGACGTCGTATCCAACCTTTCATAGTCCGCATAAAAAGCAAGGAACTCTATTGTCTACTCTACTAATGCTGCGGGACAGTACCAGATACTTTACATACTTTACCCTGCTTAATTTTAGACTTTTTTTCCTCTCAAAAAGTTCGGTTTTCATATAAGAATGGAGTAGAAAAATTAATAAGGAGTACAATCAAACTTATCTTACGCAGAGCACTACTGTGTTTTTAACAAAAATTTTTTATTTATGTGTATTTATATTAATTGATATTTAGTTTTAAATTGAGAAAATTTTTAATTTATAAATTATTATTATTTAATCTATATAATTCTTGTCACAGTAACAGAATTTGTTTCAGCCAATACCATTTTAAAGACTTTAGTCGCCTCTTAAGACACCCACAGGAAGAAACAGAATAGTAGATTGTCACACCGTAACCACAGGGCCAGCGATATATTTTCTTATACATTTATTTTTGTGTTTAGTCGATTATTAAACAAAATTTTAGAGCTAACAAATATAATAAATAAACTATGAACATAAAACACTACCTAAACACAGTCAATATATACATTTTTACATGGGGTTTACCGAAAATAAAAGCTGCGATAATTAAGGCTTTGAGAAGTTATGGTACAATGCACCTATGTAACCTACGTCTAACAATATAGATACTTTGTTATTTATTATTCCTTAGCACATTTAAGGTATTAATTTACAAAATATTATTTAATTTATTTATTTATTATATACCTTACCCCCATACCTTTAATGTATAGGCGGACTTAATGCCTGAGGCATTCTCTCCAGTCTACCTTTGGGTGATGCATGCATGATAAATATGATAGAGACACAATTAAAATAAGATATTGATATAATACATGAGTATAAAATATATATACCTACATTTTTACATACATACATACATATAAAAATACATATAAATACATACAAATATACACTTATACAGATTAAATACTTAAATATTATAATTAATGCCATAAATAAACGGATATTACGATGATTCTGCCAAAGTTTTTAGAAGGTGATCTTTCACCTTCTTTTTAAAAGCATAACGGCTCTTGGACATCCTGATTTCGAGAGGAAGTGCATTCCAAAGCAGAACAAGTTGCACAAGAAAGGAGGAATGGATAAAGCCTGAAGTATGATGGGGACAATGAAGCTGGAGGTTGTTTGATGACCGAAGGTTTCTGTCGTGGTTAGACCTTAGGTATTTAAATAGGGAAGATAGGTAGGAAGGTGCAGTGGGAGATGTTAGGATAGAGTACAGGGTTGTGAGTACACGCAAACTACGGCGTTGGCGAATGGGTAACCACTTTAATTGCGAGCGACAATTAGACACGTGATCATACTTACGAAGATTAAAAATGAATCGAATGCAGTTAATGAGAAGTCGGTCATATTTGTTAGGAAGGTCTGCATTCAGGTCGAAATAACACACATCACCATAGTCAATAAGGAGGAAAATAATAGTTTGAACTAAAGTTGTTTTGGTCTTAGAAGGGAGAAAGTTTTTCAAGCGGAAGAGTGTTCGAAGGATTCCAGTAACTTTTTGACTTACATACATGGCTTGAATACGCCAGCTAAGAGTGGAGTTAATGTGTAAGCCGATAATTAATATAAATAAATAAATATAAATAAATATCTTCACGCAATTCCCAATACAGGGGTAGACAGAGGTCTAGTTTAGACAATTAAGTCCCTTCGACCCACCTTCCACCGAAGATATTTTCGGGACAACGTGACAGGTGGTGGTGTTTTGGAAAACCCACTGGTACGAACCTGCCACTTGGATCTAACTCGGGTCTCTTGACACGAAATTCTGACCACCCAACCACTCGGCTATCGTGACTATAAAATACTTAAAATTTCGTAAAAACTCCGCAGTGAAACGTAAAATCCGGCGACATAGTCGGCAAATCAATTGGGCGCGTAATGGCGAGAGGCGTGAAAGCGCGGGATTAACGTCGGGAGACGTGACCAGAGCTTTTCATTAAACGGACTTTACTGTAATAAGTTTTACAAAGTTGTTAAGCGCATTGCACACATAACCTCTAATTTAAAATAATTGGAATAAATAAGTCGGCAAGTAAATGAGTGATTGAATTGGAGTCTACTGACTGGACTTAAGTTTAATTACCAGTTCTTCTGGCTGTGTTATAACGTTTTCGTGGACACTTAAGTGACGACAGGCTCACCACATGCTGTGATTTCACAAATAAAGGTAAAATGTGAATTGAAAAGACATGACTGAACCCAAGGGGGAACACTTAAATAAGTTCGATTTTGGAATGTCAAAGATTATTAATTTGTATTAATTTGTAAACTTATTTGTCAGTTTATTGCAACATACAAACTATTTATTACAAAATTCTTTAATAAAGGTGTCTGTAAGTTGACTCAGATAATTAAGCAGAACATCATAAGCATAATCACTACACGATAATCAAAGAAAGTTTCATTTAAGTAACAAATGTTATGTAAGTATTAACAGATTTCATACGTTTGAATAATTATTAGCTTTAAAGTACTGCACCGTTATTGATCTAGAAACACTCTTCCCTGAGATGACGTAAACAGTAGTAAAAGGATAATAATATAGTAGTAATAGAAAGTCACAGTTTGAGTAATATTTTCGTGGAATATAAATTATATTTTTACATCCATATATCACTACCATGATACGGAAGCCCTTATAGGTAACTCACTTAACTTCCTGTAAATATCCACTGCAGGATTTAACCTCAAACGTTAGGTTTGGAACATACCTTGAAAATGCAATTCGCTACCGACCGATTGAAGGATAATCATCTCGATAAATACTAGACTAGAAAATAAGTAGAACTGTGACGGACATCGGCATCTAAAGTGCGAGATGTCTTCGAATGCGTTCGCCACACTGCTTATCAAGCAAGGTGTTTATGGCAAATCCTATACGCAATATGAGCTATATTAAATAAAAAAATATATAATAAAAAAGAGTCACGATAGCCGATAGAGTGGAAGGGTGGTAGGAATTCCTAGTCGAGAGACCCGAGTTCGATCCCCAGGTGGCAGTACCAATGAGTTTTTTCAATACCTATGTACAATTCATATCGTACGCTTGGACATAAAGACGGCGACGGGCTCGTTCACCAACTGTCACGTTGTCCCGAAATATCTTCGAAGGTGGGTCGAAGGGACTTAAATGTCTAGACTAGACCTCTGTCTACCCCTATATTGGGAATGACGTGAACATATTTTTTTAGCTATATTGCACGCAATAGACTTTTAAAGTCTGTTTTTTATGTATGTAAATCTCTTTTTTACCGACGTTACTCCGCCGTACCTTAATATATTACAATAATAGTTGACGATTAACCATGTCTATAATGTCCCTGACCAAGTTCTACAGCCTCATTGAAATCGTTGGACTCACCTGTTGCACGCTGGTGTCGAAGTTGGCCAGCAGCGCGCCACTGGGCTGCGGCTGCTGCCAGGAGCGGCGCGAGCGCACGCTCCTCTCTGTAACAATACGATTTACTTTAGTTTAGGGTGATCGTCCAGAGGTATGTGACTCTTGACCAGCACATTCCTAAACAGTATCCATGATACTGTAAGCTTTATTGCATATAAATGCGTTTGACGATGTCCGTGGACAAGCAACGGCTGAGGTCCCAGCTTCCATTCCCGGTCTGCTCAATGTAGAAAATAACTCTTTTCACATTGTCTCGAGTCTGGGTGTTTGTGGTCAGTACGTATTTTTTTAGGATTATTATTTATAACTATTATCATCCTTAATGGTGACGATGGAATAACTTATAGCTTTGACCTCTCAAATCAGAACACAGTAGTTGCAATTACGATAAGTCGCAAAGTCAAGTAATCTTTCTCTATAACTCGTTTCTGTTAATAAGAGAATAAGACTGGACTACTAAGTAAAGGGTTCTATCGATGAAAATAAAAGAGGATTTAAAAAATAATAGTATCACGCCTGCAATAGGAATCTTGTATTTTTATATATAACCCATCAAAAGATGTAAAGAATAATGGCGAAGGATTTTTTTAATGGGATTGGGGTGGCAAAAGCAGTCTAATTGAGTGACTACTGAAGCCTATGGCATATGGCAATAGATGCATTGTCATCCTTAATGGCACTAAAATCTCAAACAACTTGTAGATAATAACACTACATACTCTTCAAACCGGAACACAGTGTTTGTTAAATTGCTATTCGGCAGCAGAAATTGGCAAAAGCGTAGTTCGGTCTACGCTACTTAGCAGAGGAATTGTTTGCCGCCTTTTTAAATTATACTTCTGAGACTGTGTACGCTATTTAATTTCTACATTTTCTTAAGCGAGACACGACGAAATAAAGCTTGATTATGCAACATGGTGACAAGGTAGCTATTGCCGCAATAAAACAGCGAGAAATATGCAAATGACTTAGCGATATAAATTCCCTGAACAACGCCGGGGTGCCAGCGCTGCCAGGCGCCGGGCAAAAAAAAACAATTCTGAACAAAACAGCTGCAAGTTGCAAGCAAAAGGCTTTATGGTCTATATTTATTTACTGGCTGCTTTATGGTCTATATTTATTTACTGGCTCCGCAGTGATGCCCACGGAGGATAATGCATTGTACCATATGAGTACTTGGCCAAGATTTATTGTTGCAGGTTACAGTTACACTTGTATCAGCGATAATCTGGTATCAATTAGCTTATACTGTAGGAAATCTAATTAATAAGAATTAAACTTAAAGAAGTTTTATCTCGGTCATACATACATAACGGCTCCACTATCCACTGTAGGACAAAAGCCTACACCGTTATGGAGCAATTTCCAAAATTGCCACGCACTGCAAATGAAATGGCGATCGCAATACCAAACTAGTCGCACCTTAACGTGTACGAAGTGTCATCGGCCTACTTTATTATAGACTGATATTTTTCAATATGGTTGTCTCTGTCATTTGTCGATACCAAATAGGATATTGCAGTTTGAAGACTTTAACCTTAATCCTCCTATTCCTTTAGCCTCTTACGACACCAACGGGAGGAAATTGTCTGTTATAATATTTCAGTATAATAAGTTTTCGTCTTAGCATCGCGTTCAAAAATTGCTATCTTTCGTTAACACTGCGAAGGTTATTGATTCCTTATCATCTCACTCACTCGTCATTTCCATTTTCACATAAATTCTACTCTGATATTTAAGCTTTGTTAAAAAAGAAAATTAACACTTTACTCTTTGATAGTTTGGTTCCTAGAGAACTTTATATAACGATTACGTGTTTCACAACGATTGGCAAGAAATTAAGTTGTATCAACCGATTAGCGCATTCCGTAACCTATAAGACAGTCCCATAGTAATTATATTCTATTTTTGTAAGTCACGATAGCCTAGTGGTTGGGTGGTCGGAGTTTCGAGTCAAGAGACCCGAGTTCGATCCCCAGGTGGCAGGCTCGTCCCAATGGGTTTCTCAGAAACTTATGTACGAATTATATCGTTGGCTTGGACATATAGATGGCGACGGGCTACCCACCTGTCACGTTGTCCCGAAAATATCTTCGGTGAAAGGTGGGTCGAAGCGACTAAATAGTAATAGACTAGACCTTCCCCTGTATTGGGAATTGCGTGAAGATATTTATTACCTGCTTAAATCGTGCGATCACTATCATAGTCGGCTTTGCGGGCAGACACGTGGATTACTCAATCCTTTACGCAAGCGAAGACAATAAAGTTGTGTGACTTTTACAGATTGCATAACTTGTGTTGAGTCGCGGGCGCCACGCTATGAAGCTCTGTAACTCCAATCCGCTTAGCCCCGTGCCCCCCCGGCGGTTGAACTATAATCCAGGCTCGTTGCTCGGTCCGTGACCGCTAATTGCCTAGTATTAACGACTCCATTTCCCTGTCCGCTATAAACAGGCTGCTGCCTACCGCTCTGTCATATTCGAACTGTCTGGATTATAGGTTGTCGATACTTTGTTTAAATAAATTGCGAGATTTGAGATGATATTTGATGATTTGAGATATGAGTGAATAATTGTGTAAGATAATCCTGGAATGTGAAATACTATCGAAATAAGAAATATCGACTAATTCATTAAAGAAATTTCGGAAAAACCATTTTGTTTTAACATATTTCGAACATTTTAACAGAATTATAAAACTAATGCGGACTATCTTAAAATATTCATATGAAAAAAATGTAAAAAATAAATATTAACGCAATTAGTAATATGGTGTATATTGTATGTAGTATATTCCTCGTTTACAAAAGGCTCTTACCTTAGAGGATAGGATTTCTATCAGATTTCTTTGTTTGCAGACAGGTCTTAATAATAATTTGCTTTTTTGTTATAACATAACACGGCACTCGGAAATGAGCCATCTTTAAATAGCGATTATTATTCAAATTATATATTTGGCGCGAGCGGCACGCCATGCGGGATGCGAGGGAAATGTTTTTTTTTTTTTAAGTGTGCGGCGTTGGCTTCGGTGTATGGCGTAAGTGGATGCGTTGTTCTCCATTCTTCATAAGATGAAGGTGGGAAACAGAAGTAGAGGAATGATTTTGGTAAGATATAAGGAGATGTTATATATTTTTGGTTATGGTATTGAAATTTATGAAAGTAAACATCACAACGTGTTTGCGTTAACAATATACCAGAAAAAAACAAGACCTCTGTCTACCAGTGTGTTGGCCTCCAGAGCCCTTTCATGTGGCAATTGTGACACTAAAATTTAATAAATTACATCCACCTTCACACGTATAACAATGAATCTTGTTTAGGGGCTATCTAACAAGCGAGCCCAAAATCCCGGTAACGGGGCGCCCGATACGGTGTCATTAGACCCGTCATAATCACATAATCGGTGCGGGATCCCGGCGGCTCCGCGGCGTAATCGCTGCGTAATCCATCCTTTGTGATACCAGCCCGCAACCCACGCGGCAATTTACTGTCACAAAAAAACCTTTTCAATTGATGCGAGGTGTATATGGACGTGATTAAATTAACAAGGTAATGAAAGAAAGGTCTAATTTGTAAAATTTTATAGGATAAAGTATCCTAACACACACAGATAAATAAAAATGTTTTCACGCCATTCCACATACTGTGGTAGACAGAAGTCTACAATTACGTATTCAACGAAGACATTTTGACAAGAAGTGGTGAGCCAACGTAATAATTCGTACACTTTTTTTTAAAACGCATTGGTTGGAGCTTACTACTTGAGAATTGTACTCGGGTCTCTTGACTGGAATTCCAAACACCAAACCACTCGACTATCGTGATTACATAAATATTATATATATTATACATACACGCACATATAACGACCCGTGAAAGTCCACTGCAGGATTTAGCCTCACCTGTAAAGGTGGATTGGCCATAATCGTCACGCTTGTCAAGTGAATTGGTTGTCGCAATACCAGACCTCTTGCACCTTAGACGCTGTTGTGCGACACCGGACTGCTGAATTTACCACATTTGTCTAGTATTTTCCACTTACGGAATTCGAACCCACAACCTTTAGCTTCGAAGACAGGTTCACTATCAACTATTCACTAACATATGTACTAGTAGGCAATTGGATCTCTATCGGGTACTTTGTTTTTGTTCTTTGTATTACATAAACATGCCACGATATATATAAGTATATAAATAAGATAAGTCACGATATAGATAAGATAAGTCACGATAGCCGAGTTGTTGGGTGGTCGGAATTTCGAGTCGAGAGACCCGAGTTCGATCCCCAGGTGGCAGTACCAATGAGTTTTTTCAAAAACTTATGTACGAATTTCATCGTTGGTTTGGACATAAAGGCGGCGACGGGCTCACCACCTGTCACGTTGTCCCGAAAATATCTTCGGTGGAAGGTGGGTCAAAGGGACTTAATTGTCTAGACTTGACCTCTGTCTACCCCTGTATTGGGATTTGCGTGAAGATATTTATATTTATATTTATTTATAAACATGCCGTAAGATGTGTTTCATTTCAAAATCACATTAACCTCAGTAATCAAATATCCATTGAAGTGCTAAGTGTTAAATTAAATCAAAATTATTGGATTATTCTGGCGTCTACGCGGCCCGTCAGTTTCCCCTACACGGAGGGTGAGGGGGCGCCTTCACGAAGTCAAACCAAGAACTCCAGTTACTTCCCTTTTTAGGTACAGTCCGAAGCATTTTCTCAATCGCTATTAATGAATGTAATAAATTAAATGCTCATTTTTCGTATACACAATCCTATTTTAAGATTTTAATTCAATATTATAAGATTTTTCTTTATCCTTTTAGTAAAAATAAACAAATAAATAAATATCTTCACGCAATTCCCAATACAGGGTAGACAGAGGTCTAGTCTTCTTTTAGTGGCTAAAGTAAAGTCGACTACAGTTGATGAGTCTCCAGTTGCTGTTATATATTAAGCGTCCGCAAAATACAGCACCCGTATATTTGTTGCCGCAAAACTCCGAAAGTAATCGATGGTTTGACTTGAAGATTTAATAGATCATAGAATTTTCACACAAGAGTACAAATATTTTTTTCGACATTATTAAGTCCTTTAAAGCCACCTTACACCGAAGATATTTTTGGAATAACGTGACACGAAGTGTGCCCGACGCCGTCTTTATATCCAAGTCAACGATATAAATGGTATATTTGAAAGAACCGATTGGTACGAACCCGCCTCTTAGGGACCGATCGGGGGTCCCTTGACTCGAATTCCGATTACCGTGCCACACGACCACTCGGACACGGCACGCACCTTAAAAGTTATAATTGTTCTTACTAACCTTAACACATAAATAAAAAAATAAGGATGATGCGTGGTGGAAACATTTTCCTTGGCGGGGTGGCCAGACAGAATAAAGGTAATAAAAAAAATAAAATATCTTCACGCAATTCCCAATACAGGGGTCAAGTCTAGACAATTAAGTCCCTTCGACCCACCTTCCACCGAAGATATTTTCGGGACGACGTGACAGGTGGTGAGCCCGTCGCCGTCCTTATGTCCAAGCCAACGATATTCGTACATAAGTTTTTGAAAAACCCATTGATACGAGTCTACCAACTGGGGATCGAACTCGGGTCTATTGACTCGAAATTCCGACCACCCAACCACTCGGCTATCGTGACTTTTTTAAAGATAATAATTAAGTTATTATTTCTATTTCAAGTTAAACACATGTCCTATAAAAATCCAAGTAAAAAATGGTCACAGTACACCTAAAATTCCTAACATGTAAAACGAAGGTGAGAAAGTGAAGAAAGTTTAGCAGACGCGCTTCAATGCGCAAAATCATCTCGTTCGCCCCTCAGCTTCCTCAGCTCCTGATATTCAGGGATTGAGTTACTTAGAGGATATCGAGTTGATGAGTCGTTAACTTGAAGTACCGTAGATACGGCAGCTGGCGTGATTTTGAAATTCGATTGATTTTCATATGTAAAACATCTTCAGTATAATTTATACTTGTTGTCACTTCGTAAAATTTCATTTCATTAAAATTCATTGTTGAACATTTGAAGACAATTTATTTCATTTATGAATTATTTAATGAATAATTGAATAAAGCGAACTGTGCACAAGTGTTCAACAATGAATTTTAACTTCAGTATATAATGAATATTTTTATAGTATACAATATAAATAAATACGTAGATAGAGACAGCATCACATACGTTACTCTGATGACAAATTAAACACTAAACAGATTCCATAACATACATGTGTTACAGAGAACTCTCATCACTCTGCGGTCGCTCATCGTAGAGTCTACTCGCTTAAGAATGCTTTGTTTTGAGGCGAAATACGTGTCGCGTTTTCGTTGGTGGTACGAGTATATGTTTCCAGGTTTGAGAGTAGTGGTGGTGGTGTGATATGTGGTGATGGTGGTAGTAGAATTAGTGCACGCATCTGTGGGAGGGAGAGTGGTGCTCTTCTTCTCTTCGAACCAGGTAACATATACCTTTTTATATTTGCATGCGGAATGGTGCGAAGTAATTATTCAATAACCACTTTACAAAGAATTTTCGCAAAGTAACGCCTGAGTCCATTGACTATGTATATCTTTATCTGTTTATCCGAGCATCTCGCAAAAACTACTTAAAAGACAAAGTCCCTTGCTACAGATATTGCATAAATACACATGAATTCTGCGACCGCTCTGAGTCGCCGATGCTCAAACAACAGCCCGCATTTACTTTACAGATCGGTTGATCCGAGCGCTCAAAATAACCGTATAATAGGCATGGGCGGTAAGCAACCCGGGACGCTACGGACGCAGTCGGTGGAAACGCAGCCGGCTGGGTGGATACGCCGAACTTATTAGACTCAGTACGCTTTTATATGCATACAGTGGAGCTTTCGTACTGTGCACACATACTAATACTCGAGGTAAGTTTAAGGTCAAGGGTGGAAACATTTTGTCGTTAAAAGTTGTTTTAAAAGCCTTAATAGAAATTATTTTGTAAAGGATGTAGGATGAAGTGATCATAGATGAATGTTAAAATGTGTGTTAGTTTTCATATACGAGTAACAACTGTTTTATATATAGATAACATAGGGACAAATTCACATGCATTTTTCCGATCCCAAAGTAGTAGATACCATAAACACCTAGAACCGTGGTAACGCAGAAAAAGTGTTTTTTGTATTGACTCGACCGAGAATCGAACCCGGGACCTCAGAGCCACGACAGCATCAAAACCGGTGTGTACGTCACCCATCTATAGTGCTAGTCTATTCTATGAAAACGTCTTAATTCCTGACCTTTTTATTTAGTGCTAGAAATTAGCAAGTTACTACGGTAAGAATGAGGTAGTTAATTCTTAAGCCTAATCTTTTATTGTAGGATTTTTATATAGGTATTACCCTTTTGTGAAACATTTTACTTTGTAATATGTTTCGTTATTTTACTAGATTTATTTTCTACTTCTCGATCTACCTTCTATCTACCAGCGTCGTTTCGCAATCCAATTAAAAATAAAATAAGATTATACCTTAGCCAGACGCTCAGACAGAAACACCATCCAACAAAATAGTGAAGCACTCGTAATGTGTTTAAAGTTAAGGTAGCAAAGTATTTAAGCAGAGTTGTGTAGACGCTTTGAACGAAGTATTTTAATCGGGACCGCTTCAATGGAAGGGAAGGCTTCTTTGGAAAAAATTCAATGCCTTCCGAGGCGAGGCACACGAGCGTAAAAAGAAATCGTATTCGCCGGAGCTTATTTTTGTATCATATCTTAACGAAAATTAAAAAGTAAAAGAAATATCTTCACTTAACAAACATTTCCCAATACATGGGTATACAAATGTGTAGATAATTAAGTCCTTTAACCTTTTAAAGGACTTAATTATCTCGGGTCACGTTTCACCGAAGACATTCTTGGAATGAAGTGACAGGTGGTGAGCACGCCCCCGTCTTAATGACGACGTTAACGAAAATTAAAGGAATTATTTAACATTTTATGATGTAGTGACATTGTTCATACTAAATTTGTTATATAACATCGAAACCTAGGTACCGGAAGAAGAGACTAGACGAAGTATAAAATCAAACTGAATGTAGGTATGTGATCTCTTACATACCTGAAAACTCTTAGATCTGAAAACGATACGAAGCGACTATGAAACACGTTTGCTACACAATCTTATCACTAAAACGGATAAGGATAACTCCGATGGTTGGGGCACGTTGAATGAATGAATGAAGAATGAATAGTGTATAAATATATAGTGCAACGGAGAAAAATGAAGATGAAGAATATGAGAAAATTGCACGAAGGGAAGATGCAAAACACTCAGTTACTTACCTACATACGTTTAATAATGAAAATGATTGCTGGAAGGCATGAGATACCTCTCATGCTAATCATTTACTACCTTTCCGAGATGGCATTTTAGAAACGTTTATTACCTACAAACTTATGACCTACTAAGACTGTCCAACGCTTGTCATAAAAGGCATGTTCTAATAAGCCCCACTGACGCTTAGACCCCACACGAGCCGCTCGGGTAGCTCGCTTTATTACAGACGTCACTGTGCTGACCCATTTAATGGCGACGATAAGCCGACAGTTTGGATCTTCATTCATTTCCTGATACCGAGGTAGTTAGTGGTCTAGTAAATTTAAGCCTTTTTAACCACATATTATCGGAGGTTATTTGGGACAAAGTGGTAAGATGATGAGCCTCTCTTTACGATCACGAGCGGTTCTGCTGGGGATCGAACTCGGGTCTTCTGATTTGAATGCTTATAACGCAAGACTATATATAAATGTGAAAATAACACGTCTCCCAACTCGTGTGTCATTAAATAAATATCTATTCAAAATGAAACCTACGTTCATTAGTGCAGGGCGTAGAAAATGCAGTCGATACATGTTCACAGCTGTGTTTTGACTATACAACAATAATTCCTTAAGATCATTACTAGATAATTTCTCATAATATATGAATGATCACGTGGAATTTTTAGAACAAGAGCCGAGTGGTTGGAATGCTCGTAAACGAGTTTTACCAAAGTAATATGCGATCAGGCTTGGGCACTGCGACTGCGTTGAGTTTTCACGTTGTCCAGACCTCTGGACTATCCCAGCATTGAATATACGGACATGAGTATGTATCAGGGACACGAAACAGATTTTTTAAATTTTCTAACAAAACATATTTTCACTCCATATACAGTACTGGGATAGACAGACGTTTAGTCAATTAAGCCCTTCTACCGCTACTCGAGCCACCCTCACCGAAGACATTTTTGGCATAACGTGACTGTTGGTGAGCTTGTCGAAGTATATATGACCGAACTAATGATATAAGAGTCGGACCTAAGTTTTGAAAAAAAAACCGTTTCTACGAGTCTACCACCACCTGGGGATCGAGTTCGGGTCTCTTTCTTAGAATTCCAATCACCTATATACCCTATCACTCGGCTATTATGATAACATTTTCTCGGCTATTATGATTTTTGTTATTTTTAATAACAAAAATCCCAGCTTAACATACTTTAATATTTACAATAATGGCTTTTATTGATATTAATATTCATGACATTTTAAAATTTCTCTCTCTTCTGATGTACTTTATTTATAATGATATTTTGTGATAAAAGCCATCTCAAGATTTACTCAGCTCGGTGCCCACGGAGCTTCCTCGACGTGTCGATCATAATTCATGAAGCGGCTCTATCGAGCTTCTGCATTCAATTATCAGACGCATTTGTATTCCACGCCAGTCGCTAATTAGAATGGATTAGGAACTTTAAGGGCAAAGTAATTGGACTCGCCGGAGGAATAATTAACAACCTTATTGGGTAGGTAGGTATCCTGAGTGCCCGTGGGCTAGGTTTATATTAAAGGTTCAATTATGCGCTTAGTCTGACCTCATTCCTGCGTTGCTCAACGAGGTTATAAAACATCTACTAAGCTTGAAAGAACCTTTTTGCTCGAATGGTAAAATTTCGTAAAGGCTTTGTACTGAAACTTAGCTGGCGCCTAGTTTCATGTCGTTAGCAAGAAAATAAGTTTGTTCAAAGTCTATATAGAATTTTTGTCATTTATTCACACTTAATTACGTACATACTAGCATGTGAATTTAACATACAGAACATAAGCCTCTCCCATAAGAAGGAATCTATAATCGCCACTCTTGGGCATCGAACTGGCGATCGTCATACACCTCGCACTTCAGGCTATATCTTGGCGCTGCTATACTCGCTAGTGCTTAATTTTGGTTTGGTATCACTGTGACGGTTGCCCTGATATCAATCAATACCTATACCGACTTAAAAGGCTAAGTGCTTTAATCGCCTGTTATGACACCCACGGGGTAACAGTGAGTGGTAAACTCTTCAGTCGACACACGACAAATGTTTATTAGTATATTTTAACTTATAATTTCAATTTCAATCGCATTTGTAAAAGTAAACACAATTGTAAAAATTAAAATTAATGAAAAACCAAGGGCTTTTTCAAAAACTTATGTCGAATCATATCCTTGGCTTCGGCATAAAGACGGCGACAGGCTCACCACCTGTCACGTTGTCCCGAAAATATCTGCGGTGGAAAGTGGGTCGAAGGGTTTTGTCTAGACTAGTCTTCTGTCTACCCCTGAATTGGGAATTGCGTAAAGATATTTATTTATAATTATTTATTTGTAAAATTAAAGAAATAGTAGAGTGAGTCGGCTTAAAGAAGAGGCTGAATCTAATTAACAAAGGTTGTTCACATAGTACCATGGTAGGATATGGCTTTGCTTCTGCGATTCGTCCGAAGAGTGATGACCGCTCACAAACCCATACCTCACTTTTTTCCTTCCCTCTCCTCACTTTCTAAATCCCATTCTTTAAGGTAGGCAAGGCACCGTTGGGTTTAGTCGGTGGAAGCCCGGCATCAACGACATTCCCGGCCGCAGAATTTTACCATCGAACCTTATGGCATAATCTAAAATTCCATCAACGCCACCTTGATGCTTGAAATTTCACCACAGCGCGTTTTTCGCGGAATTTTCTGCCACGCACATTCAATAAAGTGAAAATCACTGTATGGAATGTGCTGCCGTTAGCGGTTTTTCCGGTCCGACATTACTCGAGTGTAAACATTCATATTGACGACCTCCGCGGTCGTGGCGTACCAACCGGTTTTCAAGATGTTGCCAGTTCTGAGATCCCGGGTTCGATTTCTACGGGTCAATGTAGAAAACCACTTTTACTGTATTGTATTTGGTCTGGGTGTTAGTGCCTTCATAGTCTCTGATTTCTGCATGATGAGCAATGCATGTGATGTTGTTCCTATCCATTCATTTATTTATTTATTGGTAATTGGTATAGAAGCTCTGCAATTCGGAGTTGTTGTACCTGCCTACACCGACTTCCAATCAAAGAAAAGTGTGAGTGTTCATATATTATTTACAGTTACTCGTAAAATAAAATGACTTACTATTTGCTGACAGGAAATCGTAACCGTAACTACCGAATCGTAACTATTTTCACGCTATTTTCAATACTGAAGTAGACAGAGATTTAGACAATTAATTCCTTTCAACCCATTTTTCACCTACAAATTTCTTTTTGGAACGGTGACAGGTTGTGAGCCCGTCGCTGTCTTTATGTCCAAGCCAACGATAAAAATAGTAGATATTTATATTTATATATTTATTTATTTATCTATTTATCTTCACGCACAATCCCTGACGGGGTAGCCAGAGAGAACAGATCGCCAAATGTCACGATCCCTACATACCTCTTTCGCTTCTTTCAGATTCATCATCTTCTTCATACATGCACGTTTAGGTATCCGAGTACTCTTGACCCTCCCCTCTTCGAGCAATTTGCTCACATGGTCTTCGAAAGTTAGTCTCGATCTACCTCGACACCTTTTAATATTAACTTTCGCGCTATATATTTTCTTCACCATTCGGTCTTCACTCATTCGCTCAACGTGCCCAAACCATCGAAGCACGCCCTTATAAATTTTTGAGACAAGGTCATCTTTCAAACCTGCCATATTGCGAATCTCTTCGTTTCGCTTTCGGTCGGCCATGGTAAGGCCGCATATTTTACGAAGAGATCGCATTTCCACTGCATTCAACCTGCTTTTATGCTTTTTCTGGCATACCCAGGTTTCGCTGCCATATAACAAAGTTGGTACCAACACTGCGTTATGTATTGCAAGGCGTGCACTTTTCACAACGCCTTGCCTTTTGATTGACGCAGTCAGGGCACCATTGACTTTGTTCCCGGCAGCGACACGCCTGTCCACATCTAAATCACATCTTCCATCCCGGCTAAATAAGTCACGATAGCCGAGTTGTTGGGTGGTCGGAATTTCGAGTCGTGAGACCCGAGTTCGATCCCCAGGTGGCAGTACCAATGAGTTTTTCAAAAAAAACTTATGTACGAATTTAATCGTTGGCTTGGACATAAAGGCGGCGACGGGCTCACCACCTGTCACGTTGTCCCGAAAATATCTTCGGTGGAAGGTGGGTCAAAGGGACTTAATTGTCTAGACTTGACCTCTGTCTACCCCTGTATTGGGAATTGCGTGAAGATATTTATTATTATTTTTTCCATCCCGGCTAAACGCACTCCCCAAGTATAAAATTTCATTCACCTGTTCTAGACATTTCTGATTTAAAATATATTCCTGATTTAAATAGTAGATAAGTTTTTTAAAAACATATTGCTACGAGCTGACTCGGATTGCGATCACTCATCCACTCGACTATCAAGACTTACACTTCCACTGTAAAACTGAACCACGGTCCACGGAAAAACCACTCTACACTCACTCTACCACGTATAGTCTCCCGTCCGATAATAAAACGGGAGATGCAAATATCCAAGCAAACGTGTGCGTTGTCCGTATATTGTCCGTATATAACTAAGTATATCTAATTTTTAAAGAGACTCATGAAACTATTTCAATGAGATGCATATATGTTTATACATTGGTACATGTGAAAGGGGGCCCTGATTAGTCTCAAAGGCAGCAGGCTCGTAGGTAACGGTAGGCGGTGACGCGTGGAGGGTAAATAGAGCATATGAATGCACCGCCGACGAGCGCGGATGCCGAGGGTGTGCTATCTCTGTACAGCAGAGATGTGTACTATATGGTCCATTAGACATTTATTTTAGTAGGTCAAGTGAGTGGGAAAAGAACACGGTCAAACATGGAGGCTGATTAAAATGATTTTAATGTCCTAACTAATTATTATAAGTCACGATAGCCGAGTTGTTGGGTGGTCGGAATTTCGAGTCGAGAGACCCGAGTTCAATCCCCAGGTGGCAGTACCAATGAGTTTTTTCAAAAACTTATGTACGAATTTCATCGTTGGCTTGGACATAAAGGCGGCGACGGGCTCACCACCTGTCACGTTGTCCCGAAAATATCTTCGGTGGAAGGTGGGTCGAAGGGACTTAATTGCCTAAACTAGACCTCTGTCTACCCCTGTATTGGGAATTGCGTGAAGATATTTATATTTTTATATTTTAACTAATTATTTCCTTGACACATAACATTCAACAATTCATGAGTGTATCAAATACGTAAAAACGTCTCGATAACCGAGTAATTGGGTGATCGGAATTCGAGTCAAGAGACCCGGTTTCGATTACTAGGCTCGTACCAATTGGATTCTTTAAAACTTATGTACGACTTATATAGTTTGCTTTGACATAAAGACGGCGACAGGCGCACCAACTGTCATTTTCCCGAAAAATGTCTTCAGTGAAAGGTGGATCGAGAGGACTTGATTGCCTAAACCTACATCATCCCCAGTATTGGGAATGGTTTGAAGATATTATTTAAACAAATAATAAATGAGTAACTATCGACTATCAGTTGACTGTTTAATTTAGTATAGCATCAGCTGTTTCTATTTGTAGAAAAATAATGATATAGTAATTTCATTTACCTTTTAATGATAATGACTATGACTGACAGATAACTAAAAACATCAACTTTACTAAGGCAACAATAATGCAATCAAGCCCCACCAAAAAGCTGATATAAATCTAAATCTTATTTATAGCGGAGTGCCACTCAAAAGTTAGATTAGTTAAAGTTAAAGTTACAAGGTGTCCTTTATGTCATCGATTCGAATATAATTAGAAGGCTCATATACATAAAACAAAGTCAAAATTATCGCATTTTGTATTGACGACAATATACAAATATTTACTCTTTTATAGGAAAAGAAACTAGTAGCTAACCGAAAAGCAAAAAATTTTAATTAGATTTAACGTCACCTCAGCAAAAATTGCATAATTATGGAAACTACACGATGTCTATAAAATTTATGATAAATTACGATTAAATAATAAAAATTTAATAAATTAGTAAACAATTGTTAAATACTTAAGGAAGAATAAATAAGTCGGTATCTTGGCATATGCGTGTCGTTAAAAATATATTAAAAGGACCTACAAGAGACTGAAAAATCTAAAGTAGAAACGACTTTTTATTAGACAAATGAAATTCGAGCTAATTTTAAGTTTTTGTATGCGATCATAAATTGCAACGGTTGAATATGAAAATTCATTCGAAATCTATTGAGTTAATTGAAATAATTAAATAATCGAGCTGAGCCCGGCGTCCGCGACGCGATCCGGACCCTGGGCTCGAGGACGGGACGTAATTGTCTGCATTGTCGCGACAGCGTTCAGCGGACCCCGTAGTGTTATATGTCACGTGAATACGCGAAATATGACACCGAATGAAATGTTCACGCCATTCCCAATACAGGACAGACATAGGTCTAAACAATTAAGTCATTTAGACCCATCTTCCAGCGAAGACATTTTTGGGACAACGTGACAGGTGGTGGTCCCTTCGCAGTCTATATGTCCAAGCCAACCATGTAAATCGAACGTAAATTTTTGAGAAAAAAAACCCATTGGTACGAGCCTCGGCGATCGAACTTGGGTTCTGGTCACTCAACCACTCGGCTATCGTGACTATTAGGTTCCGCTTGAAGCACTTGTGTTATGGAATCAAGGTAATTATAAAAAAAAGTGGTTATCTACATCGAACCTTACGAAGTTGGCGACACCGTGAAACTCCAGTAGATCAAAGCTGCTTGTAATGCTTTAAGCATAGATACACTACATTACTATGCTTACATTATTACCAAAAACTCGCTATTAACTTCATAACACTCAGGCACGTACTCAAGAAAATAAATCCTTGATTCCCCACTCACAGTTACCTGTACCAATCTCGTACGGTTCCTGCTGCTACTAAATCCGGCCCGCGGTGCCGGATAATCCGCAAATAAGTCACATATTGCACTTCTCTCTCATATTCATTGGCAGGTAAAAATTCATAGCCCTCTGACTTCGGATTATATAGGTTGGGAATTACGCAGCTTGCAGTAACAGAAAGATGATATGAACGAAAATTTACATGTGAATGTAACATCTAAATTTTATTAAATTTATTCTTCAGAAATAACTTAAAAATGCTAATTTATTTTAACTTAGATAGACAGAAATATCTTCACGCCATTACTAATATTGCAGTGAACAGAGGTCTAGATAATTAAGTGCTTTCGACCCACCTTCCTCCGACGACATTTTTATGAGACAATATTACAGGTGGTGAGCCTGTCGCCGTTTTAAGTCCAAACTACATAAATCGTACATAAATGCCTACCATCTGGGGATCGAATTCGGGTCTCTTTACTCTAATTCCTATCACCCAACCACTCGGCTATCGTGACTGTTATTCATACTTAAATGTAAGAAATAGACCTTACTCCCGAAGATTACATTTTCGAGGCGTCGCTTTTAACAACTACATATATAACAATTATACATAAGTAATAATTTTCTTAGTTTTTAATTTTTTTTTTAATAAAAACATAAATATATTGATAACAATACATTTATTGCTCTGATCCCAAAGTAAGCAGTTAAAGCACTTGTACTATGGAATTAGAAACAAAGAAGACAACACAAACACCCAAATCCGAGACGAAGTATAAAAAGTGTTTTCTACATTGACCCGTCTAGGAATCGAATCCGGGAGCGCTGAGCTAGCGATACTATGAAAACCAGTGTCTACTCACTCGTCAAAGTAAAAGTTAACAAACATTAATGTACGAATAAATTAATAATAAACATTTACAAACGTATTTTATTTATAGCCACGATAGTAGTGTGGTTGGGTGATCGGAATTCGAATAGAATATCTCAAGTTTGATCGCCAGGAGGAAAACTCGTACCAATGAGTTCTTCCCAACAAAATGGAATTAAAGTTGTTTGAAAAGGAAAGAAATTGTTTACTTAATTGTCTACTTCTGAATAGCCAATTATTGGGAAATGGGCGAAAATTATAATAACATACATTTCGATACGAATACGGTAAAAATGATACTGAGTTGAAAACTTATGAAGCTCCTCGACCTTTGAAAAAGATAAATAAAACGAGAAATTTATTCAAGTGGAAAACGATGCCTTCGATTCCAGACGAAATTTATTATATTTTGAACATCATTACTTATTAGGGTTATACCAATCATGTAACATTTGCATTTTTATATCTGCACGCCATTCCCAATACTGAGATCGACAGAAATCTAGACAATTATGACGAAGACACCTTCAGGGAAAACGTGATGGCATGGTGGCCCATCGCTGTCATTATGTACAAGCCAAGGACATTTAAATCATCAATTCGTTCTTTGTAACAACCCATAAGTGCGAAGTGATCGATTTGCATATAATAATGACAAATGCGGCAGTTTATTTTTATAAAAATAAATAAATTTTGTATAAAAATGTGTCACTTTCAGAACAATTGTTTTCACAGTTGTGGGCTACCAAAGTTTTGTGTTCCCGAATTCGATTCTCGGACGGGTCAAATTAAGATGTTTTTTGTGGTAGTCAAAAATTAGCTGGTTGTATGAAAATCAAAAAAACGCAGACTACATTAAATACATTGTTCTTATGTTTTATGGAATCAAAAACAACGAAGATACCACAATCACCCAGAGCGGAGACACTATGGAAAAGAGATTTTCTACATTGATCCGTCTTGAAATCGTACCCGGGCCTCAGAGCTGACGAGAAATAAAAGCCTTTCTAGCTATTTAAGTGGATACATAAAAAAATCCGAATATAATACACAAGTGACACGAAATATTTGAAACTTTGTAACATAAGTTTAACCGCCGACGAAATTTTGTGGCTTAAGTAAAAGAATACGATTATTAAGGATACGATTTTTTCACTTTATACTAAAATATCTTTCTTACTTGCGTTTCTAAAATGTGTCTAATTAAGTATCTTCATTGGAGGAAAAATGTGACTTTATTGTGACAGAAATCGAACAATTCCATCTTTATCTTTCTTTCACGTAATTAAACAGCTGTTGTGTTGTGTGACCATTCGGATTTTATTTAAAAAAAATATATAGTAATTTTCAATGGAGATGATATAGAGATTCTAACGATACCGATTTTAACAGTGGTAGAGCCACGCATCAGCTTTTGTTGTTGCATGAATGGGCCGGCTCGACCGGGGAAGTACCACGACCTCACAGAATACCGGCGTAAAGAAGAAGTCTAGCAAACTTCTGCGTTTCGTCTGGTGAGTGCAGATAACCGGAGGCCCCCTCCCCCCAATTCTGGGGGGCACTCTAAGGCCGGCATCTGCTATGCCTCTGGTATTGCGGGTGTTCATGGGCGGCGGTAATCACTTACCATCTCGTGAGCCACCTGCTCGTTTGCCTCCCTCTTCTATAAAAAAATTAAAAGAGTAAAAAAAACACATACAAATATCATAAAAAATACACCTTTAGTTTTATGTGATATTACTATTTTACGTGAAAAAGATAAAGACAAAAAGAAGACAAAAAGAATCGATATGTCTCATGGTAAATTATTATGTAAAGCACCCCTATATACACCCGAAGCACCAGAAGAGCTACCGGTGCCTACTACCACTTTAATACAGCTGTACAGGTTGACTGTACTATAAGTAAAACTTCAATTAACGTACGCACCGTAAAGTATTTTTTTTTTTGCGATAAGCGCCCACTTCACGTCAATATTCTGCGTGAAAGCGGTATTCATATAGACCACTAAATAAAATATATTATATCATAGAACTGCGCCTCAAAACCTGTTACAGTGTTCCACATAAGCTTAGGTGAAATGAATATCGAAAGGACTTCATTGTGTAGATCTCTGCATAGCCCAGTATGGGAAATAGCACGAAGATAAAAAAAGAGTTAAGAGTACTCGGATAATAGACGTGCATGTATGCAGAAAATGATGAAATTGAAAGTACCGAATAAGATTTGTAAGGATCGCAACACTTAACGATCTATTCTCTGTGGCTGACCCTTCAGCGACTGTGTTTTAAGATCAGGAAAAAAGAACCACACAGAGGTCGCTGCCGCTCACTGCCTGTGACCTGCACTCTACAATTCCCGACCAAAACACACTCGTCGCCGCTCAACGATTGTCACTGGAAGCGACGCGTCCCACTTCCTAACCTCTCGTCGCTAACGACGATGACTCGTGACTTCCACTTTATAACCTAAGCGCACGACTATCGACATTTTATATAGGTTAAACTAAAACAATATTCGTTAAGAATAAATACATCACACGGGCAGTGAAAATCGATAGCAGAGTGGTTGGGTGATCGGAATTCTGGTAGGTGGCAGACTCGTACCGATGGGTTTTTTCAAAACCTATGTACGATTTCTATCGTTGGCTTGGGCATACTCGTATAGACGGTGACGGGCTCATCACCTGTCATGTTGTACCAAAAATATCTTCGGTGGAAGGTGGGATTTTTTTTAATGAATGTCAACTAAACATCCAGTTCCTCCCGTAAAGAAGGTTTGCCATAATCGCCATGCTTGGAAACAAAATTGGCGACCGGACTTTGCACCTTAGACGCTACTGCTAATCAGGGGAATTTTGTTCTGTTATTTTTCTATAACAAAGTGTAGTCGCGTTAGCCTAGTATTTACGTGATCGGAATTCGAATCAGGAAACTCGAGTACGGTCCCCGTTACGAGACGAGTTACGAGAGAAGTTCCCAAAAGTGAGTTTTCCTCTAAATAAATATACTTAAATTTGTATTGAAAATACTACCGTAATATAGATTTAAACTAATGCAGTAGTATTTTATTATATTCTTATTAACATTTGGTTTTAGGTATAGATTTAAATGTTATGGATTTTATTATTAATCATCTGAATAAAGAAAATGATTCTCTATCTTAAAAAACTGATGGATGGTTCGTAAATTAGAACAAGATTTAGTACTCCGCGTCAAATTTAAAAATGTATAAATAAAATATCCAAATCACCGACACTGCAATTATTTTTATTATTCCTGCGCACCCCGCCTCCAAATTAATCACACAATTAGCGCAGGTGCGGCTGCGGCGCAACACTAATATTTCATCCGACCCCGCCTAGACGGACAAAACAACCCCAATGCATTACAATAAAGTCTAATTTTCTATAAACCTTACTATACAGGCAGTGTGGAATAGGTGAAAAATCTAGTTGGAACATTTATACTTTTAAACGAAACGTATTTGGTAGATTGATGTTGAAGAATTAAAACAATTTAGAAATGACAGGAAAGTATTCACGTTATTTATTATACACAGGGGGGCTATTGGAATTGGACACATTTAATGTTTGATAGTATTTTCAAGAAAGTAGGAATATTCAAAGCTGACTGCTAACTAATAAAGTCACGATAGCCGAGTGGTTGGGTGGTCGGAATTTCGAGTCAATAGACCCGAGTTCGATCCCTAGTTGGTAGGCTCGTACCAATTAGTTTTTCAAAAAATTATGTACGAATATCGTTGGCTTGGACATAAAGACGGCGACGGGCTCACCACCTGTCACGTTGTCCCGAAAATATCTTCGGTGGAAGGTGGGTCGAAGGGACTTAATTGTCTAGACTCGACCTCTGTCTACCCCTGTATTGGGAAGTGCGTGAAGATATTAAAAAAAACACTGCAGTTGTTAACCCGCCCGCGACACGGGGTAACTAACAAGGGGCAAATCATCTTATGTGAGAAATTACATACAAAAAAAGGCCCTCCAGTGACCGACGGTCCCGCTGTTCTTGGCCAAGTAGATGGCACAGGACCGTTCTATGTGGCAATCTCTGGGAGAGGCCATAGGCCTTGAGCGGTGGGCTTTAGGTGATGATGATTATAATGATGACCTGCATGGCTCAGTTATAATAAAGGCAAAATATTCATTCAAATGTTTATGGCTCATTAGGTGATCATAAAACATGTGAATAATGTCAAAAGATCGAACATTATTTTACAAAATGTTTCAGGTTCATTCGTAATGTTGATTTCAATAATGCTTAATGAATACTTGGCTCTGGGAGTTGTTAATTGCCGGTCAGCAATAAACCATTTCTCATTGGGCTTTCAAACAAATCGGAAAGTTATGACGCGGCGGCCGGCTGCGGAAATAAAAGTTTCAGGAGCGGTGCTAGTGGTTACGTTATGTTCGCATAGCTCAATATACATTGCTGGCTACGTTTAAAGAGGGGTATATTCCAACCCCATAATCAAACTAATTATGTAACACATCCCGTTCATATTTTATTAAGTGGACAAATTTATATTTAATTAAAGACAGTGGTAAATCACGTAATGTAAGACACCATTTGAACATTCTCTATTCAAAAGACGTGCAGTAGTAGAAGGGCCACGTCGAGGGCATTTTTCACCTCCGAGACAGTAATTAAATTCCTGCAACATTCCGCAGCGTGTTGGAGACCGTGCAGATACTCAGTTCCATTTCGTAACTCATCGTCGAATCGTACCTATTGTGCAGATGCTCAGACAGTAGCAACAACATTTGATAGTTTTTATTTTAATGGTGCAATTTTGAGATTTCGTTGTATTCATAAGTATTATTATTTTCTTCAAATTATTGCGTTTTAAATGTGCATTAGAGACCCAGTTAAGCGTTAGAGTACAAAAAGTGGCACCAGCGTCAGAATGCCTTCGACAAGTGGTGCGCTCGACTCAGCATTGAGCGACACGCTAGGAAACGCGTTGACGAGGCTTGCCTATCGGTCTTCGAGGCGTGGCTTCAGCCACGGAGTGGTAGACTCACTAACATACTTAAAAAGATAATTACCGGACATGTGTATATTATCTGTGTAGAATGGGACGCAAGATGACGGCGAACTGCTTCCATTGCGGTGAAACATAACAGAACTCCGCATCGCATTCCCACGGCGTATGCCCAGCATGAAGGCAGAGCGGAGTAACCTCTCCTTGCCAGTCGTTTCGGTAATGCTAAGCGGGGATTCCGCATGGAGGACCGTAGCCACCTTCTTTAAGACCGTGATTGTCCAAAAGGAGACTGTTTAGCACGATCAAGAGAGGACGTGACCTCAACAGTAATGGGAACCAGCATTAGATATTAGTCGGAGGGAGTCCGATATAACCCACCTCTCCTATAGGAAGGAGGGCATCCATAATTGATATCTCCACTTTAAAGAAGTCACCACGCTAAACTATCACGTTGCTCCAAAAATATACTTTGGCGACATGTATGTCCACAGGACGAAAGTGTCTAGATCACCACACCACAACAATTCAGCCGTACTCGCTTCTGTTTTTATATTCTATTGCCAACAATGCACATCATATTTATCATACTCGTAAAGGTGAAGCGTGAATATTATGCATAAAGCTGTATATAAGAATAATGGCAAAGCTCCAAACAAGTACATCACTTAGGCCAATTACGGTAAGTGCACGGCGCTAGCGAGGTAGCTCTGCAGGTGCTTCAGGCAGCGGCGGAGGTCTAAACGCCGGTATATTTTGAAATAAAATGTATGCCGGTTAGTTATTTGCACGAGAAACATTGGACTTATTTGCAACAAGAATTTAGACTCTATGTGGTAGTTTTTGAAATTTTATTTTATTACCAATATATAGTTACTAATTATAAGACCTTACATGGTAGTGAATGAATTATTATTTAATTCTCGATATAAATTTATACGTTTTGGTGTCTCATAAAATTGTGTACTTTTTAGTTAAAAGTTTGTATGTATAAAATGTTCCGAGTATATTTTATCTATTTATTTAATTTTTATTGCATAAAAAAATTGTACACGAGGCGAGTTTAATGCTATGCTAGAACGTGTATGAAGAAAATCATGAATCTCAAAGAAACGAAATAGCTACGTAAGGATCGTGACACTCTATTGTCTATGGCCTTTGGGACTATGAGTGAAGATATAATAACAATAATAATTTCATCTACAACATATTTTATCTACAACATGTATACGTTGCATACATAAATGTTCGCAATATAGAACGTATAGGTATAAGAGGTGTCGCTCAAAATATTTTTAAAAGTTATCTTTATAACAGATCTCAAAGTGTCAGTATTGCAAATTGCCGAAGCCAGGATGAACCACTAACATACGGAGTTCCGCAAGGCAGCGTTCTTAGCCCAACATTGTTCCTTATATACTTAAATGATCTTTGCAACCTGAATCTAAAAAATTGTAAAATTATAACTTATGCCGATGATACAGCTTTACTTATTCAAGGTAAAAACTGGTTAGAAACGCGCATGTATGCAGAAACGGCATTGATGGCAGTAATGAGATGGCTTTCTTTAAATATTCTTTGAACTTAGATAAAACGACATGTTTACCCTTTGCTTTAAAATCATCATCCTTACCTAACTTTCCCCTTATTATAAAAGCTCACTCCTGTAATAACCCCACAGACACGAATTGTGATTGTTTTACTGTTGCCTGTTCAAATAAAGTTAAATATCTCAGAGTAATCATCAACAGTACTTTATCTTGGAAGGAACAAATTGACTCGTTAATATATTAAGTAAGAAAGCTAATATACGTGTTTAAAAATCTAAGATCATCTGCAGACTATATAACCCTGAAAACAGTGTATTACGCATTAGGACAATCCATTTTAAATTATTGTATAATTGCATGGGGTGGTTCCGGTAAGACCCAGTTTCTTAGATTGGAAAGAGCTCAGAGAGCAGTACTAAAGGTTATGATTTTTAAACCATTGCGATTCCCTACAGTAGATCTCTATGCTTTGTGCAAAATTTTAAGTGTCAGACAATTGTTTATACTGAGGGTCATTTTACGCAAACATACACAGCTCTATTATTACCCCGAAATGGATAAAAAAAAGCGTAGAGGCGATCGAGTATGTCAACCAGTAAATTCTAGCCTATCTGTCGCAAATCGACATTATTTTACCTTAGTCCTAAACTATATAACAGGGTTAATAAATTGACTTATATTTACCCACTTACTTCGAGAGAATGTAAGGCTAAAATCACGGAATGGCTTTTGGGTCTTAACACACACACACACACACACACAAACATACATGCGCGTGCACGCGCGCTCACATGCGTGCACACACGTATACACAAAAATGTCACGCACTACACGCATTCATTTTTTTCTTATTTTTTAAAGTAAAAATTTTGTATAGTTGGAACGCTTACACTAGGAGGATGGGCGTTAATAGCAACGACACAGTTTTTACTAAGGTTGTTATTATCGTACACTATAAATTGTAAACATATGTTTAATGTTCCAAATAAATGCATTTTTTATTTTTTTTATATGTATTTACTCTGTAAGGTATATGAAAGAATCATAACCCCATCGGTCACAAAGAGCTGACGTTTTAATTAACAAAACGCACCGCGGACAGAATTGGAAGAAGGGGTGGATTGTTGTCGTGTCCCTTCGAGTCCTGACTTGGTCCTGTCGTAAACAATCCAGCCCCTCAGTCGCCGCGCGGGCTCGGCAGACACCCTCGGGGAGAGTATACTAAGCTCTATTCGCCCCGGAGTTGATTACTTGTGTGGTTTTTTATATCTAATGAAGTAGCTGTTTTAAAACATTGCTAACAGATGTGATAAAGATTATGTAACCGAATTATGGATTTATGAACATATTTAAACTTACATTACATAATTTAGGATTTGATTCGATATATACATTATTTCTAGATCGGCATAAGAAGTCACATAACTTTGACAAGTGAGGATTCCCTTCGAGCTGACCACAAAAATGTACGAATTATAAAGATGGCGACGGGCTCACAACCTGACACGTTGTCCCAAAAATGTCTTCGGTGGACACCTCTGTCTACGCCTATATTGGGAATGGCGAGAAGATATTTATTTATTTATTATGATATATAAGTTAGTTATTTGGGTAAAGTTGGCCCACAGCAAAGTCTAACAAAGCACAAACAAAATGAGAAAAAAACCTAGCGGAAGTTCGTCGACGAATTTTTTCCAATTTATTTCACTGTAGATTTGTTACACGCGAAGTTAAAAATTGTTGGTGTTTGCAATTTCGGAATTAATATTTGTTATTATGAACTGGTTTTTTATTTCCGAAGTAACATTACAAAACGATAATGGAGACAGTTAGTTTCTAGTTCATAGGTTTTTTGGTAAGTAAGGCAGTTGTTATGATTTTATCTTCTTATAATCCTTAAAAAAAATAAAAAAAAATATCTTCAAGCAATTCCCAATACAGGGTAGACAGAGGTCAAGTCCAGACAATTAAGTCTCTTTGACCCACCTTCCACCGGATATTTTCGGGACAATGTGACAGGTGGTGAGCCCGTCACCGTCTTTATGTCCAAGCCAACGATGAAATTCGTACATATGTTTTTGAAAAACTCATTGATACTGCCACCTGGGGATCGAACTCGGGTCTCTCGACTCGAAATTCCGACCACCCAACAACTCGGCTATCGTGACCTATTATAATCCTTATTTATTGTATACGTAATTCGCAACATAAAGGTAATAAATACAATATATAAATAAATATTTTCAAGCAATTTCCAATACAGGCGTAGACAGGGATCTAGTCTAGACAATGAAGTCCCTTCAACCAACCTTCCACCGAAGATATTTTCGGGACGAAATACAACAATTAGTTTCTAAAACTAGTTTTATGCACGCACACACATCTCGTAAGTAATAGTTGAACAATGAAATCAATTCTTATTATACAAATGTACACGATAAACATGTTAGTCAGAGTAGTTGGTATATGGGAATTCGAGTCAAGAGACCAGAGTTCGATCCCGAAAGCAACGAGCCAATGAGTTTTTTCAAAAACTGCTGTACGATTGTTTTTGTTGGCATGGATATAAAGACGGCGACGGGATCACCACCTGTCACGTTGTCTCAAAAAATGTGTTCGGTGAAAGGTGTATTGAAAAGACTTAATTGTCTGGACCTCTGTCTACTCCAATATTGGGAATGGTAAGAAAACATTTTTTTTTTTTTATTTCATTCGTTTTCCGGTAGATAAAGCTGTTGTTATGATTTTTTCAGCCTATCATTTCTCCATATCTATAAGATAAGTAATTCGTAACTAAAACTAGTACTCATAAGTCATGAACGTAGCATCTGGTAAGTAATATTTAAGCATCTGGTAAATACTTTAATAATTAAATCAGTTATTCAGATACACATGTACACAAGTCACAACTTGTATTAGAATTATTACATTATAATATCGAGCGAATTGACATCGCGGTGCTTCGCGCGATGGTTAATTAATATTTAATGAATATTAATGTTGATAATATGATAAGCGACGGGTGACGGGACTCCGGGGCACTCCGGGGAAACCCCCTTAATTAACGAGCCCGCGAATTAACCGTCAATGTCTCGCGGAGTCTTCCTTCCCGTTGCCCCGAACAGTTTCAAAGCTAATCTTCAAGTAATTATTCCATAGAGACAAGGGAAAGGAATTTCGCTTTCTACTTACAAACACGATGGGTTTTTTGTCTCGGAACTGAAATAATGTGATAATCATAAATAACTTAAGTCAAATTTGTGTTTCCATTTTTATATTATTTTTACTTTTATTATCTTCACGCATTTTTCAATATTAGTATACATGCATCTAAGTATATTGTATTGGTTTGGACACTAAAACGGCGACAGGCTTAACACCCTCACGTAGCCCCGAATAGGCTTCGGTGCAAAGATCGAAAGGTCTCCGACTACCTCAGTACTGGTAAACATGGGAAGTTGAATTAACTAAATTTATTTCTTTAAACGATATTCACAAACGGCTTTACCATATAACTGAAAATCTTATAAGTTAAAGCAAAGTTCTATAAAGTCATAAAAACATAAACGACATAACCGACGAGCCATCAAACACAGACGTAAGCTTTCGTACAGCTGAGGCACGCTAGCAGTCTGCGAGGCGGTGTGACGTCAGCTAAGTGCAAGCCGCCGCCAGCCCCGAATAATGAAAAACTCATGAAAAATGCACCGGCTGGCTCTATTCGGCATAGTTTAACTGAATGCCCGAGTACCTAATTGTAGCCGGACTTTAACAATCAATTTCGAGAAACGCATTGTCATTAAAACGGTATCGAAAAATGTAATAGTATTTTTGACATACATAAGAAAATATCTTCACGCAATTCCCAATACAGGGGTAGACAGAGATCTAGTCTAGACAATTAAGTCCCTTCGATCACCTTTTATGTCCAAGCCAACGATATAATTCGTACATAAGTTTTTTGAAATACTCATTGGTATGAGCCTGCCACCTGGGGATCGAACGCACGAACTCTCGACTCGAAATTACGACCACCCAACCACTCGTCTATCGTGACTCTTTACATATACTCTTTTTGACATGTAATGAAAATATGCTGTTGCGAACGCGAGGGTAAATATAAAAAAAAATAATTGAGAGTAAAACTGGTATAGGTGTCATAGAGAAAATAGTGAGGGTAGTTTGTGTACACAAAATCAGTCGCACTGATAGTTTAGTGAGGGCAATAGTGTATGTATTCTGTGGTTGTGTGTGAAAATTCTAAGTGTATTTGGTGAAAGTGCTTCGTTGCTGTGGCTGCAGAAAATACTACCACGTAAGTGTTGTCCCTTTAGAATTAATATAATTTCACGTATATGTATAATTTAACTACTGCGAGAGAGTGTGGCCGAAATGTGGTGGTTTCGAGAAAGTTATGAGGGGTAGTTGAAGGCTCTTCAGGGACAAGAGATCGCTCATAGAGTTACATGCTATATTACTTAGAATTCTAAATGAATTTTGTATATCTATTTAATGTATATAGGTTAGAAATTAATTCATTCGCAAATAACACGTTATGAGATATTTAAGTAACATCATTCCCTTGCCATTATAAAGTGTCCAGTGATACATGTGTAGATTTGTATCTCGGAAACGGTAAAGCTAGTGGCTTCTATTTCGTTTCTAAATTGCTTTTTATTTATTATTAGTAACCACGTAACTGTTGTTAGTGTCACAACCAACTCGGCTATCGTCCCGTCAAAATTACAAATCGTCCTTTCACGTTGTAAGTGGGTCGGATTGGGATCTAAACGTCGACGTCACGCGATGTCTCTCCGAAGCCGTATAAATTAGCTTTGTAGGTCAACGCATTTCTTTCCGCGCCCTGCAATATAAATAACGCTCTAATTTCCCACCGCCGAGGAACTGCTTGCTATCCGATCCAACGCTGTATTTGAAAGTGATTGTTTGACTAGGTTGTATGACTGGAGATATATTAACTCTTAAGATATAATCGTAAGTATTTGTCGAGGAACTAGGCAGTAAACTGAGAGAGTTGACATTTATGAAATATAATCATCCCCACACAACGAAAGATAGCCTTTTATCCGTATTTTACTAAAAATATATATAAAAAATATCTTTACGCCATTCCCAATACTGGGGTAGACAGAGGTCTAGTCTAGACAATTGAGTCCATTCGACCCACCTTCCACCGAAGACATTTATCGGGACCACTTGACAGGTGGTGAGCCCGACGCCATCTTTATATCCAAAAAAATATAAGTCGTACTAAAGTTTTTGAAAAAAACCTCATTGGTACGTGCCGGCCACCTGGGGATCGAACTCGGGTCTCTTGACTCGGATATCGTGACTTTTGAGGTGCTTGGGCTTTAACTTTTATGAAAAAGTATTTTACATCTTTTATAAAAGTCAGTGCACAGAGCACCCGAATAACATTTGAAGTAGACAAAAGTTTCGCCACTTACTTAACTCTTTTCGACCCATCTTTCGCCAAACATTTTTGGGACGACGTGACAGGTTGAGAGCCCATCGTGCAATATACTTGCATCGATGTATCGAATATTTATACTTTATATAAACATCCACGACTCAAATACAAACATATCATTTCATATAAATATAATATAAAGAGTATATTAATATTATCCAGTTCATAATGATTCTTCACACAAATTTTTGACCCTAACTAACAGATAAAACTTGGGTCTCTTGACTCGAAATTCCGACCACCCAACCACCCAACCACACGGCTATTGTTATATAATGAATTAAATTAATGATATATAACAATGTCGCCTCAGTTTATTAGTTGACGAACTCCGTGCTCGAGTGACGTTGACACCGGTTTTCATGGTGTCGCTAAATGTGCGGTTCCGGGTTTGATTCCCGATCGGGTCAAGAACGTTTCTACATTTTCTCGGGGCTGAGTATTAGTGGTACTTTCGTTGATTCAGATTTCATAACAGTGCTTCAGCCATTTTAGGATCAAAGCAATGTATGTTATTTATTTACTGCCATTCTTGCCATAGCTAGTTATACAAATACTTATCTTTCGTTTTTCTCTCACTATTAGGCACAATTTGTCAAAGGATAAATAATTGATAGTTAATTGATAATAAAGAATCTTGTTATGTGCCCTGTGGGGGCGTCGTAAAAATATATCACACCATTTCTTCCTAAGGGTGTCGTAAGAGGCAATTTAGGGAGATTAAGCTTTGTACCTCGCAAAAGCTATCGACAGATAGCTCCCAGATAAGCAAATTTCAAAAATACATGACCAATTACCGGTTATAGCCAAGCGCGAAGATTACCGTAAATACTACTTAGAGTCAAGTTACCCGAGTGGTTGGGTGATCTTAATTGAAGTCTAGAGACCCGAGTTAGATGCCCAGGTGTTAGGCTCGTACCAATGTTTTATTTTTCTAAACTTATGTATGATTTATATCGTTGGCTTGGGCGTAAATACGGCGAAGGGCTCACCACTAGTCACGTTATAAAAACTGTCTTCAGTGAACAGTGGGTCGAAACTTCATTGTCAAGACCTCTGTCTACTCCCTAATAGCCTGAAGATGTATTTTTTTTAAATATGATGTGAACATAACCCAGTATGCGAGTACAGTTTGTGTACAAACAGCAGGCTCTGGAGAATTATGGCATTCTTATAACGCAATTCCGTGTAGAGTGATAATGTTTTCATGTAGAGATTACGAGACTTTAATTATGTATTTTTTTGGGGGGGGAAAATTACAGCAATTATTAGCAGACTCTTAGGGGCGATTGTCGATTACTAGATATTATTAGATAAAGTTTAAAAATTTCAACCGATGCTGGTGTCACACACGGTGGCTCAGAGAAAATAGCGTCATCATGGTATCGCGGACGTTGCGGGTTCGAATCCCGCCCGTGTCTGTCTTTTGTTTTCAATTTGTCATTAAGCTCATGTAATACTTTGTAAAAATCCCGCTATCATAATAGCAAAGGTACAACCTATTGTATCTTAGTGTAATACTGTTACTGATCTTATACCTGAGATAGGCAGATGTCTCGTAAGATTTGTTTTTTTTTCTTTTATAACAACATAGATTACTATATATTTTATTATTCATAGCATTAAGTAATTTAAAGTTTAGCTTCTGATACGATAAATTCGATCGTGTATTAAATTAAAGAGAAAAATTTTTAAAATTTCAACTGCACAATAATTTCAGTATAACTTATGTGCTTTGAAATCAATAAAAATTGTAAAATAAATTAGTTGGCGTTATCTTTTTCAATGTTTCCCGGCTGTAAAGCCTTAAATATTAAGCTGAAATTTGTAATAATTCCGGTAGAAAGCGCCGATGCCAAAAACAGACATAAGTAAAGATAGAGATTTAAAAATTCCACGGATACGTGTAGAAATCGATAGCCACGGTACGGCCAAGATCGCGGATTCTAATCCCATCCCTTTCAGTTAAAATCTTAAACATTACACACGTATTTTAATGTTCACAATAGTTTTAATAAAAGGTCAAATGCTCAAAAGAGTTTCTTTGTCTCTCTTCGCAAATTCTACGATAAAAAAGCAAAAATCGCCAACCAAAAATCTTATTCAGAACGAGCAACCTTGAGGTTAGCGACAACAATGTCACTCGTCACAGAGCTCCGTACAAAACATGGCAACGTTAACACTTTCGATTAAATGTCATCTCCGTCTTCCGAGCGATGTTAGGGAATGGATGGGGCGACCTTTTCACGCGAGGGGGTCTGACCTTGACATGGAATTCAACGCGGATCCACCGGCGTAGCGACATTTTGTTGGTATTTATGTGGAGTACGGCCTTTGCTAGGCGGGAAGCTTAAGGTAACCCGTCGCTTATTGAATAATGGTACAATAGAATGTTATTTGTTATACAATATAACGTGTTTGTATTTTAATAAATATCAAAGTTACTGCGGTAGTGGCGTAAGAATATACATACAGTTACATACAGATACATTAACAGACCTGTCCCATTCAGAAAGGTTATATTCTCCATAATCGCCATGCTTACTAGTAGATTGGCGATCACAACACAAGACATCTCGCACCTGAGACGACAGCTACCTGAATAAAATACTTTTTATACTCTTGTCGTCATGTCGTACCGTATAGTCACAGTGCAAGACTTCTTTCTTCCCGTGGGTGTTGTAATAGGCAACTAAGAACTAGAACTAGGCTAACTAGAAAAACCTAATAAGTGAAGTGAAATCTATCAATGGCGGAATCACGAACGTGTACAATACCAAAATTGAACAGAACTGTATGAGCAGTAGATTTTGCACAGCGAATATGGCAAATCTTGCTTCCGGGAGACGTTTACTGGAGAGACTTTTATAAATATAAAAATAAACAAAACGACTAGAATTAAATTGAATGTACAATCGTGTCAACGTGTAATGTGTCAAATGACACATATAGAAGTATTTGTGTCACGCCGATCTCGCGATGCCGGATACGGCTCTGTGTCGGTTTTCATCTCTTTTGTGTGAACAAATGCCGCGGCGCACAAAGCGGGAGACTGCAATCTATGCTGCTTTACACTTTTTTTCTGGGTTTCTCGGTTTTAGGTCAGAAGAGCAGTGGACACCCTGCAGGCTTATAATAACGCAACTGAGGTCTTTAAATGAAAATAATATTACGCAATGCGCCTATTATTCTAGGAGTATATTCTACATATTACTTCATCATTCGCAGTTCATTTTCTTCACCATTCGTCCTTCAGACATACGCTCAACGTGGCTATTGAAGCACACCCTTATACTTATAATTTTATTTGTAATGATTTTGTACATACATACTTAAATTCATAAATAGAAACGAATAACAGCACATACATTGATCTGATCCCAAAAGTAAGCGCCTTGTAGTATGTAATCAGAAACAATGAGGGTAACAAATAAAAGGTAAAAAACTCAGACTCGAGAAAATGTATAAATAGTGTTTTCTACTTTGACCCAACCGGGAATCAAACCTCTGAGATGGTGACACCATGAAAACCGGTGCGTACGCCACTCGTTCTTAAAGGTCGTCAATATCCTCTATCGAAACAACCATAATGCAAATCTCTTTTTTATGCTTCTTCTGGCAGACCCCAGTTTCGCTGCCATGCACTGCGTTATGTATCGCAAGGCGTTCAAACATGAAAACTTCCTTTGCTAAAAAAAAGGCTATATATTATGGCAATAAGAAGATTTTTAACATTGTTTTGTTACAAATTTTAATATGTAATTAGTTCTATGATAAAAAATAATAATAAAAAAAAAAGAATACACTAAAGCCTATTTTTCTTTCACCCCATGCGAACTGTACACATGTTCTTTGAATCTCGCGTCTCTTTTATAATAACTAAAAGGGCGAACACAACTGCTTAAAGCAGATTACACGATTCCATTGAAAACATAATAAAAAAAATATATCTTCACGCACTTCCCAATACAGGGGTAGACAGAGGTCGAGTCTAGACAATTAAGTCCCTTCGACCCACCTTCCACCGAAGATATTTTCGGGACAACGTAACAGGTGGTGAGCCCGTCGCCATCTTTATGTCCAAGCCAACGATATTCGTACATACAAATTTTTGAAAAACCAATTGGTACGAGCCTACCAACTAGGGATCGAACTCAGGTCTATTGACTCGAAATTCCGACCACCCAACCACTCGGCTATCGTGACTTTTTACACACAAACATAATAACATGCTGAATATGTAAAAAACTTTAAAACTTTTTTACTAAAGCTTAAAATGAATAAAAAAATGTAGCGGGGGAATAGATAAAATAGACAACACGTTGAAACATCGTTTCTCCAAAGTATAGTGAAAATGACACACGAAAATGAGTAGGCAATTAACGTGAAACCAATTTCAATTTGGTATAATTTATACTAAATCCAATAGTCACGATACCGAGTGGTTGGATGATCGGAATTCCAGTCGAGAGACCCGAGTTCGATCCCCAAGTGGCAGGCCCGAAAATGTCTTCGGTGGAAGGTGGTTCAAAAGGGACATAATTTTTTATTTAATGCATAGTGTAGTACATATGGCGGACTTAATGCCAAATGGCATTCTCTACCAGTCAACCATCAGGCTAAACAGAAATAAAATGTATTAGCAGTGCAGTTAAATAAAGGGAGAGACATCTTAAATAATGTGGCAAATAGAAAAATATTACATAAACATACGTACGGTACGATACATTATATACATAAATATAGATACAATACATAAATTAATACTTATACGAAAAACAAAAATAATATCGTATCTATAAACGTACAACATAATTATATATGTAGGAGACAATACATGAAGGATTTAAAATTATACCCATATCAAATATTCATACTTGCAACATTTTATAGTATTAATTGTCTAGACTAGACCTCTTTCTACCCCTGTATTGGGAATTGCGTGAAGATATTTATTTTATATTATTTATTAAACTTAACTACGATTACTATCGTTAGCTTGAACATAGAGACGACGACGGGCTCATCACCCAACATGTTGGCCCAAAAATGTCCTTGGTGGAAAATGAGTCGAAAGTAGTTTTAGAGGAACAGTCTAGAGTCCCGACCTCTGTCTACCCCAGTATTGCGTAGCGTGAAGATAAGTATGTATAATTTTAGTGTATCCATGTGAGCACTCCACAGTCGCGAATCTGGAACGCATCCCCAGCGACAGACTGTCACGTACGGATCCGTTCCGCCGCGGCGTCACGCGCCGGGCTAATAACTCGCGAGCTCGCGACGTGTCTCCGACAGATGGAAGCCAATACGGGTTATGTATACTAAAGTCTACAATTCGCAATTGCTTCTTCGCTTATTTATATGTTAATTTTTCAAAGTCTTCATTTTGAAGAGTTAACTTATGAGCAACTTTGAACAACTTTTAGTCTGCTCGATGGCATGTACTTTTATTATAACAATTGGCATACAATAAATAATTAAATTATGACAGATAGTTGGAAGCGATATATAGATATGTTCGGACTTCGCCTACGTTCCTAAATGAAGTTTTATAAAAAAAAACATGTCTTCACGCCATTCCCAATACAGGAGTACACAGAGGTCTTGAAAATTAAGCCCATAGACCCACCACCCATCGAAGACATTTATTTCGATAAGTAACAAGTGGTGAACCCGTCGTCATCCTTATGTCCAAGACAACATTGAAATCGTAAATAAGTTTTGAAAAAACATTGGTTCAAGCCTGCCTCAAAAGTGTCGAACTCGGGTCTCTTGACTCGAATTCCGATCACCCAACCACTCGGCTGTCGTGACTGTTACATGTGTAAATATATATTTTTTCTGATTTCACGTAACTCTTAAAGTACTATATAGAAGATTTTGTCAATGTTATTCTTTTATATTTAGTCTACGATAGACGCTGCTGCCTTAGATTGTATCGCCTCCTAAATTTTAATATATTTTTTTGAGATGGTTACCCTGCCATCCGTCGGTAGCCTATTGCATTTTTAAGGTTTTCCCTTAAACGCCTTTTACGACACCCTCGGGAAGAAGGGGGATGGTATATTCTAACGCCGTAACGTCAGGTATATATAGACGCATATAGGAATGCTGAGTGAAATAGTATATCAAACATCATTGTAATAATACTTTTTAAGGTAAAAGTAAGCATGTAGCAATATGTAGCTGTGTTGAAGTGGTTAAGAGGAGTACTATTAATTATCTTTAATAAAAACTTGCCGTTAATAATAACAAGTCACGATAGCCGAGTGGTTGGGTGGTCGGAATTTCGAGTCAAGAGACTCGAGTTCGATCCCCTGGTGGCAGTACCAATGAGTTTTTCAAAAACTTATGAACGAATTACATCGTTGGCTTGAACATAAAGACGGCGACGGGCACACCACCTGTCACGTTGTCCTGAAAACATCTTCGGTGGAAGGTGGGTCAAAGGAACTTAATTGTCTAGACTAGACCTCTGTCTACCCAGTGTATTGGGAATTGCGTGAAGATATTTTTTTAATAATAAGAAATACATTCCGAAATGAGGTAAATTAGTCAAGTCCATCGCCGTCCTCGACTGCGAGCTTTCTCATTACATTTGCAACGGAAGATTTAATTTGAACGCGTCATTGATTACAGCAAAGAGTCCCTCCGTCGGCGAGACAACGTGTCCCCTATCCCGTGTCACGTTAGCATGTAAAGCACGCCGTCGGGACTCGAGACTAAGCCTGCTAATATCTATTTGTTTATCTGCGTGCATCGGATATGCTTATGTAGAGTCTTGCAAAGAGGTCTTGTAGCTTTACGCTTGTGCATTTTTAACGTGTACATCGTGGAGAATGTGCTGAAGAAATGTACAGAGTAATACAAGTCGATAAGTTTCGCCGTTTTACAATTTAAAACTTAAACAAGACATAACTTGTGGAATATATAGAACGACATCGATTTAAAATATTAACCGATGCGGGTGGATCATAGACTCGGAAGTAAGCGCATTACCACTCTACAGAATACAGAGATCACGGGTTCAAATCACACTCATGTCAGTAGACTTTTTTAGATTTCTTATCTTCAATTACAAAGCACAGCAGGACTTTTAATAAATTCATAAAATTATCAATTTTATGATCAAGATAAAAATATTTATCTGGTAAACTTTCCGAGCAAATGATCAAGGAATTTAACAACGAATTCCGTTAGCGATTTGTTTACTCGAACGCGATAATATTTCATCTCCTCCGCCCCTCCCCCGAAAGTATTCAGCGGACAGTGAAAGCGATTATTTCCGTTGCTATATTTATTTCTAATTTACACCGGAGATTTCCTGAAGTCTGCGTTGCGGACTGAAATTGCTGATTTTTATCTAATGAAATTTTTTAGACTAGTATCTACTCTTGTTTGTGACCTGCGCGGGTACATAAATATATATATGTAGGGATAATGCATAAACCAGGCAAAACTCAGCGGATTTCTACAAAAACAACTTTTAATCTTCAAAACAAATCTTTTCCTTAATCATTCCATCTGACAACTCCTAATGACAACCTCTTTTTTCATTACTTGACATTGACATTCAAGGATCGTTTACAGAGACAGCAAAAAATTAAAAGTCTATAAAATATTAAATTATCCGACACGGCCTTCCTGCTCTTCATCTGTCCCGGATGAATAATGTTCGGGTGTAACCCATGGCTTCATGAGGTCAGCTGAGGTGGTTGTATTGATAGGGCCTTCATTCTGTCCTATTTTCTTAACAGCATAGCGATCATTTCTGTTGCATTTGACGATCTCATAAGGTCCTAAATATTTGGGGAATAACTTGGATCCTTGAGAAAACTGCGTCTTTTTGATGGCTACTAAATCACCAATATTATAGGTTAATGCTCTTTTTCTTTTCTTATTGTAATTTCTTATATTTTCCTCTTGTATTTTCTGTATTGATTCTTTGGCTTTATTTCTTAATTCCAGTCTTTTCTCATTAAAGTTCTGTACCTTTTCTTCTTGTATTAAGTCTTCACTGGGTAAATCCATGTAAATTTGGTATATGCGTTTACTACTGTAAGAATGTATTTGTAGTTCTTGTGAGTCGAAGTCATTGATCCCAAATGATCAACATGGTATGTTGACAGTGGAACGTCGCCTTTATCGATAGGATGAAGAAAACCTTCTTTCTTGCCTCTCTTATGCGATACTAGGATGCACTCAACGCAATTATCTATAACTCTCTTTATCTTCTCTGCTAAATTCTCTATAAAATATTCTCTTACTATAAATTCTTCTGTTTTAACTATTCCAAAATGTCCTTTTTCGTGATTTCTTCTAATTACCTCACGTTGCATCTTTTTCGGTACAACAATTAGTTTATTATTATCTTTCCATTTGTATAATATCTCGTTCTATATAACATAATCTTGGTAACTTTCTTTCTCTAAAATCTTCTTTATCAATCTTATGTGTTCGTCTTCATTTTGTGCTTTCCTAATACGAGCTATAGTTTCCGTGATCATCAAACAGGTTGGATATCTGCTCAAAGCATCTGCGTGTTTCATGCGTGTTCCTGGTCTGTGTTTCTATCTTGTAGTCGAATTGCTCTAATTGTAAAGCCCAACGGGCAACTCTGGGAGGTAAGTCCTTCTTTTGCAGGGTCATCGTAAGAGCTGAGCAATCTGTAACTATTTTGAAGTTTATTCCTAGGAGATAAACTCTAAACTTCTTTAATGCTGTGACAATAGCCAGGACTTCGAGGTGATAACTGTGGTATTTTCTTTCAGGTGGTGTAGTCTTCTTACTTATATAATGAATTGGATGAAATTGGTTATCTTTAAGGCTTCTTTGTAGGAGAACTGCTCCATAACCGTCTGCGCTGGCGTCCGTGTGTAACTCGGTCTCTAAATCAGGATTGTATATTCGGAGGATTGGAGAACTGCATAATATTTGTTTTAATTCGGTGAATGCCTTCTCACAATTTTCGTTAAAATTAAACTCAGTATCTTTCTTCAATAAATCTGTCATGGGCTTCGCGATCAGTGCATAATCTTTAACGAATTTCCTAAAATAGCCGGTTATCCTAGAAATGACTGAACCACTTTAATGTTGTTCGGTTTAGCAAAATTAGCTACAGCTTTTATCTTGTCTGGAGATGGTTGAACTTCGTTATCACAAATAATGTATCCAAGATATTGAATTTTCCCTTTTAAAAATGACATTTTTTCCAATTAAATTCTAGACCAAATTCTTCAGCTCTTTTAAGTACCTTCTCTAATCTGTTTATTCCTTCTTCTTCTATCTGTGATGGTATTATTAGGTCATCTAAGTAAGTTAGTAGGATGCCATTTATAATGAAGTCGCCAAAAATATCGTTAATGTATCTCTGAAAAACGAACGGGGCTGTACATAAGCCAAAAGGCATTTTTTTTAAATTCATACTGTCCTTGAGACGTTAAAAATGACGTATACTTCTGACTGAGTTCGTTTACTTTTACATTTAAAAGCCATTCTTTAAATCAAGAGGTGAAGAACTTCGCTTCCTTCAGTTTGTCTATCTGATCCTCAATTATGGGTAAGGAAAACGTTCATTAATTACTTTCTTGTTTAACCTTCTAAAATCTATGCACATTCTTCGAGATCCATCTTTTTTATCGGCTAAAACTATTGGGCTTGCGAAATCAGATTTGCTTGGTTTGATTATGTCCTTCTTTAGCCATTCTTCTATCTGATCATTTACAGCAGACATTTCTAAAGGTGACAAACGGCGTGGGTTTTGATAAACGGGATTTTCATCAGTTAGTATTATCTTTAATTCAACATTGCTATCTTTCTTCTTTTCATCTGACTTGTATTCTTCACACATCTTTCGAACCCTACCAGTAAATTTAGAATCTTCTATATCATACTCATGTTGTTCTCTTTCTTCCATCAAAAGTGGTAAATGGGTAATCTTTTCCATGAAGATACTATCGGGAGTAAAGCAGACTTCAAAATCCTTAAGGATGGGGCTCCCGATGATCATCGTGGTATCTCATTATCCTTGACAATATGAAACTTGACATCTGTAAAAGTGTCATCAATCTGTACTGTACCGTAAATGTTTTACGGCGAGAGTACAGATTGTATAAAACCTGGGTGTAAACTTTATTTTCAGCTATACCGGTTATGCATGTAGATTCAGTCTTATAATCTTCAATTTCTTCATTAATCTTCTTAAATTCCGATTCTATCATTAAGTTCACATCGCTTCCAGTATCAATTAGAGTTATAAAGTCTTGTCCATTAATCTTTATCTTTTTGTAAGGAACTTTATCTACTTCTTTCTTAGTTTGAATGTTTAATGTAGTCTTAGATTTTTACATTCCGTGGATTTATGGCCAAATTCGTTACACTTAAAACATTTAATGCCTTTGGAACAGTTGGGTGCTTGATGATCTGGGTCTCCGCAGTTGAAGCATATCTTTACTGTTATGTTACTTATTTTGCGATTTGGATGACTTCCAGACGAGTGACCGGACTGGGTAGGCCTCGCTGACATCTTTCTTCTAAATTCACTATACGTGTCAAGCTTCTTTCGAAAATCTTTCAGGTCTGAAGCGCCATACAGGATAATTTTGTTTGTCTCCAAATCACGAATACCATCAATAACATATTCCATCAATGCAGCGTCTTCTACTTTGCCGTGTAAAGCCATTTCCTTCATAGTGAGAAAATATTGTTGGTAAGTTTCATCGTTCTTCATTTTACGTGAGGTAAGCTTTTTGTGAATAATCGCGCTATTTATCTTGGGGCCAAAGTCTTTTTTAGTGCCTTCTTTAAAGTAGCGTAATCCTTAACTCTTCAAATGACCTTAGAAACAGTTTGGCAGTTCCATCCAGTAGTCTCTTTGCGTAGATCAGCTTCTCGACTTTGGACCAATTCATGATTTGCGCAGTATCTTCAAATTCATCGAAGAAAGTCTCAATCGGGTATGAGTCATCGCCAGTGAACAAAGTCATAGACTTCTCTAAATCCTTAAAGGATATTTGTACTTCAGGTTCAAATTCATCGTCATCGTCAATTTTCTTTTCATCTTTCTTTGGCGGCATCGTGGAAGTAGTACAGTTATTATTCTTTGAAATCTTCGAATTTCGTCTTCTCGTCGTAGTGCAGTATGTTGCTTTAGACCGATCCATTAACCTTCAATTTTCAGCCTTCGGAAAATGTTGGTTGAAAAAACTACCACTTTAGTACAATTTTTCTACGGTGGCAACATTTTGAAAAAATCTACCATTTAGTTGATTCTTTTCTACGGTGGCAACATTCTTCAATGTCGATAAAACAGTCGTCGAGTCTGATCGGTCGGTTCGGTTCGGTCGCTAAAACGGCTCTTAATGGCGGATCTTCGGCATTTTTCATAATATGAATTTGCAGTAAAAAGGTCTTTAGTCTTCTATTTACCTGAGATTTTTTGTATATCCCGGACGAGCCCCCATAAAGTTGTAGGGATAATGCATAAACCAGGCAAAACTCAGCGGATTTCCACAAAAACAACTTTTAATCTTCACAACAAATCTTTTCGCGAATCATTCCATGTGACAACTCTAATGACAACTTCTTTTACATTACTTGACATTGACATTCAAGGATCGTTTACAGAGACAGCAAAAAATTAAAAGTCTTTATAGACTTTTAATAATATATATAATATTTTTATAAATATTAAATTATCCGACATATATTTGTAGTTGAGTAACGTGGCCAATGAGGTTTGATGTGGGTTCGACTCCCATACGGTTTAATGTAGAAAACTATTTTTCTAGGTTTTCTCAGGTCTGGGTGTTTTTGATACTTTTGCAGTTTCCGATTCCATAGCTCAAGTGCTTACTTTAGAATCAGTATATACTATTGTCTCTATGTATGTATGTATTTAACTAAAAAAATGTTTTAAACAGTTCATTTCAAACTTCGAAGAAGTAAGCTTCAAAATAAGTACGTGAGGTTTAGGAAAATCGTCCACTGATTTAATTTAGTATGAGTTGCAAATGTATACAAATATATAAACATTCTGCCTAAGCTTCGCGTACCAATAACAGTACAATGGTGCGAGAAATTCCGTTCTTCCTGCGACTTTAAAGAAAGAAAAAGGGTGCGTCGGCGGACGATAAATAATAAGATAATAGTGACAAGGCAGGTAGGGGAGTGACGGGACGAGGTCCGTTCAAAGAGAATCAAGAGATAATACAAGCGCGTGGTTGTTTGTGATAAATGTTACGGTGACTCAAAAATTCCTTGGCAGTTGCCTCGTTTTATTACCAGGCATATTATGTCTAAAAAAATTCAAAAATCGTCTTAAGGAAGTCAATTGTATTACATTCTAATAAGTGAATAAACTTGATGAAAAATTGGGCGTAATATGATATTCTTGATAATTATTATACCTTCACGCATAATCCCTGCCAAGGTAGTCAGAGAGAACAGATTGCCAACTATCACGACCCTTATATACCTCATGCTTCTTTCATACTTTATTCATTGTGTTTAAGAATGTTCATTACTTCAAGTGATCGACATATTTTTTTAATTCTAATACTGCTGGGGGGTCATTGTAGAAGCGTGCTCGTCGCGACCCCTGCCAGCCCTTTTCAGGACTGCAATTCTACACAGCTGCGCACCCATGCCAACGAGGGTTAGGGCGTCCCCCCAAGACGACGCACACCAGTTCGTCCCCGTTGGTGTGGAATGCAGCGAGCAAAGCGGCGATGGGGACCGCCCCCCGTCACGCACAGCCCGACACGGCGGAAGATGGAGGACGGAGTGCAGAGTTGGCACGTGGAATGTTAAAGGAGGCATGAGAGATAAGATGAATGAGTTGATTGAAATAATGAAAGAAAGAGAATTAGATGTCGTGTGTTTGTCGGAGACCAAGCGGAAGGGCAGCGGTACTGAAGAGCTCCCTGGCGGGGCGTTAGCTCGCGTTAGCTCTATGTCCGGAGTCCCGGAGAGCGAGAGCGCCTGCCAGGGAGTGGGGGTGCTGCTGTCGTCTCGGTCACTTCTCTGGGTTCGCTTTAAATTGGGACTGACGAAGTTATTCCTTTTGGCTGTTTATGCGCCGGTAGCTTCGTCGTCCAGAGTTGAGCTGGAGGAGTTTTGGGAGAATGTAAGATAAGTTCTAGACTTGGTTAGAGGAAACGAAATAATTGTTGTATGTGGTGATTTGAATTAACGATGCTGGCAAGCTTATACTGGCTGTATGCAAGGAAAAGCGTCTTCTTGTGACAAACACTATGTTCAGTCACAAGAAAATCCATATGTATACTAGAACAAGAGAGAATGAGGGAAGTATGATCGATTTATTCCTGGTGGATGACCGACGGCGAAAACAGGTGATGGATACGCGAGTGTTCCGGGGTGCTGACCTGGGAAAGGATCACTATCTAGTGATTACTAGATTTAGGGGTCTGTTGGCGGGTTGGCGCCACCGGACGGCGATACCAGAACCACAGTCGGTCGGTAGCATCCGAAGCTGGAAGCTTCAGGAAGCGGACACTAGGGATAAATATCAAGCAAGGGTAGCCGAAAAGCTGGACAGCATCGATGTCAGGAAAGAATGTGTGGAAGAAATATGGCAGAGCCTTAGAGATGGAATGGTTAGTGCAGCGGAAGACGTGTGTGGAACTGTGAAAAGAGGTAGTAGTAAAAGGGTGATGCATGATGGAATGACGAAGTGAAAGAAGCTGTAAATAAGAAGAAGAAAGCATGGTTAGACTACTTGGCCTCTAGTAATGATAAGGATATGAGAGAGAAGAGGAAAGAAAGATATAAGCTCTAGAAAGTTCACACGAAAGCATTGATTGAGGAAGTGCGTGAAAGGAGTAGAATGGAAGCGGACGAAAGGTTGTCGCACAACTTCAAGGAGAACTCCAAACTCTTCTGGAAAGAGGTTGGAAGGACCCGGAGTGGTGCGACAGCCTTAAGAATGAATAAAGTGCTTTCGGGAACCAATGACGTCCTCTCAGAAAAATCGGACGTCATGCAGCGATGGAGCGAATTTTATAGAGAGATGTATGCGTGTGATGATCTTAGTGAGGGATCCGGCTGTGACGCCGTGACTGGTACGCCAGACTCGGACCTCGATGACACTGAGGTCATCAGTATGAAAGAGATTGAATGTGCGATTAGAAGTTTGAAATGTGGTAAGGTTGCGGGACTAGACAGAGTTACTGCTGAAATGGTCAAGTATGGTCGGCCACGCGTCTGGGACAGCTTTCATCTGCTGCGCAATTTGTGCTGGCGAACGGGGGCTGTTCCGGATAATTAGCGATCCGCGGTCATTGTGCCTTTATATAAAGGTAAAGGTTCACATTATGACTGCGGGTGCTATCGGGCGATCAGCTTGACCAGTTTAGCAAGTAAAGTTTACTCGAAGGTTTTGACACGTAGGATGCAAGATAAATCGGAAAGATTTCTATGGGAGGCACAATGCGGATTAAGACCTGGAAGAGGATGCACGGATCAAATGTTTTCTCTCCGCATGATCACGGAGAAACTTCTGGCTGCTAACCAGAAGATTTTCTGTGCATTTGTGGATCTTGAGAAAGCATTTGATAAGGTTGTAAGGAAGAAAATGTGGGAACTGTTGCCGGGGTATGGTGTGGATGGTCGATTGCTAAGGGCTGTGCAGTCACTTTACTGTGACTGTAAAGCCTGTGTGCGGGTAGGGCATAACCTGTCACCCATGTTTAGCGTCCAAACGGGCGTAAAACAGGGATGTGTCATATCTTCCTGGCTGTTCATACTGTATCTCGACAGCTGTTTACAGAAGCTGAAAGATAGCTGTTTGGGTGTGAAATTGGGTGACATAAAAGTAAATTGTCTGCTATATGCTGATGATGCAGTGCTTATTGCAACATCAGAGGCAGAACTGCAGGCATTAGTCACGTGTACGAAAGAAGAATGTGAAATTAATGGTCTCCGTTTGAATGCTAATAAAACTAAGGTTCTGGTATTTGAAAAGGACGAAGAAAGAACGAAGTGCGAAATTTGGGTAAATCGGGAATGTCTAGAACAGGTGAATGAAATTACATAATTGGGGAGTGCGTTTAGTCGGGATGGAAGATGTGATTTAGATGTGGACAGGCGTGTCGCTGCCGGGAACAAAGTCAATGGTGCCCTGACTGCGTTAATCAAAAGGCAAGGCGTTGTGAAAAGTGCACGCCTTGCAATACATAACGCAGTGTCGGTACCGACTTTGTTATATGGCAGCGAAACCTGGGTATGCCAGAAGAAGCATAAAAGCAGGTTGAATGCAGTGGAGATGCGATCTCTTCGTAAAATGTGCGGCCTTACCATGACCGACCGAAAGCGAAACGAAGAGATTCGCAATATGGCAGGTTTGAAAGATGACCTTGTCTCAAAAATGGATAAGGGCGTGCTTCGATGGTTTGGGCACGTTGAGCGAATGAGTGAAGACCGAATGGTGAAGAAAATATATAGCGCGAAAGTTAATATTAAAAAGGTGTCGAGGTAGACCGAGACTAACGTTCGAAGACCATGTGAGCAAATTGCTCGAAGAGAGGAGGGTCAAGAGTACTCGGATACCTAGACGTGCATGTATGAAGAAGATGATGAATCTGAAAGAAGCGAAAGAAGTATGTAGGGATCGTGACACTTGGCGATCTGTTCTCTCTGGCTACCCCGTCAGGGATTGTGCGTGAAGATAAATAAAATAATAATAATAAAATTTCTTACTTAAAGGTAGGCAACGCACAATCCGCTAATCTATTGTGGCTAGTGTACGAGGACTTCGATAGTCGCTTACCATCACGTGTACCGAGTTGTCACCAGCTTTCATAAAAAAATTACGAATATAGAGATAAAGTATGTTTGTTCGTGAACCCCAAAATTCCGAGTTTTGTTAACTTTCTTAATCCCACGCTTTGTTCGACAGCTTTAACAGGAAAATGCTGTTATTACATAAATTTCTTTACAAAACACGGAATATCAATCAACATAAAAGTTTTATAATTCGCACGCGGTGCGAGAACAAGACACAGGTATATGAAGATCTGGTTTTTTGTGTCATTTGTTTTGCTTTTTCATTTTAATCCTGCTATCCTATTACTTAAATGTGAATGTTAGTATGTTTATAACTCAAATACAAAGGAGTAACTCATAATCTATCAAATACAACTCATTTAACATCTACGTAATTTACAAATAAATAAATAAAATAATATATATCTTCACGTTATTCTCAATACAGGGGTAGACAGAGGTCTAGTCTAGACCCGTTGCCGTCTTTATGTCCAAGTCAACGATATTCGTACGTTCGAAGTTTTTGAAAAACCCATTGGTGCCTGCCACCTGGGGATCGAACTCGGGTCTCTTGACTCGAAATTCACCGACTATCGTGACTTTATTTACAGCGTGAAAATTATCACTGCAGGGAAATGGGCGTCTCTATAACATGTATAGGTTTGAAACAGCACATCACTGGTGACGCGTCATATTATTGATGAATGTCCAGTACCAAACTCTTAATTTTGTGTATATATATCAAAACAACTTTTCAATTTGCTTACTACTTCTTAAAAGTTATTAAAATATGAGCAAAAAAATCTTAAATTACCTTATATTAATATAGTCTAGTATAATATAATATATATCTTATGTAATAGTAGGAAGATAGTCATTCGAAATTGGACACGGAAGCCCAATATTTTTTTAAATGATAATATTGACATTGAAAAATGCATGATTAAAATCAAACTATGTTCTACATAGATTTTGAAGTAACTTTACACCTACTGATTTCTCTACCTATGTACAATATACATATGAAATTTGCCTCTACAATTCCGCTAAGCCTTCTTTAACCCAACCGTAAATTGTCGAGCATTATTCAATACTGGGGTCATCAGAGATCTAGCCAATTTAGGACCTTCGACCCACATTAAAACGGTGCTTATTTGTAATGTGTCAGGTGGTGAGCTTGTTGTTTTAGTTTCCAAGATTCAATTCGTGCATAAGTTTTAAAGAAAGACTTTGGTACGAGCCACCTTTGGTATAGAGATATATTCTAGCACAATTTCATCGAACGAATTCATCTGCTACACGGGACATGGGCGCCGCGTACATCTACACACCCTCACTGATAATGTGAACCGACTGCTCCATAAATTATCGGCGGTCATGCGGGAGAAAACTTATCTGGATGCTGAAGTTCGAGGTGAGGGTGTTTAGGTAGGAATTATGTTCTGTAGATGTGTATAGTGGGGGCACACCTGATAATTTTATTTCACTTTCATTTCGTTCAGATAGTATTATGTCGAACTTGATTAACTGCGTTAATTTAAATCAAAATCAAAACCAAGTAAAATTAAACGCGTGTAACGTGGGTTTCGTATTATTTTCTCACAATTTTGAGTCATATAGTAATAGTCACGATAGCCGAGTGGTTGGGTGATGAGTGGTCGAGGGACCCGAGTTCGATCCCCAGGTGGCAGGGTCGTTCTAATAGGTTTTTGTCAAAAACTGATGTACGAATTATATCGTTGGTTTGGAAATAAAGACGGCGACGGGCTCACCGCCTGTCACGTTGTCCCAAAAATATCTTCGATGAAAGGTGGGTCGAAGAGACTTAATTGTCTAGACTAGACCTAGACCTCTGTCTACCTCTGTATTGGGAATTGCGAGAAGATATTTATTTATTTATTTTTATTTTAAATTTTTGGGGCACCGTGACTGGTGATGAGTCTGTCACTTACTTTATGGCCAAGCTAACGATATATCAAATCAAATCAAATAATTTCTTCACCGACATAAGAATGTACATTCATATATCGATAGTAATTTTTTATTCTACCACCGTGTCGTAATGAGGTTCCTCTAACGGAGAAGAAACAGGCGAAAGAAACTCTGTAGGTATATAAATTGTACATAAGCTTTAAAAAAACTCATTGGCACGAGTTATGGACCAAAGTCGGGTCAATCCACTCCAATTCCAATTACCCAACTACTCGACTATCGTGACTTTAGTAGTTTATAAATATTTATATTTATCTGTTTTTCATTTCGATTTTACCTTAATTCTTATAAATCTTAGTAATATTATATAAAATGACCCAAAAAATTTCTTCAGTGGGTTTAAAGGACTTAATTATCTGGACCTATGTGTCTACGTCTACTTTGTATAAACTGGGAATGCCGTTAAGCCTTTTTTTTTTATTCTTAAATAAGATACATTGCATCAGCTGACGTGATAATGAATGATAGGATTACTATCTCGATCATAATAAGTTAAAATTAAGCCTGTGATGGACAGCGGTTATTGACACTAAGAAGCAACATTTCTGTGCAGCTATCGCCAACTTGTCGATTGTGGCGATTATAGAACATATATTAACTAATAAAGGACTTAATTGTCTAGACTGTCCCTAGAATCTATATTTAGTATTGGGAATGCCGTGAAGATATTTTTATTACAAATTTAATTTGAATCGCGCGTAAGTTTTTTTAATTGTATTCCTTTATTTACGGCCACGTAGCCGAAACAAACGTAGCCATACCATTATATAAAAGTAACTTTACATTTCATTATGTAGTGTGCCAAGCCAGGGCATATAACTAGTCGGTGACTAGTGGTCATACAGAGACCGCACGCGAGGCCCAGTGCAACCGTAAGACAATTAAGCAACTTTTGCTCTTGAGTGTAAAGTTTGTGTCCTCCATCTGGCAGGCTGCCGTTAACTATTGTCCAGAATTTGGCACCGCAGGATAATAGGGAACGTTTGTGAGTATATTTCACAATGAAACGAACTACGGCAAGGCGATAAGTTTAATTGCCTCTTTGTCGACTTAATTTGTTGTTGTTATAGCAATGATTATATCTATTTTTAGGTTTATATACATTAATGATAAATTTATAGACCTTTTTAGTTAATCCTTGCAATCGTAGTCGCTTGGTTGAATTCCACAGTAATTTCGGTAACACGCATGCAATTGCGATTTAAGTAGAATTAAAACAAATAATAAGTTAAATAGACTGTATGTATTTTATGCAAACCTATAATTAAAAAAAAAAACCTTTAGTTTAATCACCCTATTTTAATTTATGTATGTTCGTGGCATACGGCGTGCAATAAATTTTCTTTCATTCATAAATAAAAGTTATTGAAAAAAAAAATGATTTTATAGGTGAGATATTAATTGACTTTTTCACGATTATCAACAAAAATAACATATAGACAAAAGTTTAATTTGTTTTCCACTACTTTGTTGTTAGTTGTTATCAACTGCTTCCGTGAGGTGTCCTCTTCGAAACTCGGGCAACGAGAAAACTTTGATTTGAAACAGAAAAAGTAAACAACTAAAGTTTTTTTCCTCTGTATCAACAAAAATATAAACAGTAAACACACTTTAGACTATCATGTCTTACTTGAATGAATAATAATTTTGAATATCGCAAACTATCTAATGTTTGCATGACAATGGACAAGCAAAACATAACCTCTCAGGCGGCTCGCTGCCCCGCAACCCCCCGCCCGCCCTCAGTGCCACTGCACGCACATAACAAACACTTCAAACAACATCACGAACTATCACAATCACACAATACAATCCACGAAAATAAATAAGAACCACGTGTAAGAGTCTGCCGTGCGCTCCGCGCGCGCTTTGTTCCGGCGCCCAAGTGACACTGTCGGATCCCGCCCGCCCAAACGAGAGGGAAATTTGCCCCCAAACCAACCCTCTCTACCACACCTACGGAATTTAAATGTAACCGTCTCGCGTGAGCTTCGCCTTGGCAGTTTTCAATGCTGCGACGATTCATTGACGCCTTCGCTTATAGCAGAAGTTAAACGCGTGTTTTCCTCCTGGTCGCGGCACACTCGAACGACAGGGAACTAACTGCACGGTATAATATATTTCCGATTGCTCCTAGGGGAAGCATTAAGATCGCCGACATCTGCACACCGATATAGTACTTATTCTAAAGTCATAGAAGCTACAACTGAGTACGGGTGCGTGGTAGGTTTGATTTGTTTTGAGGGTGCATCTGTAGGAAACGGCTCCATAAACGCAATCCCTTCTTATTAGTAAATGCTGCGTTTGTTTATCTAACAAAATACAGTATAATATTTTTTAGGATATAAGACACACGACTGAGTACGGTAAAATCATAGTAGATTTATTTGTAGCTTTTCTCTGTTCCTAGTCAGTTCAGTTAGTTCCTCACTCATGCCATTTTCTGTTCTAATAACAGTTTTGACTTGATTCATCTCATTCGTGGATCAGATACAGAGGGCCAATATAATTACGGATTGAGAGGGTTTCCATTTTAGTCCACATGGGTGGAACCGTATCTGTAACCTTTTTGTTTTAAATTACAAATGTTTAGGGCTGCGATAGACTCGATTATAACCAAAGCCAATAAAAAAGAAATAAAAAAATTTAACTAAGTTAAAAAAGATACAAAGTGAAGGCAATACGAATGTTTAATTTTTTTTAATTACCAATGTTTAGTAATTATAGATGGTAAATTTAAAATAAAATTTATTAGAGTACATAAATTTTTCTTTTAAATTACAATTGTTAGGGCTGCGATAAGATCGATTGTCTCCAAGTCCAATAAAAAATATTAATTATACACAGAACCAAGTTTTAAAAGACAAAATAACTATGTTAATTTAAAATAACATTCATACGAATACATAAATCGTAAATATATATGATTCAGCAAATGTTTAGTACGCCACTACTCAACATAGTTTGTACCGCACGTCTTAACACTTAAATAAAGTGTCGTTGAAATCATAGTCACATCACACTGCATAATCCGGCAGGCTCGCCTGCATACAACCATTCGAGTGCACTGAACGAAGTATAGAGCTTCACGCGCTTCCTCCTTATAATAGCTGAGCAAAAATCTTGTTAAGTTTTCTTACTTTTAAATTTTAATCTCTTTTCTTATTTTTCATGTTTTCTGAGTATTTAGGTAAATGACATAAAATAAATAAAAATATTTTCACACACATCCCAATGCTGGGGTAGACAGAGGTGTACACAATCAAGTCTTTTCGGCCCGCCTTCCACCGAAGACATTTTTTGGGACCAAAATCCTCTGTCACGGGGATGAGACTGTCTTAAGGTCTAAGCCAACGACGGAAATCTTACAAAATTGTAAGAAAACTACTTGGTCCGAGCCTCCTGGGCATCAAAATCGCGACTTTTGACCCGAATTCCAATCATTCAACCACTGGGCGATCATGAATTTTAAGTAAGATTTTGCTAACCGAATTTATTAGAATTTGATAGTAATAGTATTAGCAGTCGTGACACTGCTTTTACTCGAAAAGAAATTAAAGGAGAGTGTCCAAACTAGTGTCTAGTGTCTAAATAAGGCGAACATTAATCTAGTTACGCAGTCAATGCAGGAGCGTTACAATGTTTTGCTAAAACTTTTATTAACCTCTCCTTTTTAGTAATAACTGACGTGCGAGTTACAAAATTCTTCAATATCTGATAAACTAATTAATTCGTGAGTAATAGTAGTTTTTTTTTGTTAAAGTATTGAAAAGTTAACTTGTAAATATGTGTCTATTGTGATTAGACCGTGAATAAATGGTTTTTCTTTCTTCTTCTTCTATATGTATTAAAAACTACACAGTGCGACAGGTACCGCGTACAATGAAAATGAATCCGGTTTTGTCGCGCATCCCTCGCGCCCCTCGCCGCGTGGCGCTGCTGTGCGTGTGATTACAGGAGGGAGGAAAGTGCTCCACTGAAAAACATACTCCACTTTTAATTTTCTTGTGCGTTAGTTTAGTATAGTAAAATAATTGCGCCGTGTGGAGTCTGCGTAAGAATATCATGTAGTGTCAGACCTGGACTATGTCATGTTTATTCGCGAGGGTGATTTAAAGACGACTAATTCAATTTAATAATGTTACTTTGATGTTTATTTTGTAGTAAGAACCTTCATAAAATATTTAACTGCTTTTTTATGTAATTCTTAAAACATTTCATATTTAATTCGCATAAAGGATCGTTAAAATTCCAATAATGTTACTACGAAGGAATATTATGACGTTTTTATGAGGATTTCATTATATTTCTGCTTGCGCTGCGCGCTACGTGCAGGGGAGTCGAAACTGTATTTTAAGAACTTTGCAGATTTGTGTCATGTTGTTATCAAAATGTAATTTATATCAAAGACGAAAAAAAGCATCATGCTCTGGCTTTTTTTTATTGCCACTTATGACTACTAAAGCCCATAAACACTTGTAGCCAATTTCAATCGAAAATTTAGATTATTTTATTAATTACAGTTGCATTGTCACTCCCTACACACTGTACACCTCTCTATACCCTTGAAAACGGGACACGACAGTCGTTACACAGCTGTTTGGCGAATGAAATGGGTGTGACTACTGACCTAGACGATCGCCAGCACATAGTATGATTGTAACACACTAAAACGCTAAACGTGATCTTTTTGAATTTGGTTACATTTATTGAATTAGCACCATTACTACAAGGCTACTGCTTCTCCCTAGGATTTCTATAGAGCATTTTATTTAAATATATATTAATCTTTAAGGCAATTCCCAAAACTGAGGTAGACCGAGGTCACCGAAGCTAATTTGGGACTATGTGACCAGATGGTCAGCATATCACCCTCTTTATCTTGCTTGTTTTATTTTATTCTTTTGGAACAGATAATTATTACTTCTTATGAATAGAAACGCGAATATTTCAATCCAGCATTTTTTTCGATCGCGTAAAAATTAAAAGAAAATTTCTTTGTAATGTTCTCTCATTAATGTACTTGTGCTGTCTGCACACAGTTTATTTATAATTCACTTCTGTCTGTCTGTCTCGTTTAGTACTATGTGAGTGTATACAAGGCGCAACTTATGAGTACGTTTTTTCAAATGTCATCTCTTTCCCTGTGAGATGAAAGCGAAACCGCCATAAAAAACAAATTGGAACCTGAATCGAGTTACAGAGGTCGTCGTCGCCGCGTACGTGACACATGACGACATCTAGTCAATACTAATTTGGTCTATTTCATATCAACGCTTTACCTTTACACGTATTGATAGAGTTTTGTCGATTACTAATCATCCAACATACTATCAGAAGTCTGCTATAAATTAGATAGTGAAACGTGTATTCTCTGTTCGATTCCCGAATCAAAGCTAAATATTTTAATTACGAAAACGTCGAATATTTATACCGAGGATTGACTTGTATATTTGTGAAATAATAAAAGAAAGCCAAAGGTTTAGAACGTAGTATTTATTCATAAATACGAGATGTCCGGTATTGAGATCGCCGCTTGCCACGTCTCTGTCTGTCTCTGTAAGTATTTTAATGGTAATTCTAAGCTAATCTAATGGCAATTAATGCAGACGTTGCAGTATTAAAAAAAATTTTGCTCCGGCGTCTACTATTTTAACTAAACCGGTCGCGAACTTAGCTCTTACAGGTATTCCAACTCAGTTTTCTCCACTGCTATGCCTTGCATGTGTAGCTACGGCGTGGGAATATATCAACCCCTTTCTTCAGACGGCTGAATAAATATCTCGAAAACACTAGACCAAAATCCAGCAAACCAATGACGGGCAGCAGCGTCTAAGGCGCGAGTTATCTAGTACTGCGTTCGCCAACCCGCTTAGCAAACTTGGCGATTATGACAAACACTCCTGTATGGAAGAAGTCTATTTCTTTTCTAAGTCTATTTCTTTTCTTTTTTATTTAATGATGATGATTCACCATCCGAACACTTTTCTAGAAACTTGTGTCAGCAAATCTCTACAAGAGAATTGGGGATAGTTAATAACAACGTCATATTCGCCTGTCTCTTCATTTTTATATCGCTGCCGGCAACCATTGGCTAGATTTTAGTATTAGATTTTAGATAAAGATTTCCGAGTAGCACTATCCCTTCGAGACGATGATCCTTTACCGATATTCACAAGTTTCGAGCCGTAACGTAATAATATAGATACGCTTGTCACGCCGTACTCAACAACTCTTCGAGTTACATGCGCCGAACAAAGAAAATGTTGAGGAAGAAACTAGCGGGCGCCAGGCGAGACCCTCGAGACGGCCGCAGGACCCTCGGTTCCCGCCGCAGCACTCGAGCACCCTCAGCGCCCTCCGTCTGCCGCGGCCACCGGCCCGAGAGGCAGCTACTTTTGCAAACAAATCCATTTGGCTCTAAGCAAAAGCATATGTCTAGCCACTCACTCAAACTATTCGCCGGGTGTTTTAGTTTCTTTTAAGGGATCGATTGAAAGCAAAAAATAAATACATAGATGGGAACAACATCGCACACATTGCTCTGATCCTTAGTTAAAGCACTTAGTTGTTTTATGGAATCAGAATCCACGATGTTACAATGAAACAGGAGTGAAGAAAACCTGATTTGCTACGTTGACCTGTCCAGGAATCTAGCCCAGGGCGTCATAGCTGACACTATGAGAACCGAGTACGTCTCTCATCCACGATGGTCGTCAAAAGCAATAATAATGTGTTATATTTAAACCGAATGAAGCATTGTATGTCGATATGTGCGCTGTAGAGTCCTTCCTTCTTACAAGCGTAAGAAACAACCTTCTTACAAAATTTTATCTAATTTCAACAAACGAGTCGTTGAAATGCCTACAAGCAGCAGGGAGGTAGACTTAATAATATTAGTACAGACACTTTATTAACTCACCATTGATCTTTGTTTTGGTAAAAATAAAGTAATTCCAGTGTGAATGTGCGAACTCAATATATGTGCAACTAACGAAATACAAAATGTCCGTCTCATGTGAAAAAAATTTCACCTCAGATCAACTCAACGTTTTCGTTACATCTGTAATTGCTACATATAACCTAAGTCACGTTAGCAAATGTTCATTTGGAGCTACGCGATATAGCGCTTACAAATTATTGTTACATTAGCGACACGAGTGCGGCGCGCGGGCGGGCGGGACGTGGACGTGACGCGGGCGGACGCGGGCGGGTCGCGGGACACGACATTAACACGAAGGTTCGCACGCTCTCTGCATTTAATTAAACATCCTGAATGTGTAATCGTTTCCTAGGATTACATTATCCTAAAATTCTAAGGTGTTTAATGAAATACTATAAAACTAATTGAATGTAATGTGACGAAATCAGAATTGACTGTAATGTGACGTCTACAAAAATAAATTACCAGTAATATCTCAGGAGCGCGACAACAGTTGCAATAGTGGTCAGTGATAATGACGTTAACGATCATTGTATCGGTGCGATGGAGCCTCGGTATATCACTGTGTTTATAAACAATATTTATGGCCGCTATATATAAAAAAAAGCGATTTATAAAACGACGCGTTGCTTTTTAATGATGCCTTCTTCGGACAGCCTGCAACACGTCCGTTGTTTCCGCCTGGATTCTATATTCTCTTCTTTTAGACAAACAAAGCTAATAATAAACTAGCCGATATCAATATTAAGCCATGTATATCGGTACTTTGCATAACAAGTTGAACGAAAGGTTAACGAAACTAAAACTATATACTATTTATATACGAGACAAATATACAAGTGTATTTCCTATATACAAGACATTAATATTTTTCAAAGAAAATAATATTACTTAACTTTGTTGCATCTCTGTTGCATAATGCGATCCCTTCAAGATCACGGCCGCGGGAAATGAAAGCCGCAAGATTTATGCAATGATACGTAACCTGCGCCGACAGAGGAGACGCGGCACGCGCTGTACATCACTTCGCCATAAGCACACGCGCACAGACAGCGCACGCCTTAATTAAGAACAGCGTGCGAACATTAGTGAAGCGTATTCCTTACTGTAGTGAGTGTAAAACACGAGTGTGAATTCGCAAGGATAAGGAATTTGTTGCAGTTGTGAATGTAATGAAATAGAAACTGTTGCTGGTGAGAGTTGTTGTACTCAAGATGATATAGTGCTCACTTCATTTTCTAATTTTAAAAGACTCCTCGACATAGGAGGCATCAGGACTACAATCTTACTGAATCCGTCAAATAGCAGCGAGGTATTCCGGTATAAAGAATATAGAGAGCCAATATAATATCGTACTATGATATATTTAATTGAGGTTTTCCAGAGCGACGACGCGTTTAACAACATGGACTTCCAAGTAGGCAACAGAGCTCCCCCCTTTGTCTTTGTTAAAATTAGGAAAACGGTCGATTTCGATAATTTCCAAGAGCTGTCGTATCACAAAGTTCTTTTCCCGGGTGAAAACTTTCATCTTATCAAATCTTACATAATATGAGACGTCGGAGTTGAGTTAGAGTATTTTGAAGACGTGTGAAGCCGCCTTTAGCAATCAGACGGACCTTTCTCAGCTCTTAACTCTATAAAACACTATTTGAGTGGTTTTGTCTAACATTTACACACACTACTTTTCTGTTTTGTATGACGAGTCTTTGTTAAGTAAAGTGAAAAACTTCAATATTGTATGGATACAATATTATTACTTTAAAAAATACGTTACACTGTATGTTTTCCTACTTATTGAATTTGCTGCTCTATTTCTAAGACACTGTTACAAGTTTTTTAGGGACTCAGTGCCCAAAGTTAAACGGACGCCCGTGTACATAACAAAGTTTATATTAAAAGTCAGGAGTAATTTAGAACTTTTTACGACAAGCCGTCTTTTCGGAGCCTCTCAACACGGTTTTGGACAAAATATAACAGATACAACCATCTTTAGGGTTCCGTGTAACGGATAACAAATCCTTATTTAATTATTGTATGTCGCTGTTACACTGAAATTATACGCAATGTCTCAAGACTATTTAAATGTAATGTGTTCGTCCTCGCTAATATCGGCAAGTATTTAATAAATTTTAATAAAATTTTGCGCACCAGTTTCAATATTAACCAAGCTGCAAGACCCTAATGGTAGGGTACGGACTGCTGTACATAATGTCGTAGGTTCAGGCCCCCTATTCGACTATTGTCGTAAACCAGCTTCAGAGACAAGTATTGGAACTTGGAGTGGTTAACAAGAATACTAGTTTGGCATTTTCAGTGTTATTTAAAAAAACGTTTTTATTTTTAACGTTTAATTTTATATCGGAATCATTGAACTTGTCTTTAAAACGTCGAATTGAATTGAAACTTCGCACATTTATTAAGGATCGATGACAATTTAATAAATTTTATGACAATTTACGGTAAAAATTATTGTAATCTTTTTTTTTTTTTTGACTCATAGAAAACAATTTTCTACTTTTTATCTTTGCTAGTCACGAAAGTGTGTATTCTTAAACTACTAAATATTCTGTGTTTTAAATAATATTTTCAATGTTTGTTTATTTAATATGCAGGAGAAGGGTCAAACGGGCGGTCGGTTCAGCCGATGGTTAGTGATTACCAACACCCGTGTACAGTCCCAACAATTGAAGAAAGAAATGTTCATCGACATGCACATTGTTCACATTCTTAAGATATCGTCTAACTCAAGCCTTTGTGTGAATCGCTTTCAGACTCGAAAGGGCAGAACCCCAACCCTCCGGTTACGTTTCGACCTGCCTCGTGCGGGTCGCGGCGCGGCCTGCGTGACGCAATGCCATGCAGCACCGTCAAATATTCATAAAACAGTTTTACAGCCCTGCGGGAGACGGCCCGCGCTCCTGCTTTATGAGGGTACTCAATATCGGGAGCAAACACTGTTCGCTTATCTCACTCGTGTGATTCCTAGAGACGCTTATTAAAACTTTCACGTATTAGTTGCATTATTACTGGTTAATAATAATGTTGCTATTTCAAATGTGTAACTTATTAGTTAATGCGCGTAACGAGCATCGTAACGAGTATTTGATTAAGTATGTATATATATATATAAAAGAAATTATGAAATCTATTGCGAATGAAGGACTACTAGGTGTGACTTCACACCGTAACACGGACCTCCAGTTGAAATTTAAAATAAATTTTACACAAGGAAACAGGAAATTAATATAAATCTTACCGCAAATAAAAAATTGAAAAGTTAGACTACACATACCTGAAAGAAAAGAAAAAAATATTTAAACTAAAATGAAAGAAAGAAAATCAAATGCCATTTTAAGTTTTTAGCTAAAAAATATGTTGTTTAGTGCGATATATATGAAATTTTAGATATAGTTAAGTTATTAAAGAATACTCTTTATTACTACGTAATATGTAAAGCAGGTAAAAGCATTCAGTTAGCAAAACGTATTGTAGAATCACCATATTCAAACAAAAAAACACACACACAATATAATAAAATAATGTAACACACAAAAACAATTATACATATTGATGTGATCTAATCTGGTAGAAGTGAAAGGGATAAATAAGCATCGTGACTCTTGGTAATCAGTTTTGAATAGGGATCATCCCTATTAGGGAGCGTAGGATATAATAATAATAAATTAGCCCTTATAATAAAATATGCAATTGATAGTCACGATAGCCGAGTGGTGGGGTGATCGGAATTTTGAGTCGAGAGACCCGAGTTTAATTCCCACGGCTTTTTCTAAAAACTTTTTATTTACAATTATATCTATTACTAATTATATCATTGGCTTGGACATAAAGACAAGACAAGGCGACGGGCTCACCACCTACACGTGGTCCCGAAAATATCTGCGGTGGAAGGTGGGTCGAAGGGATTGGAATAAGGAATTGTCTAGACTAGACCTGTGTCTACCCCTGTATTGGGTATAGCGTAAAGATATTTACATTTTTAATATTATTTACAAAATACAAAGGGGCGAAAACCTATTAAAAATCAAGTGATTTCTTATATCATTGTGATTTCCGCAAAAATAAATACGCTTTTAATAATATTTTTCTTAAACATGAAGCTTCGTAGACACTTCAGCAAAGGTAAGCCTACCGCATGAATAATGCATGTCCAAAAAAGAATTTGTAAGTAATCAAAGCAGATATCAGATCCCACCTAGCGATGGTGGTGCCTAGTAATTGCTATGAGTCGGTTTTATGGACGTAATGGCTAAAAACTTTCAAAAGTAAAGGATTTGTATTTTTATTCTTTCTCTATACAACTCTCATACACCAAAATAATGAATGCAGAGCATAAACTGTTGTAAATAAAACTAATTTTGCGAATTCATCACGTTTAACCTAAACTTTTTTGCTTCTCGACTGTAATCGTGATGACTTTTCTAGCCGATTCGATTTCAAGAGTCGCAGGTGCGTATTAATTCATAATTGCCTACTCTTGGGGTCGATTTTTTCCAAATTTATATGGTACCAATTTCCAATTATAACTTATCCAACAATGAAAATAATTATTGACATCGGACTAATCTGTCAAAAATTATGCGTAATAAATTTAAAAAAAACACCGCCGCATATAAAAACTCTTGTCCATCATACAAATTTTTACTGAGTACACAAATATGAAATAATCGAATGTTAGTTATGTTAGTTATCGAATATAGTTTCCATGGTTCTCAATGGTTTATTTAGGAATTTCTCAATGGTTCCAGGCGCACTATGTAGTAACTCGGTACTAATGACACCTCTGACAACGGAGATGGAATACACTCGACGTAACTCCTACACAGTTTATATCAGTTACCTCGTGTTCTGGTTCTTTCGTACAAATTTTTACTAAAGGGGAGGGTAAAGATACTTAGACCGATAACTAGGCGTGAAGAAAATGATAAATTTGAATGAGTCGAAGGGATTCCACCTTTGATTCTTTTAAATTGAAGGATGCGATCCGTTCTCTCTGGCTACCCCGTATATTAATTATGGTTTATGACTACTATCGTAGATTATAATAATGAAGACAGTGGTAAAGTATAGCTACAAAAAAACATTGACTAATATGGTTCTTTTTTTATTTTCCGTTTAGTTACTTTTATTGTATCTCTCTTTTTATATGTGCACAAAGAATGTCATTGCCAAGACTGTACTGTCTTGAGAGTCAGAATCCTGCTTTAGTACTGCATAGCGCGAATGCAGCCCACAATATCAAGCTTCATATAGAAACAGCTATTGAATAATAGAATTTCATCAATTCCTGCAGCTGTCGAATTCCATTACATTTCCATTCGGCAAACATTCAATTCAAAAAAAACTTATCAGCGGCCGAAACTGTGGGCACAGGTGCGAACAGTATCGTCGCCTCGATCTTAAACACTATCTATTTATTTAATGCCATCCCATTTGCAACGCCTATGAGACGAAGTTTTTATCAGACACACGAGGGGAGGTAAATAAGTTTGAATAATAATAATTTAATTTCGTTAAATAGTTATTTCCAAGATATGATTATTAATCTCAGATTTTACATACTCTTTTGATGTCAACTCTGATCTGTATGGTTAATGTATTATGTTTGAATTACTTCAAATTTGGAATGACAGTTTTATTTGTTGTGATTGAATTGGGTCATATTTGTTTATTCTGTGAAAATTGCTTGAAAAAGTAACATGTCTAGTTGTCTGACATAATTTTTGTATTTTATATAAATTTCATAATGATTACGTTTCATCAAAAATAAATTCAAAATGTTTAAGTTAAAATAAATAGTTTTTTAATCAGTCCTTATATATCTTTTTGGTTTGAAAGTAATCCCATTAGCCACCGCTTACAACCTGTCACGTTATCCCAAGAAAATATTTGCTTTTACATGTTTGCTTCTACAACAAAATCATGGTAAATGTTCAAAGCCTGCCCATTAACAGGTTTAAGAAATGTATTAAAGAAAAACTTTATAAGAAGGGTTATTATAATATAAATGAATATATTAACTATGACAGTAGCCCCTGGGAATGAGGTGATCGCTCCCAAGCTATTTCTAGAAATATCACATCACGTTTGTATAATACATTATATAATATAAAACAATATTGACAAAAAAAGAGGATACCTACGGAGTTTCTTTCGCCTGTTTCTTCTCAGTTAGAGGAACCTCTTTTCGAAACGGTGGTAGATTAAAAATTACTATCGATAAACCAATGTACATTCTTACGTAAAATTAATTAAATATAAATAAATATTTTCACGCAATTCCCAATACAGGGGTTGACAGAGGTCTAGTCTTGACAATTAAGTCCCTTCGACCCACCTTTCACCGATGATATTTTCGGGACAACGTGACAGGTGGTGATCCCGTCGCCGTCTTTATGCCCAAGCCAACGATATTATTCGTACATAAGTTTTTTAAAAAACCCATTGGTACGAGCCTGCCACCTGGGGATCGAACTAGGGTCTCTTGACTCGAAATTCAGACCACTCAACTACTCGGCCATCGTGACATATGACGATGAATAAATTAATTCATTTGATTTGATATCTAGTGGAAGCAGGGTCGATAGGACTTAATTATCTAGACCTCTGTCACTATCTGTATTGAGAATGGCGTGAAGATATTATTTTAATTTTTTTTTTCTGTTTTTTAGCTGATAAAGTATTTTGTAACACTTGGTCCATGGGCTCAGACGACTCTTACAACTCTCACAAGATTAAGAGAGGTAGACAGGGGTGGGAAATGATAATGCAGTTCACGCAGCATATCAGCTACATAAATATAAAACCGGAAACAGACTAGGCGGCTACCCGGCAGTGCGTCACCGCTTCGAGCTGTCACGGCTTGCCCAAACGGCTCGTCGCTACAATGCGCCATTGCCTTACCAACAACGCCATTAAAATTTGCTTGCCTCACGGTCATCAGATTCGATTCCAAAGTAAAATAAATAAATATCTTCATGCCATTCCTAATAATCGCCTAACCTAAAAGGTTTTTGGAAAGGTTATTGGTACGATCCTACCGACTGGACAATGAACTCAGGTCTCTTGATTCCAACTCCGATTACCCAACCACTCCCACACACCCAGAGTAATAATATTAGTATCCCGACCGATTTCGGCCACAGGTACTTTCGATCTTCGATTCGTTGCTGGCAGGTGACTGACGTAACCGATTTTTGCGCTGATTGAGCGCAAGACAGCACCCCTCCGACATAGTTATTGGTGATGGCTGCATGTGATCGAGCCTTGAGCGCGTCTCATTTGGCATCGAGCTAATTTACACGTTCTCCCTCATACTCCATTACTCATACTTTTTTTACTATAGCTAAGTTATATTACCCTCAAAGTTCTTATATTTCTATTACGCTTACTTCATTACCACAGCTGGGACAAGGAAAATGAAGTAAAAACCAAATCAAGGTACGAATAGAATTACCCCTCGTACCGTGTAAAGCGCATGTTTAGTGGATCCGCCCATTCCGGGACAGTTTCCTGTCCGGCGGAGGCTCGAGGGACGCGAGGACTCGCGACAGTCCTTGATTTCCGGCAATCAACGAAACGGAATATGAGTGTTTGCGTCGCTCCGTCAGATTTACACGTGTACGGTTGCTTTCTGACACCTATGAAGTTATGGACACATTCGAAGGCCCGAAGTAACCAAAATTAGCGAAGGAACTTGAAGTGTATATTGTTTGATACGACTCTCCTACTCTAATCTTTCAAATATTTGCGAGAAATATGCAGATTTCTTTAAAAAAAGTCACGTTAGCCGAGTGGTTGGGTGGTCGGTATTTCGAGTCGAGAGACCCGAGTTCGACCCCCAGGTGGCAGGTTCGTACCAATGGGTTTTTCAAAAACTTATGGACGAATTATATCGTTGGCCTGGACATAAAGACGGCGACGGGTTCACCACCTGTCACGTCCTGAAAATATCTTCGGTGGAAGGTGGGTCGAAGGGACTTAATTGTCTAGACTAGACATCTGTCTACCCCTGTATTGGGAATTGCGTGAAAATATTTATATATTTATTTTGTTTTGTCTATTGGAAAACATCCAATCATAGTAATTAATGACTTTAAGATGCTTAAAGATTAAAGCTTGTATTAGGATCAAAGTACGAAGAAAGACGTGTGTAACCTTTTTTGAGGGAATTTCGAAACAAATTAGAAATTGGCAATGTCACTGGTCATTCAATTATTAACTATATCTAATTCAACAAATTACGACGGCAGGTACGAGCCTGCCACCTGTTGATCAAACTCGGGTCTCTTGACTCGAAATTCCAACCACCCAACTACTCGGCTATGGTTACTTCGTATAGACTAAACAAAGACTTTATGCAAGCATCCATTCTGACGTAGAGCTCATAACTGGAGCTATAAGAAAAATACTCTAGTTAGAAAAGTGGTGGAATTAAGGCCGATGCGGGATGTAGGTGAGGCCGGCTAAGCAGCCTTAACGAGCCGCTAGCTCCTATCTCACGAGGCACAAAGACGTCGTTTTCATACGACGTGGCCTAGAAACAATCGCTCGGTGGCATCGCGGGGCTTCTAGGCGCCGCAACATTATTTACGTCTAGACGTTCAAATGAATGTTCTGCTTAAGCCACATCCAAAAAGAGGTTCTTTGTATATTTTAGCCGAAGCGGCTTAATCTTCTTATAATCATCATATTTTCAAGTCGAATACACTTGCTTTACGTGGAACTTTAAGGGACAGTGAACTCTACACTAGTACCCCAGTATTGGGAACAGCGTGAAGATATATTTTTTTACAGGGGGTGGTAGGTAATCTTGATTTCAAAGAAATATTATAAAGAGATTAAACTTAACAAAATACTTATATTTATTTATCTGTTTAAATATATTAAGCCAGTGCTATATTAATATATAGCATCGCCATATTATTTTTGTCACGATATATTTCATATAGGTTGACTGACAGAGAATGCCATATAGCATTAAGTCCGCCCATTGTTACATTTGGAAATAAATCATAGATAAATAAATTGACGCAAAAATTCATGAGGTGATACAAGCAACGACGATCCATTTTGAAATTTGAAGAAAAATACTCGTACGTACAAAGTGCTTGTTAACTTTTGCTACAATATATAAGGCGAGGCGCGGCTTCAGTTAGCGACACACCCATGGAATGTGTGTGTGACAACGCATGAGATTCCGGTAGCGTGGCGTTTGAGACAAAGGCGCACGCACCGCTGCGGCTCGCATACCGGCGCCGCGGCAAACACTGCCACCCTCCCTTTGATGTTAAATGTCTTAACAGAAACTGCTAAACATTGAACTACTGATCGTCTGAAATACTGATATACTGACTGACATTCTGATCTACTGACATTTCGAAGGCACTGTGGAACAGGAGCTGGTAGCTTACTGAACTGCCCTGACCATTGTTCATAGGTTTATAGATAAGTAAAAATCTTCACGCCATTACCAATACAGGGGTAATCAGAGATCTAGAAAATTTCGGTCCATCTTCCACCGAAGACATTTTTTAGTACAACGTGACAGGTGATGAGCCCGTCGCCGTCTTTATATCCAAGCCATTGTATCATCTTACGTCGTTTTGAAAAAACCCATTGGCACGAGCCTTGGAGATCGCCATACATTGCTCTATAACCCACTATACGGTGTACCATTTTAATGCAAAACAGGGCATGAGGAAAGGCGATGAGCTAATAGAAGATAATTTTGGAATAGGGTACCGGGGCCAATAGCTGGCCAACTACATGGAGGGAGGGACTATTCAGAAGAGGGCCCACATAAAGTGGACCTGGATGAGCCCGGATGGTTCCTTCAAAAATGAGTTAGACTTCATCATGACGACCAGGAAGCAGCTGTTAAGTGATGTCTCTGTCATCGCTAAGGTGAAAACCGGTTGTGATCACCAAATGGTTAGAGGCACACTGAACATCAACATTCAGCTCGAGCGGTCTCGTCTCATGAAGTCCGCACTCGGTCCATCTTGTGCCCATATTCAAAATCCCGAAAACTTTAAGCTCAACACAACTACACAAATTCAATACGTCACGTATTGAAGAAGCGATAAAGCGGAACCAGGGCTCCAAAGTCTTCGCCAAAGATCTGTCTATCGGAAAGAGCCAACTGACAAAGTGAAGGCCGCAAATGGTGCAGTTATTTCCGCCAGAACTGACGTTTTGAGTAAGATTGAGAGGTTTTATGTACACATCGTCGCTGAAACCATACTTCAGGGTGAGTTGCGAACCTTGACTTGCTCTTACATTACCTCTTACTCTCCTCTTACCTAGCTTTCATAACACTACTGCGATGCCATCCCGGACGTCAGTCTGAGCGAGATTAGGGTGGCTCTCAAACAACTTGTGGCGACATCTATGTCTCCACATTGGAAGCTCGCTAGTGGCGGATTCAGGAAACACATCGACGTCCTACATCGCGCTATCGAAGTTCGCACGACTACAAGCATATATACGATTACCGATGGCGCACATTGTGGAGGAGACGTCCTCCCCAGGTCACGATCACCCGACCTGCACCACATCATCCGCTACAAACTTAAAAATGACAAGGCGCTGGGTGAAGACGGAATTACGGTTGAGCTTCTGATAGCGGGTGGAAAACGGGTACTAGTAGTCTTTCAGAAGCTTTTCAATTCCGTCATCCATGGCGGCGCTACGCCGAAATCGTGGAGTAGAAGAAGAGGACTTCAAACAAAGAGAACAACTGCCTATTGAAGAGCTATAGACCTATAGCGGTTCTAAGCCGCGTCTATGTACTGTTTTCTAGAGTCATCACGAATCGTCTAGCAAGAAGACTTGACGACTTCCAGCCTCCAGAACATGCCGGTTTCCGAAAAGGCTATAGTACCATAGACCACAAACATACTTTTCACCAGATTATACAGAAGACGGAAAAGTATAATTTAGCATTGTGTTTGGCGTATGTGGACTACCACAAAGCTTTCGATTCGATCGAAATTTGGGCGGGGCTACAGTACTCTTCAGCGATGTCAGATAGACCCCCGGTATATCCAAGTGTTGAGGTGCTTGTATGGTGATTTCTATATGATCAGGCTTCGATGTGTATCCGAGTGTAGATTCAGAGCACGAAACCTATCCAATTGCAGAAATTTCATCAGTCACCGTCAATTTGCCTATAATATAGTCCTGATGGCAGATCTCTAGAGAAGCTTAGTACCATGCTCAATGACCTCAATAGTGTCTCTCACCAGGATGGTCTTAAGATGAACAGGACATGACGAAGATCATGTCTAATGTCCATGTCAGACCAGTGCCGGTGGTGGCAACATTACGCTCGAAGTTGTCGACGAATACGCATACCTGGGACAAATTGTCAGACTGGGTAAGTCTAAATTCGACCCAGAGGTCAATCGACGAATCCAACTCGCCTGGGCAGCGTTCGGCCGCTTAGGACGAAAGTTTACATACAGTGCGTGTTGCCACTGATGACATATGGCTCTGAGACGTGGTCCTTCACTGCTGGCCTTAAGAGGAGGCTCAAAGTTGTTCAGTGTCCTATGGAAAGCGCTATTTATTGTGTTTCTCTGCATGAAAGAATCCGCTACAAAGACGTCAGTAGCAGTACTAAGTTAACTGACATACCCGTTAGGATCAGCGCGCTGAAGTGACAATGGGCTGACCACATAGCTCGACGATCTGATAACCGTTAGGGAAAAAGGGTTCTCGAATGGCAACCTCGTATGGCAAACGTAGTGTAGGACGACCTCCCTCGAGATGGAGTAATGACTTACAAAATGTTGCAGGTGGCTGGGGACCGATCGTTGTGGAAAGCTTTGGGGGAGGCCTATTTTCAGCAGGGGTCTCGCAGGATCTTTGAATAAACTGGACCATTTATTTCCCGAGTCCCAATTAATCCCAATTAATACGACAAACCAAAATCATACTTCAGATACCTCCAACATATTTTCGAGAAAAAATTTTCTGTATATGGTTTATCCTTAAGTATCAAACTCTATCCAAACCTGTTCAACCGTTTTTGCATAATTGAGTAATAAGCATCCAACATCCATATCGAAACATGCCCACAACATAGCAAGCTACATAACCGGATACATACTGTCAATGTTGGATAATTTGATTCATTTCATTTTTTATATTCTATTCTATCTACTAACGTAAAAAAACATTAATTCATTTTATTGTATGGGGACATGCATACTTCCTCCAGACGAACACATAAAAAGCTCGACGATACTAAGGCGATTTGGAAAAAACAACAAACAAAAAAAACACAATACATCCTACATCGCGCTATCAAAGTGATTTTTCGAACACTCGCATACGTATTTTTACGAACTATGTGGTATACACTTTAAACGAATATGGTCATAACACGATATAAATATACAAGCAAAATACTAAAGAGCGGCTATATTTAATACACGAAAATACTCATCATTTTTCGCTTTTTCTTCACACGACATCTGCTAAAATTAGAAACTGAATCCAAAAATATATCGCAATAAAAATCTTTTCGCTGGCGGAGCCATTAAAGTGAATGAAATATCTGCGTATCGGACTGCACACAAACTGACAATTTATCCTCTGTTTATTTGAGCGAGCTGAGTGAAAAGTCAAGTGCGACGCTTCAACCCGGTTTGGAGGACTTCTCAAAGATAAAAACGATTTACAATAAGAAGGTAAATTGTATTACTTTCCAATTGTAATTCGTAGTCATGACTACTCTGCCAGTAGTCGGTTTATTTAAATAAAATAAAATAAATAAATAAATAAATAACTTCACGCAATTCCCAATACAGGGGAAGACAGAGGTCTAGTCTAGCCCTTATATCCAAGCCAACGATATAATTCGTACATAAGTTTTTGAAAAACCCATTGGTACGAGCCTGGGGATCAAACTCGGGTCTCTTGACTCCAAATTCCGACCACCCAACCACTCGGCTATCGTGGCTTTTTAAAAAGACAATTTTTATTCAATCGCTTTAGTTTCTTTCTAATCGCTTTTAAACAAAACATGTTTAATACTATAAATTGCATATTTAAAATTTATTTTTATATTACTTTATTTTTTTTAACTATGTGAACAAATCGCTTTCAGGGAGGGTTAAGAGTACTCGGATACTTAGACGTGAGTGTATGAGGGAAATGACAAATTTGTTAGAGGTGAAAGAGATATGCCAGGATCGTGACCTTTTCACTCTGGCTACCCCGTCACCGATGACATAATATTTTATTTTATACGCTTCTATGTCGTAAAACGGATTTTTCAGTTAATTCTTCTTCATTAAATTACAATTTTTATATCCTGTGTAATATTAAATGAACAATTAATGTCTGAGAATTCAGTTTGCAGATATTAACGAGTTCGCATGAGGAAGTTTAAAGTTGGTTTGGGAACATGGAAAGTATCAGTGTTTCTTTGCGCTAGATTCGTCCTCAAAGCTCGCAGAAACCAACGCGAGCAAATTTCTTGTCCAATTGCAGTCGGGCAAGAAATTTTCTCGATTGCGACGCAGTGTGGGATCCTCTTCTAAATGCAGTGGCGACCTGCACAGTGCTGTAGTACGTCGGTGGATGCAGTTACTCAGGGCCTTTCTATGCAATGTAAGCGGGATGCCCATGTTTATGTAGTATTTAAATATCGGGAGCAAACAATTAAAGGCAGCCATTTCACTACACGTCGTTTATTGCAATGACAGCCGTGCGGGGTAATCAGATTACCCTCTTTTATACAAATGTCCAGCAGCGGATTTTAAAACGGTTAATATGATGATGACGACTTATGTGTTAATTTGGACACACTACCATTCTGCTTGACTGGATCGTTTCTATGTACGTACTAACTTTTCCGAGGCGAGTACTTATTCTATATTAATAGATAACAAGATTTGTTTGTATATTACGTTCAGGGTGCATTCTAGTGACGCATCATGTTTTTATCATTTGTGTGTGCCGTAAGTGTAGTGCAAAATTCATGCTTTAATCGTGGTTTTAGTAATTTATATGATTTATTTTTCTTTCTTTCTTTCTATATACAGTACAATAATACATTCGTTTTGACCATTTTTTACTTATCATATGTCTGTTATTCAATAACTAATACAGAAATTTAAACAAAAAAATTTATGCATGGAACTTCTCAATTCCCGTCATTACGTTACGCTTTTTCATTCCCATCGAAAGAATACACTACCGTGGCTAAAGTTTAACTTACAATAACATATTTGATATTTACTAAAAACTACAGAAATCTAAAAGTGCATTGTTATTAGCGAATAGAATACATCAACCCAAATATTAATGAAGTCAGTGATTAGAAGCGGCGGATTAGTTCACACACAAACCATCGGGTTAGCGAATAAAACAAGCTCGGTTAGTGTCCCAATCGTTTATTAGTCAGACCAAACCACAAACATTTATATGTATGTGACAAACAAACAGGATGTGTGGACGGGTACAGCTCTGATCAATCTTAAATACGCCTCTGATATTTCGTATATATGGTTGCGAAGAATGCGGTTTTGATAGTGAAAAAAATCTGTGTGTCTTTATTATATTAATATTTTGAATGTATATTTGTAGGGGGGGTTTAGCTTTGCTTGAGGAGTATTTAAGTTTATTCGCGAGCTGCGCATGTGGAGGAGTGCTCGTCGCCGCGGCACTCGGACGATCCACAGGTGCTCTCACACGGACTATTTCTATTTGTAAGTTTCCGAATGAACCAACCCAATCAAATTATTATAAATTTAAAATGCGGTCGCTGTTTTGGTAACATTGTTTTCAATTCTCTATTATATTCGATATAGCTTAATATTGTCTATATTGATTAATTATAGAAATTTATTTTTTGTTTCGAATGAAGTTATTCCGCGTTTCGCTTTCGCGTATGAAATGAGATTTTCTGCAAGGGTATCTTTAGTTTCTTGGAAATTTTACATGTCTTTCAATGTTATGATTTTATCAAATTTCTATTTCGCAACTACTCCGATGTTTCACCTCGACGTGAATGCACCGGTGTGGAGCAATTTGAGTGGGCCGTGTGAGAGCACGTGCAGTGTGGCGACGAAGCGGCCCGCCACCAAGCGTCCCCGGCGGAGGAAAGCGCACTCACCGCTGCCCAGGCTGTCCGCCGAGCCGTCCGTCGAGCCGTCCGCCGAGCGCCGCGCGCTCTCCTCCGCGGTGCGCGGCGGCGTCGAGCTGTCGCGTGCGGGTTCGCGCGGCGCGACCGGAGATTCACTGGCCGCGCTCGAAGGTTCGTTTTCGAGCGAGTCGTCGCCGGCGGCGAGCGGCGAGCTGGTCGCGGCGGCGTCGCGCAGCGCCCGCCAGCGCGCGCGCAGCCGCAGCAGCCGCGCGCGCACGCCGGGCGCCACGGCCTGCTGCGCGGCGCCGCACTCGCGCTCCAGCTGGCCGCAGAGCTCCAGCAGCTCCGACAGCGAGGCCGCGCGCGCGCGCACCGCCTCCTGCGCGGCGCACGCACATTACTCGCACATTACACGCACATTACACGCACATTACACGCACATTACACGCGCGCGCACTCACACGCGTATAATAAAACAACCAACTTGCCAACTCGAAATTCCGACAATCGAACTCGTTCGATCCCCAGGTGGCAGTACCAATAAGTTTTTCTAAAACTTATGTACGAATTTCATCGTTGGACATAAAGACGGCGATGGGCTCACCGCCTGTCACGTTGTCCCGAAAATATCTCCGGTGGAAGGTGGATCGAAGGGACTTAATTGTCTAGACTTGACCTCTGTCCGCCCCTGCATTGGGAATTGCTTGAAGATATTTTTTTAATATGTCCAGGAGTTTTTCGGCTGACCAGAGTTCGATCTCCAGGAGAGAGACGTGCAGGGGCAGACTCACGTGCAGCTGGCGCGGCGGCAGGCGCTGCAGCGCGGCGGTGAGCAGCAGCGCCGCGTCCAGGCGCGCCGACAGCCGCGCCAGCGCGCGCAGCCGCAGCAGCCGCGCGCGCACGCCGGGCGCCACGGCCTGCTGCGCGGCGCCGCACTCGCGCTCCAGCTGGCCGCAGAGCTCCAGCAGCTCCGACAGCGAGGCCGCGCGCGCGCGCACCGCCTCCTGCGCGGCGCACGCACATTACTCGCACATTACACGCGCGCGCACTCACACGCGTATAATAAAACAACCAACTTGCCAACTCGAAATTCCGACGATCGAACTCGTTCGATCCCCAGGTGGCAGTACCAATAAGTTTTTCTAAAACTTATGTACGAATTTCATCGTTGGACATAAAGACGGCGATGGGCTCACCGCCTGTCACGTTGTCCCGAAAATATCTCCGGTGGAAGGTGGATCGAAGGGACTTAATTGTCTAGACTTGACCTCTGTCCGCCCCTGCATTGGGAATTGCTTGAAGATATTTTTTTAATATGTCCAGGAGTTTTTCGGCTGACCAGAGTTCGATCTCCAGGAGAAAGACGTGCAGGGGCAGACTCACGTGCAGCTGGCGCGGCGGCAGGCGCTGCAGCGCGGCGGTGAGCAGCAGCGCCGCGTCCAGGCGCGCCGACAGCCGCGCCAGCGCGCGCAGCCGCCCCTGCACGTAGCGCCGGTGCGCGCCCAGCTGCGACTGCGCCTGCGCACGCGCCAGCGCACGGGCACGATTAACTAGTTACACACTTCACACAAATGATACAAAACAAAAATGACTGAAAACTCGGCACCACTAATACACGCATTTGTAAAAGAACTTTATCAATAATACATAACAGCTGACCAAATTCCACTGCAAAACATGAGATTCTTCCTTAAGGATGGTTTTGCAATAACTGCCTCATTTAGCAAGCGAACTAACTAACAATCACAGCAGCCGATGTGGGTCTAAAATATTTCAAAACGGCCCGTTGTGTGTCGATAGCCACTGATATTTTAAAAGATTTTTCCCTTCATCGCCTCTTACGATACCCACTAGAAGAAAATGGTACATTTTGATACCTTACACATTACTCATGGCAACTTATCAATAATGTCCATAATAAACTATATACAAACATAATCTATAACTATATATAATTAAAACATATACATATTTCCATATACAACTACTTATTTTAAAGTTGTTATTGAATAGTTATTAATACATTCGAAGAGTTGGTGTGCGCGCTCCTTTAAGAACTCACTTTCTGCATGTTTCACCAGTCCCACCAACGAACATAGAGGACGAATGACATACATAATGAAATGCCCAATCTGAAGGCCACCCGGGTCCGACTCCCGGTCTACCTTCGTTGTTTCTAATGTTGACCCTATCAGTGTATACGTCTATTTGTTCTGTTCTGTTCTATTTGTTCTTTTTTAATACGAGCGGCGGACTCACGTGCTCCAGGTCTGCCGCCAGCCGCTCGTCGCGCAGCCCGGACAGCTCCTCCTCGCGCGCCTGCCACCAAAAACAACACTTACACTGCTGCTGCCCACCGCCCTGTCCCTCAGTCGCCACTTACAACACTCGATGGACAACAAACAGTGGTAATATTCTTACACCGACACGATAAAGTGCGCAACTTACGTTGAATTATCTTTTAAGACAATCATTTTCTCACGTCTCCCAATACATGAGTAGCCAGTGTATATAAAATAAATAAATTTAAATAAATAAATAAGTATTTTCCCGTCTTTCCCAATACAGGGGTCGCCGTCTTTATGTCTAAGCCAATGACATGAATCGTACATATGTTTTGAAAAAAACCATTGTACGAGCCTGCCACCTGGGGATCGAACACAGGTCCTTGGACTCCAATTCCGATCACCACCCAACCACTTGACTATCGTGAATGAACAAGACAGTACAAATTAAGAACGACAAATAAACAGTAAGACTAACAGTACAAAAGAAAGTCCAATAATATTTTTGATTCATTTATAAATTAGTAGGTTAAATTATCTAATTGTTAATTCATTTATGGTATAATTTCCAAAAACACTCTAATCAAAAATTCTTTACATTGTATGTTATTATTATTATTTATTTATCTTCACGCTCAATCCCTGACGGGGTAGCCAGAGAGAACAGATCGCCAAGCGTCACGATCCTTACATACCTCTTTCTCTTCATTCAGATTCATCATTTTCTTCATACATGCACGTCGAGGTATCCGAGTACTCTACCTCTATGTTAGTATATCTTAACCAATGAAATCGAAACGACTAGACAAATGAAACGGACGAGAATTCAACTCGGATCCCAGACAGTTTATAACCTGGATTAATTACACATGGTTACTTTTATTCCGGAAAATTGCACGGTAGAGGTGGGTGGGCCTTCGCCAATTCGGATTTTTGGTATCCTTTAATGATATATTCGTTCGATTATCTGGTTCGATATTAAAGATCCCATGCGGATTTCAAAATAATCGATATAATACAAACATAATATAATACAAACATAATTTGACTAGTGTTTTTTAAACTTAGTTTAAAAAATGTGCATTGCATCACTACATCTTTATTCGTTAATTCGGCTGTGTTTATTCATGAGTGCTATAATGTTTACATAAACAACGTACGTGCCCAAACATTGCCCAGCTTCCTTATTTTCAAGTTACGAAATTCATACCGAGTGAAATATTGTACATAATCGATACATATACAATATAACCGTCAAACTTTTACCTTGTTTTTCACCAATTTATCCTTGATGTACGTCAGGCACAGCGAGCGCTCGGACATCGCCTTCATCCGCCCCAACGTGGACGCACAACTACCGTAACAGTTGTCCGATTTTGTCGCGATATCGTTAAACAAGCGACTTTGCTCCTCATTAAAACATTACGAATCGGCAAGAAACAGCGGTGGCTTCGCTTCGGTCTCGTGCCGCACTGAGCGAGCCGCTCTGTTCCGTTTTATTTACTGAAAATATTCAAGCTCCTGTCGGTCCCCAACAAACGGTGCACTCTACGGTCCACATTTGAAGGCGGGCGGTGGCGCATACGACGTATGGGAAGCGGAGCGCAAACAGCCGATGGGACGGGAATATTTTCATAGCTTCAGAAATAGAGACGGCGGCGCTCGCCCGCGTTCTGACGCCGGCTTGCATTTCGGACTTTTTTCCTTTTACGGTGTATTACGTGAGAGTTGAACGACTCCATTAATTCGTCACTAACGCTCAGAGATGACCCGGCTGATGTAAATACGTAGTGCATGAGGCAGTTTTTTATAATTACAAGAGTTCGATAGAGTTTTTAGACCCTTGACTATGTTTTATTCATATTATCATAGGAATTGACGATTCTTTTTCTTCTTCTGTAGAGCCTATCAAGCGTCCACTGCTGAACCTCTTCCAAAATTTTCCACGGAAAACATTGAAGAAGGAATTTTTGTGTACAAATGTATTTATGTACGTGTGCTATGCGATACCTCCGTCATATATTGAATTATACAGTTAATTAATTTGCTAAAAGTGCATCCAAATGTTGTCCCAAAAATGTTTACGGTGTGGAAGGTTTCGGTCTTTAAAGTAAAGCACCAATGAGAGAAATGAAAAAAATAGAAATATTTCTTTATTTCATTCAATATGCATTAAAAAAAATGCAAAGTAACAATATTCGCAAAAATCAAAAATAATAAATATCGTAAGCTGTAGCGTGCATTGTGAGGAAACACGACGCCGTACTATGTGCACACAACAACTCTCTGAGTTTCAGTCGGTGCACCACGGACACAACAACATCAATTTATTTGCGAATTATAGCAAGTTATTTTTAAAATTGTCACATAAGTCACGATAGCCAAGTAGATGGGTGGTCGGAATTTCGAGTCGAGAGACCCGAGTTCAATCCCCAAGTGGCAGGCTCGTACCAATGGGTTTATTTCAAAAAAAAAACCTATGTACGAGTCTCGTATCGTTGGCTTGGCATAAAGACGGCGACAGGCTCACCACCTGTCACGTTGTCCCGAAAATATCTTCGGTGGAAGGTGGGTCAAAGGGACTTAATTGTCTAGACTAGACATCTGTCTACCCCTGTATTGGAAATTGCGTGAAGATATTTATTTATTTATTTTATTTTTACATTGTAAAGTTACAGCTTTGAGCTTTATGTACAGGGACACACAACTTTTAATGATATGTCTTTATAACATTAGGCTCAACAGAGGGTGACACCACAGCAATATTTAACTTAAAATTACAACCATTACATTTACATTTTTGCTTTCATTAAATTAATTAAATATATATCTCAATCTGTTCCTTTAATATTGCGTTCGTTTGCTTATTTATCTTACGAATCGGTCTATAATTAAATGCAGCAGGTGTCTGTAGAATAACATTACAGTAGCAATTGCGATATTTATTCCCAATTGACTTAGACCTTGGCGTGAGTCTGCAATAGCACAAAGGCGTCTCGCGACTTACGAGTGACACGAGGGCGACGACCCCCAAATATTTGAAACTACATTCAAGGATGTTCCAAAAGAGCGCAGATTCAAATTTTATTTATAACACAAGCAAACGTTAAGTCAAAGTTGCTCGAACAACAATATTATACAAAACGTATCTGTTAATGTACAGACGGGGCAATTTTAAAGGCACTTTATCAAAGGCTTTCCCGACAAGGAAGCGGAATGAAATTGCAATCGCCACGTCTGCCGCGCGCACACAAATAGTACATTCCGAACTAAGCCCGCGCCTTGACGAGTCAGCCGCCATTCCGATTTTGATCTTTATTCACCAAACATTAAGTGTCAATGTCATTTAGCTTTCAAGAGCTAAGTAAACTATGCAGCGTAACATCCAAAGCACAGAACAAATTAGGCTAATACGAACGTTTGCGCTCTCGCGTATAAAGCTCAGAATGATTCGAAAGCTTTCCGAATACTATTTGCTTATTGCAGAGTCATACGCGCCGGTTTTTTTTTTTTTACTGAAGTCTGTTACTTGAGCTGCTTACAATAAAGTCCGGTGGTTGTAAGACACGGGCACGCGACCGCTCGCGTGCCGGCACCATTATTGGTGATATAAATAAGGCGACTTATGAAAAGAGCGCGACGTACGACGAATATTTTAAGATCGTAGTGTTTATAGTTCAGAATTTAAATGTCTTCTTAGGCGCAAGGCTCTTAATCACGAGGAGTAAAGAGTACGTTGTGATGCTAAATTTGTGGTGAGTGAATTTATTTTTAACCGATTTCAAAATGAAGCAGGTTCTCGTTTCGGTTATACGTTCTTTTGTTTGTTACCTCATAACTCCTACACATGTGAAGTAATTTCGAGAATTGTTTTTTTTATTTTTATTTAAAAGGCTATAATTTTCTATTGTCCTATTCAAATCCTATTGTCACCACGTCAGGATCTGATGATGAAATCCCAAGAACTTAAAAGCAGATATTTCTATGCAGACACTGGCGTGACGAATATCTGACCCAACTGTCAAGAAGAAGTTGTTATTGAAAAAATTACTTCGCAACCCTCCGCATGAAAATATAAAAAGGTATATGTTACCTGGTCCGAAGAGAAGAAGAGCACCACCCTCCCTCCCACAGATGCGTGCACTAATTCCACAGATGTGTGCACTAATTCCACTGTATGCACCACCACCACTACACTCAAACCAGGTAACATATACCACCACCGAAAACGCGACATGTGTTTCGCCTCAAAACAAGGCATCCTCAAGCGAGTAGACTCTACGATGAGCGACCGCGACTCTGCGGTCGAATTAGTGCACGCATCTGTGGGAGGGAGGGTGGTGCTCTTCTTCTCTTCGGACCAGGTAACATATACCTTTTTTTATATTTTCATGCGGAGGGTTGCGAAGTAATTTTTTCAATAACAACTTTACAATGAATTTCCGCAAAGTAACGCCTGAGTCAATTAACTATGTCAAGAAGAAGTAAATGGAGACAAACCCGGCGCAACATAGTCGTCGTCATCAAGAACAATCCGTCCCTGGGTAAATGGAGTTCTGGTCGTGTCTATACGACCAGATGTATGGAATACTAGAGAGTCGTATCGTTAAAACTAAAAAACGGCTTTATAAAGCGATCTGTGAACAAATTATCAGTCTTACCTGTTCACGAAGGACAGGAAATATCAGAAAAACGCAACAAAAACAATACCGCAAATTAAAATAAAAAAAAGAATGCACTGTAATCTATCTCAGCCGATGATTATATAACCAGTTTCACTTATACCCCCAGGCTGGTAACAATGCTTTTTTTTACAAAAACTTATTGCGATTTACATCGTTGGCTTGGAAATAAAGACGGCGACGACCTCACCACCTGTTTGTCATTTTGTCTCACGGCAGCAAAATCAAGCTGTATTTGTACAGATACATTTTCAAAAAAAAATATTCTTCTAAATCAACTGTTTATATATTTTAACATAAACAAGCTGTTACAACTCAGATGTTTGATTTTGGTCGCATGCGATCCACGAAAGACTTGGAAGATTTCACAAGATGCTTTGTGACCTCACTGCAGTTTTCGTTTATACTTACCAGGATTGTTACCAGAATTATCAATTATCAGGAAATTACATTATTACGGTATTAGAAATATGAGTCCTGACCTAATTAAATCGTGTAGATATGTAATAGAATTCAAAGAGTTGTAATCAATCGTGCATGTTCCTCTGGATCGATGATAATTAAGGGGTACCACAGGGCTCGACTCTAGGTCCATCTCTTTTTCTCATTTACATTGGTGAATTATCTTCCTAACAGGAGATTAAAGCTACAGTAATTGAAGATATCGGTTGCCGAGTGGCATGCACACCGGTTTTCATGGTATCGCTAGTTTTGGTTCAACTTCCGGATTGGTGTGGCATAGTAGGTCAACAATGAGGATACCCCCTTTTTCTACATCGTTTCGGATTGAAATATTTGTTGTACCTCTGTTGTTTCTGTTTCCATTACACAAGTGTTTCAGTTACTTTGAATTCAGTGAAACGTGTACGATGTTATCTCTGCCTCCGTATTTATTCATTTATATATTTATTATAAATAAATACATACATAACAATATTAAAGTTAATAATATAATTAGTAAAAAATGTTATATAAAATAAAAATGTAAGAAATCGTGCGCGAATTTCAGTTAAAGATACAGGATCGTTACCTTATTAAGCATCTTCTAGTTTTTAAATAGTAATAACAGAAGATATATTGAAATGTCCACCATGTAAATAAATTAAGTAACGCAAATTATATGGGTTTCACCTTGTTATCACTTTGTCACAAGCCAGCATTCAATCATCATCTACAAACCCTTATTTCTGCCGCCCGGTAATATTTGGGACCGAGCGCGTACGTTGATCCAATTTAGTATTAATAAGTGACAATTTCATGGTACATAATCAATTAGACAATCAAGCCCTACGTACTCATATTCTCATCAATAGTTTATAATTATTATTAGTTGATTAGTTAATAATTATCAGTTTACAATTATTACATAATAATTATATTATAAACTGTGATGTCACGATAGTCGACGAGTGGTTGGGTGGTCGGAATTTTGAGTCGAAAGACCCGAGTTCTATACCCAGGTGGCAGGCTCGTATCAATGGGTTTTTCAAAAACTTATGTACGAATTAAATCGTTGGCTTGGACATAAAGACGGCGACGGGCTCACCACCTGTCACGTTGTCCCGAAAATATCTTCGGTGGAAGGTGGGTCGAAGGAACTTAATTGTCTAGACTAGACCTCTGTCTACCCCTGTATTCGGAGTTGCGTGAAGATAAAAAAAACTGTGTATAGATTTCATACTATGTATAAATATAGGGACAACAGTTACTTTTGAGAATTTTTTAGTTTAAACACCATGCACTTTGCTGAAGGGTGCCATGATCCATAGTAGAACGTTTCCAGTGCAAGTTGTACGTGTTGGCGGCGTACCTTGACGAGGCTGAGCCGGATGGCCAGGCTGGTGCGGTCCGACGGGTTGGCGCTCGTCGTCTGCAGCAGCTCGCGCACAGCGCGCAGCGCGCCCTCCGCCGCCCCCGCCGCCCCCGCCGCCCCCGCCTCCCCTCGCTCGGCTCCGCTGTCCCCTCGTCCGCGCTGCAAGCAACACTCAGAGTTGAAGTGCCGCTGCGGCCGCTGCAACAGTACTTACAGCGCTGCACTCGACGCACCTGCGGCGAAGACGGCGCTGCAGCAGCTGCGCGCGCTGCGCGAGCGCGTCCAGCTGCGCGCGCACGTCGCTCGCCAGACGGCCGCCGCAGGCGCGCAGCACGGCGGCGCCGCGCGCGCGCGCGTCCTCCAGCAGCTCCGGCAGCTGCGGCAGCTGCGGCAGCTGCGGCAGCTGCGGCCCGGCCGCCGCCAGCGCCTCCGCCTCGTCCAGCCAGGCGCCGCCCGACTCCAGCGCCGAGTACAGCGCCGCCCAGTTGCTCTGGCAGCGCATCCACCTGGCACGCCGTTTTACAAACGGTCTTTAAATTTATGCCGTACTACCTCTTATAATAACAGTGGTAGAGCCACGCATCAACTTTTGTTGTTGCATGCGTAGGCCAGCTCGACCGGGGAAGTACCACGACCTCATAGAATACTGGCGTGAAGTAGAAGTCTAACAGATTTCTCCGTTTCGTCTGGTGAGTGCAGGTAACCGGTGGCCCACACACCCACTATGCCACTATGCTATGCCTCTGATATTGCGGGTGTTCATGGGCGGCGGTAATCACATACTATCACGTGAGCCACCTGCTCGTTTGCCTCCCTTCTCTATAAAAAAATACTAAATCAATTTACTCGATACAAATCTTAAAATAATACGTAAGCACTGCTAATGCCCTGTTGTAATTTCATACTAATACTATGAAACACAATATTTCTTGATCATATGAAATAAATTAATACATCATTTGTATATTATCGAGAAACGCGTGTACGTGTCTCTGTAAATACCCGCAATTCATGACAACTTGTCATCAATTATTAAGCTTTTTGATGTGAAACATCTATAGCCGCACGTAAAACCGATTTCTGACGTGGCGACGCATGCCGTGGCGACGGGTCGCCACGCTATACAAAGATATACTAATTTACACCCTATTACCTGAGAATTAAGGTTTATAATTAAACACTGAAATCCCTTTTTTATATTTAATTAATTATATTCATATTATTCATATTAGTGACTATGTAAATTATATTAAGATTTCATTTTTACATGAAAGGTCATTTCCTTATAGTCAAAAATGTTCAATAATTTTTAAAACGAATAAACATAAACTAACATTAAAATTAGCTGGACATTTCTTCAAAAAGAATTTCAATTGCAAATCAACAACAATCCAAAAGAATCTACTACCAAATATGGAACAACTATAGATGCTGTAATTGTGAGATTTCTTGATAATGTTTCATCCAATACTTTTGTAACGTATTAAATAAATATATAAATATCTTCACGCAATTCCCAATACAGGGGTAGACAGAGGTCAAGTCTAGACAATTAAGTCCCTATGACCCACCTTCCACCGAAGATATTTTCGGGACAACGGGACTTTACTACTACGGGACTTTTGTAACGTTGTTTAGTTATCATCGACCAATCGTCACAGTAATACCGGCAGAGGAAACATCGAATATAACTATAACTGAAGTCACAGAGAGAGAGAGAGCAAATATTTAAATTGTGGCCACTTGATATTAATATCGAATTTTTATATCAAATGTAAATAAATTTTTATTAAATAAGGTTACCATTTTCTGTAAGAAATTCGTAATACTTCATTTTTTCATTAGTATTTTGTTAGTACTTCATTTTTTAATTCCTGTAATAATATTATCTTTTATGCATATTACTTGTACACACACGATGTTTCACATCTGCCAGGCGTCCCATGACGGCTCACATTTTTTTAAGATTGTCTCTAGGTCATATAGTAAAACAATACGACATTGCCATCTGCACATTATTATCTTAGCTTCTTTTATATATTTGATATATACATACATAGGTATAGTAAAAATAGACTCGGGCCTAGGATGGTTCCCTGGGGTACACCGTGTTTACAACTTGCATCGCTACTAGTTATGCCACTGATACGTACACATTGCTGTCTATTCATCAGATAACTTAAAACCCATTAGAGAAAAATCTTTCGAATTCTCGCCATCTCCATCCTCTTGAGAAGAATGGGAAAAGGTACACTATTGAACACATTAGAAAAAACCCTTATTTTATATGTACGTACTTACCTCTCGTATCGTTCGTCGTAAGCTTCCTGAAAGGCCGCCCATTCCTCTCGCAGGCCATCTCGCTCGAGCCGCATTTTCTCCGATTCTTCAGGTTGGCATTTGCGGGAGAGCCACGAGTACTCTCTCTCTATTTCGTCGATGTCCATTTGCACTTCCGTCATCGACGATTTCAGTTTCTATTATTAATAATTAAGTGTATAGATAAAAACACATGAACAATATACACAGACATAGATGAGTATTATATAATCATAAAATGAAAATAGACTGAACGATTAAGTTCCCAGTGTTACGAAATGAAAGGTATAGTTCTACAAAAATAGACCGGCTAGGGGAGCAGGGTAGGCAGGGGAGCAGGGTGGCCAGGGTAGGCAGGGGAGTAGGGTAAGCAAGGGAGCAGGGTGGGCAGGGGAGGCAAGGAAGTAGGGTTGGCAAGGGAGGCCGGGGAGTAGGGTTGGCAGGGGAGGTAAGGGAGCAGGGTGGGCAGGGAAGGCAAGGGAGTAGGGTGGGAAGGGAGGTAAGGGAGCAGGGTGGGCAGGGAAGGCAAGGGAGTAGGGTGGGCAGGGGAGGTAAGGGAGCAGGGTGGGCAGGGGAGGCAAGGGAGTAGGGTTATCAGGGGAGGCCGGGGAGTAGAGTGGGCACGTAAGGGAGTAGGGTGGGCAGGGGAGGTAAGGGAGCAGGGTGGGCAGGGTAGGCAGGGGAGCAGGGTGGGCAGGAGGCAAGGGAGTAGGGTGGGCAGGAGGCAAGGGAGTAGGGTGGGCAGGGGAGGTAAGGGAGCAGGGTGGGCAGGGTAGGCAGGGGAGCAGGTTGGGCAGGGGAGCGGGGTGGGCAGGGGATACAGTACCGTGAGCGCGTCCTCCTGCAGCGGGAAGTCGTCGTAGTCCTGCCCGGCCAGCGGCGCGGCGCGCAGCCCGGCCGCCAGCGCGCGCAGCGCCGAGCGCGAGCGCGCCGCGCGCCGCCGCAGCGCCTCCGCGGCGGGCGCGGCGGGCAGGCGCGCGCAGCCGCGCGCAGGCCGCGCCGGCGCCGGCCGCCGCGCGCTCCGGGAAGGCCACGCGCTGCGCGCGCAGCTCGCGGCACAGCTCCTGCAGCCGCTCGGCCTCCGTCTCCCGCTCCACGAACTCTTCCCGAATCTTCTCGGCGTCCTCGACCTCGATGCGCTTCTCGAACTCCTGCACCCACTTTAGCAGCCTCTCGGTCAACACGGTCACTTCTTTGACGTCGTCCTCGGCTTTGATTGCGGCGTTTCTTTGCAACTCTATTTCGGCCATAATTGTCGACCATTTGCTCCGTAGTTCATCTTGAAAGCGTGTTCGAAGATATTCGGCCAGTTCCGGGTTGTCTTTATGTTTGGCATAGACGAGGCTGTCGCCGCGGGATATCAATGCCGCCGCATCCGGTGCGACCGCAGCGTGTTGGTTTTTCAATATCTAGGGATGGAAAATACACGAAGATTAAGAAGTGCAACGGTGCGGCACGAGAGCGGTACGGGTCGGGCGGGTCGGGCGGGGCGGCACCTCGAGGCGCTTGGCGGGGTCGCGCTCGCCGGCCGCGGCGCGCACGGTGAGCCGCACGACGTGCAGGCGGCGCGCGGCGGCGAGCGCGGCGGCGCCGAAGCGCGCCAGCCCGGGGTCGGCGGCGCACTCGGCCGGAAACCGCGCGACCAGCTCGCTCGCCTCCGGGCTCGTCTCCTCCGAGTTGCTCTCGGCGCCCTCCGTGCTCTCCGCTCTTGATTCCTGAATTTATTGTAAACAACTACAACTTCTAAAATGAACACAATAGCCCAGTCTACCTATAAAAATTATAATTATAATCTAGGATAAATACAATCCTCTACATTTAATTAATAATTACTTTGAAAACAGAAAAACAAGTGATGTTGTCCCTAAGTATGCTGATGTCACCGAGATATTACTAAAGGAAAATGTAAATGCTTTTAACATAATATTTAAGTTTAAAGCAATAGATCTTGTAGCAATAGAAATGTAAAAATGTTCATAACTATTTAATTTAAGAAAACAGCAAATTTGTGAGGGGTTTCTATTGCAGTGAACGCTTCAATATGAGATTTAATTGCTCCTCATTTGGCAATTATTTTCAACTGTAGTGTAAAATCCTATGTATTTCCTGATCTTATAAAACATACTAGTCATTCCTTTATTTAAATCCGATAGTACCTCAGACCCTAGCAACTTTATACCTATTTCTGTACTACCGAAACTCAGAAAATTTCCGAATAAATTATTCTTAATCAATTTTTAAAACATTTTTATGTAAATAAATTATTGCACCAAAATCAATTTGGTTTCACAAAGGATCGCTCTACAACCGATGCTGGTGTAAGCAAATATTTGAGGCTTGTGAGGGTAGTTTTTGTGTTCTTTCCAAGGCCTTCGAGTGCGTCAATCATAATGCACTTATCAGGAAATTATCAGGAAATTATTAGGTTCTTCCTTATTAATTCTTATCTATCACAGTGGCAAAGCCACGCATCAGCTTTTGTTGTTGCATGAATGGGCCGGCTCGACCCCGGAAGTACAGGTATTCATGGGCGGCGGTAATCACTTACCATCACGTGAGTCGCCTGCTCGTTTGCCTCCCTTAAAAAAAAAATCTAATAGAAATCGAAAAGTTTATCGATGGTACAAGTTCCTCTGGGTTGACGATATCAATGGGCGTTCCGCAGGGTTCGATTTTTGGCCCATTTCTTTTCCTTATTTATATTAATGAATTATCCTACGTTGTCGGGAATACATATGATATAGTATTGTTTGCTAACGATTATTTAACTTTTAAAATCAAACGACGAGGTGAGTAATGCTATGTCTGGTATAGTTGATTGGTTTAATGCAAATAATTTGCTTTTATATGCTTTTATATTAAAACTAAATGTATAAAATTTTCAACACGAAATGTTAAACACCTCGGTGGCACCAGTGTACTTGTAAATGGGAGACTGTTTTTTTTTTGGAATAACTCTTGATTTGAAGCAAAATTGGGGCATATATCTAAACTTACAAAGAGACTTAGCTCTGCAACATTTGAAAATAAGATGCCTTTTACCCATATAAACACAGCTAGAATTATTTAATTTATTGATTTCTATACATAATGTCATATGAAATGCTATGGTATGCTGCTGATATGGAAGCAATATTTATTTATTTTGCAAAAGAGAGCCATAAGATCTATTTACAATTTAAAGAAGCTCTTAGAGAAAAAATTTAAGAAATAAATATTTTAACAATATTTATATCATAACGTATTTTATGTACATAAAAACTTTAACAAATTAAAAACATACTGATATACACAAAGTTTATACAAGGAACAAACACAAAACGCTAGTTACTAGACTCCATAAAGTAAGTTATTCATGGGGTGGTGTGTACGCTTCTACAAAAAAATCCGAGTAAAAGTGCTAAGCTTGCATATTAACGGGTTCAAAGAATTTGTCAAAGAAAAACTGTACAAGTCCTTTTTATTTGATGCCTTATTACAATATATCAATAATAGTAACCCTAGGGGATAACTTGATCGCTGCCAAGCTATAACGAAATTATTGTTACATTTTGTATTTCAAAAAAAAAGCCAAAAACGGGAGGATTCCTACGGAGTTTCACACGCCTGTTTCTTCTCCATTAGAGCAACCTCATTACGAAACGGTGGTGCTTATACCGATAAATAAATGATTTGATTTGACTTGATGTGTATTAACGTATTAAAATCACGCATCATCATTTCTGTCTTTGCAGACAACTCCTGAACGAAGGCCCTCCAAATATTAACACAGAAGCGTGACTGCGTTTGCCAGTACGGAATTGTCACTCGAGATATTTCTATCCTGACGTCTTGACAACTAAAATCTGACCATAGCAATACAAATGAAACGTAATATAGCTACCTGTTCAAATTCGTCTGTCTTCTGATACTTTTCATTGGTTGTATTTTTAGATGTGTCCTTGCCCCTCGGAATGTAAGACTTGTTGCATAGAATAGGGCTAGACGAGGATCTTGAATTCTGTTTAGACGGCGGTGTCTTTGGCCCCCCTTCTTCCTCCTGGTCCCTGGCACCGAGTTTGGGCGACATGGCCACCACTTGGACCTGCTGTCTTCCCAGCTTCTCTTCTTGTTTGATCGGTGTCGATGTCGAAAGAGGCTGTTTCTCGTCAAACTCTGATGCCGATGTAACACGTGCCTGAAATGCACAGTGATACGGGAATGCCTGAAGTTTCAGGCCTCCAAGTTATAAGCCACATTACGTTAGTTAAATAATACCTATGCATCCTGAACAAACCCGCCGCCAGAGTCACGATAGCTGAGTGGTTGGGTGATCGAAATTCGAGTCGAGAGAACCGAGTTCGTACCCCTGGTGGCAGGCTCGTACCAATGGGTTTTTTCACAAACTTGTATGTACGATTCATATCGTTGACTTGTACAAAAAGACAGCGACGGGCTAACCACCTGTCACGTTATCCCAAAATGTCTTTGGTGGAAGGTGGATCGAAGGGACTTAATTGTCTAGACTAGACCTCTGTCTACCCCAGTATTGGCAATGGCGTGCAGATATATGAACAAACCCGCGATGCATCACGCGATATCTATTTATATATATAAAAAAAAAATAAAAAAAAAAAATATCTTCACGCAATTCCCAATACAGGGGTAGACAGAGGTCAAGTCTAGACAATTAAGTCCCTTTGACCCACCTTCCACCGAAGATATTTTCGGGACAACGTGACAGGTGGTGAGCCCGTCGCCGCCTTTATGTCCAAGCCAACGATGAAATTCGTACATAAGTTTTTGAAAAACTCATTGGTACTGCCACCTGGGGATCGAACTCGGGTCTCTCGACTCGAAATTCCGACCACCCAACAACTCGACTATCGTGACTATTTATATATATGATGGAGCAAATAGCATCCATCTTGTCCAACCAAGGGTAATGACAAACATCAAAAGTCTACCGCTGTACACAAGACTCCCCCAAAGATTGGCAGTTATAGGCTACTTTAGAATTAACACCAGCTGGACATTCTGTCTTAGCTTTTTTTTTAAGATTGTTGTAATAGCCGAGTTACGAAAGCCGATTGGTTGGGTTATCGGATTTCGAGTAAAAAGACCCGAGTTCGATCGGGTGGTAGGCTCGTAGCAATGGGTTTTTACAAAAACTTAAGTACAATTTTTTAACGATGATTGGTTTGCCACAGGTTCAACACCTGTGACGTTGTCCTAAAAAATTTCTTCATTGAAAGTTGGGTCGTAAGGACGTAATTGTCTAGACCTCTGTGTACCCCAGTATTGGGAATGGCGAGATTAAATATATATTTAAGGATAATCACGATAGCCGAGTTGTTGGGTGGTCGGAATTTGGAGTCGAGAGACCCGAGTTCGATCCCCAGGTGGCAGTACCAATGAGTTTTTCAAAAACTTATGTACGAACTTCATGGTTAGCTTGGACATAAAGGCGGCGACGGGCTCACCACCTGTCACGTTGTCCCGAAAATATCTTCGGTGGAAGGTGGGTCAAAGGGACTTAATTGTCTAGACTTGACCTCTGTCTACCCCTGTATTGGGAATTGCGTGAAGATACTTTTTATTTTAAGGATAGTTATAATTGTTCTTACAGTAGCGATATTACATATCACCAGATGTACTACAGACAACATTAATTTAATTAACAACTTAACATTTAATAATTCGTAGTAGTAACAATCGGACGACACCAACGATATTAACGATACGCGAATATTTTGAACATTATTACGATGCTTTTTTATTTAAATTCAAACTACGCTGTCAAAAAGAATAAGATATAAATCACAATAAAGACAATAAAAAATACATGTATTAATCCAGGATATAATATAAAAAATTATCAAAATTTATGAAGCGTTAGGGAAAAGAATCATAAATTATTATTGTATCGTAATTTTATACGTAAAGCAAAATTTTCTAATCGACTTGCACAGTACTTAATCCGAATAAGACAAGTTGAAAAATGACAGATGAATGGGACTTCTATTTAGATTTATTTATTGTTATTAGATTTGTTCTTATTAGACGCTGTTTTACCTGCAACTTGTCTTCAACCTCCGAATAAATTGCTTCTTGCTCTGTGTCGGCTTGCGACCGTGCTTGCTCTACGCTGCTGCCCGCGACATTTTCTGTGGTCTTCTGTTCCGCTTCAACCACTTTCGTTGCTTCCGGTTTTTCGTTAGCAAAGGTCTCTTCTGTGACGGAAGGCTCGGGCAACGCCGCTTGATCTTTCGGCACTTCATCTAAAATTAGATACTCGTTGACTTCGTCACGTCTCAAGTTTTTCTCCGCTTCCATCTGTCTCACGGCTAGATCGTATAACAATGGGCACTGAATGGCATCTGCGTCACACATTGGGGTAGGCGGCGGTGTGTTCATAGATACGTCTTCGTCGAATTTTTTTTCAACTGTTGATATTAAATCTGGAACATTCATCGTCACTTTCATCGGTTTCGGATTATCATCGTCAGGAGTCCGCCGTTTCAGTATGCCTAAAGTGGGCTTCATTCTTTCATCAAGTTTCTTTACTTCCACGACGAAGGTTTTAGGTTCAGACCCAAAGTCTACCGAAATTTGAGCGTCGTCATTATCAGAGTCGCAGGCCGACTCGCCTTCTGTGTCATCAAGGATCTCAACTGTTTCAACAGTTTGGGGGATAAACTCGACTACAGTCTCGATGGCTTCAGATGGATATATTTCCTTAAGTTCAACTGAATTAACGGTCGACTTAACAATCTCATGCTCCTTCACTTCGACGATATGATAAGGATCCATACGTAAATTTCCCTCCTCACTGCTACGTTTATTTTCTCCAGTGGCCGCTTGGTTATTTGATATTTGCGTAAATAATTCGCTATCTTTAAGAAGATTAAATGTACTACTGTCTTTTTTGGAAACATCCGGCGTTGACGACAAAGAGGGCACCAGGGAAGTGGATGCCTCTATAGAATCGACCGACATCAGGCTTGCGATGCTGTCACTGGTCATACTATCGGACATTGGGCTTTCAGCTTTGTTTTTTCTCCTTTCAAGGGAAGAGCCCCTACTTCTAATACCGCCTTCTTTGATTTCTTTTTTTATGGGCATTGGACTTTTGAGAGCTAATGGAATTTTAGATCTTTTGAATTCCGGCTTCTCTGTCTCGGGTGCATCCACCGGGCTCTCCAAGCGTCTCTTAATAGTGTCCGTTACATTTTCGTACTCAACGACTACGTTACCGTCTCTGTCGCCGTCCGCCTCTCGCGCCTGTAAGTACACACCGCAGTCCGTCTTAGGTCAGTTAATATTAATCGAATAAGCCACACATTTATGTACATGTTAGTTCATACGCCAGTTTGGTATTATGTCGAAGATAGATGTGATTTCCGCTGCGACGGGATGAAACCCAAAGCGTCGTCTGATGAGATGCGGTTAGGCATGATCCCCAGTGATGCGACCCCCAGAAAAAGCTTGAAGTGTCGTTTGTGTATAATGATTCTGATGCAGTGAGACATTAAGCGTTCATTTCACACGACACAGTATAAACACCAACACCAAAGTTCTAAATATGTACATATTTTTATTTACAGTAGCCAAGACTTAAATATTATATTCACAGCTCACCGGTGCGTATGCGAATGAATTGTTTACTGTTTATCTTTTAGTAGAATGGCACACGACATACTCGGGAAGTTTAGTTCGGTTACAGTAATGAGCACTCAGATCCACACATATGATAAGTCACAGCAAAACATGTAACTCCGGAGAATTCGTCCACGGGACTACGTGCACAGTGTATAAACAGTGTTCTGTACAGTAACTGAGATCGCTGCCCCGCAGCCAAAGCGCGGGAGAGAGTGGGCCCGCGGTGCGAGGCGCGCTTATCGTTCACGAAATACTAATGCAGTGCTCGCGCCCGCCAGCGCACCCGCTCCCGCGCTTTCGCCGTGAATGGGCTTAAAGCGGTTAACACGTGAGATTATATGGTTGCATTTTACATAGCCATTCCGCAGTCAAGGTGCAGATCAATCATCTATGTAAAAAAATAACTTATAAAGATGTTAGCTTAAAATGACTTTAAGCTTACACCCCTATAATAATGAAGTTCCGCAAAGTAACGGCCGAGTCCATTAACCGTCTGAATATGATTGGAGTGATGAAAATGATCGGAGATAACTGAATAACTGCTAACTTACCGCGGGCTGCGGCGCGTCGCCGTTGAGTCGCGCGTCTGCGGCGCGCGCGCACGGCTCCGTGGGGGGCGCGGGGGAGGCGGGAGGCACGGGGGAGGTGGGGGAGCCGGGAGGCGCGGGGGAAGCGGGAGGCGCGGGGGAGCTGGGGGAGGTGGTAGGCTTGGGGGAGCTAGGGGGCGCGGGGGAGGCGGTAGGCTTGGGGGAGCTGGGGGGCGCGGGAGCGGCGGCGGACGCGCCCTCGCGCCGCTTCAGCTTGTCCCAGCGCGCGTTGACCTCGTCGATTTGCTCCTTGAGGTTCTCCAGGTAGGCCTGCTCGCAGCACTTGGAGAAGTGCAGGTAGTTGGCGTTGAGCTTGTCGCGCACGGCCTCCATGCGCGACATCTCGAGCTCGAGCGCCTGGCGGCCGACGCCGGCGGCCAGCCCGTCCAGCCAGCCCGTCAGCGCCTGCAGGTCGCTCTGCAGCTCGCGCGCCGTCAGCAGCGCGCTCTCCAGCTTGCTCTTGGACTCGGTGACCTGCGCGCCCAGCTTGTTGTACAGCTCCTTCAGGCTGTCGATCTTCTTGGAGAACTCCTGCGGCTCGGGCACCGCCTTGTCCTCCACCATCTTGCGTCCGGTTTTAATTATCGACTCCACTTCGGATTTGATTTCGCTGAGCGTGCGGTAGAATTTCTGCAAAGAGACGCGAACCCTACAGATATCAACATTTACACGGACACCGGAAACAAATAATTGATTGTAACGTGTAACAACAAAAAAAATCCGAATCAAAACAACATAAATACGACAAATCCTGCGATATGCAGACTGCCCGCAACGCACTGTGCCGACTGTGACATAATTACCTAATAATAATTTAAGAACTTAATTAATAATACAATGTAGTAGTGTTTCAGAAAATACGTGATCTCACATTCGAACAATTCGTACATGACGTCGACAGTGACTGATACCATGTTAACATTTTAAAATGGAGCAAATGAAGACACTGTAGTTAGGAATGTGTTTCCGATCGGAACGCGTCCAATAAATGATAGCACTGGATAATGTGGTGAGCTTTGGAATCCCTTCAAGTGGCGGCGGGCCGCACGCGAGCGCCGGCCGCTGTAGCTATGTGAGCAACCGTCGTGCCGCCACTCTGTGCATTTATTTTACGAAATTTCATTTAGTTTTACAACGCACGAAATTTATGCAAAAATCGCTCGCCAACTCTTTTAGTCATGAAAGTAAGCGATATACAGTATCGGTTCGGTTTCAATTCAAAAAGACTGCTTTATTGTTGAATCGACCTTTCGCAACATATCTTCTACAATACGTGAAAACTGTAACAGTAAACTTGTAATATAACCGTATACTATTTAAGATTACCATAAGACGCCATAAGACTTCATCCTTTTGTTTTGTTTTTCTTCTTCCTGTGTATTTTTTACCTAATACTATAAGCTTATATGCGTCCTGCTGGGAATAAAAATAAAAATATAAAAAAGGGTTTCGGATACCCTAGACGTATGCTGAGTGTATCCCTTACTGTCTGTTCTAATAACTCAAGATACGAGAGCTGCCTCGAATATAAAAGTCACTATTAGTCGTAGAAAAGTTTCTAAAATATACAAATTTTTCAATGAATATTTGTTTTATGTAGTTTCGCGCCTCGCGAACAAACTTAAACAGATGGAATCTCAAACAACGCGTTTGTTTACCTGCCGATGTCCCGGCTGGTGAGTTTTGTAACAGTTGATAAATATCGGAACTGGATCACGAGACCTTTGTATCGAAAACACTCCAAAATCAATATTTATTGCTTGTAATTAGTGTCCTATGCACAAGGTACAAATGGTAACGGAGAAGTTTCGAAAAAACATTTTTGAAAAGCCTGTTGCATTCCGAGATGTGCTCGTAATTTTAAGACCTGTACTAATTTCTTATTTATTTCTAACGAACTTCAGAAAAAGCAGGAAGTTTCCAATTTGAAATTTTTGTTTTTTTTTTAATCACTAAAAAACATAGAATAACTTTCTAAGCTAGACTTCATAAAATAAAAATATATAAATTTCTTCACGCATAGTCCCTGACGGGGTAGCCAGAGAGAACAGTTCGCCAATTGTCAAGATCCTTACATACCTCTTTCGCTTCTTTCATTTTATTTATTTATTTTATTTATCTTCACGCACAATCCCTGACGGGGTAGCCAGAGAGAACAGATCGCCAAGTGTCACGATCCCTACATACTTCTTTCGCTTCTTTCAGATTCATCATCTTCTTCATACATGCACGTCTAGGTATCCGAGTACTCTTCTTTCAAATTCATCATTTTTTTCTTACACGCACGTCGAGGAATTCGAATAGTCTTGACCCCTCCCATCTTCCCGCAATTTGCACACATGGCCTTCGAAACTTCTTCGCAAATTTTTTATTTTTAATTTTCGCACAATAAAGTATGTACTTACAAATACTGCTTGAAATATCTATGATGATACATTTGTTCTCAGTTCAATTCAATTAGTCATAAATTAGTAATATCAGATTGATATTTCAAAGACTGTCCATAAACGAATGTACATTCTTATGACGATAAATAAATGATTTGATTTGAAAGAAATTAATAATAATAAATTAGTATAGCTTATAGTATTAGGTCACGTTATCCCGAAAATATCTTCGGTGAAAGGTGGGTCAAAGGGACTTAATTGTCTAGACTTGACCTCTGTCTACCGCTGTATTGGGAATTGCGTGAAGATATTTTTTTTATATATTTTAATAATTATTTTTAAATCAATTAAACGTGAAAATAATGTTAAAATTTAAATTATTGTTAAGTACAAAAAACATTATAGTAAAATGTTGTGACGGCGAACGAAGCGACATTGTGTAAAAAGAATATTTATTGGTATTGTAATATAGTAGTATAAAAATATAATGTTCAATAACAATAAATATGTAAAGTTAAACAAATGTGTCTTAAATACATTATTGTGAAACTTTCTCAAATTACCGGAGCAGGAACATATAAATTTTAGTGAGAAGGTCATCTTTTAAAGCATGGTAGGTTTGCGATACACTTCGTCTCGCGTTCGGTCGGTCAAGTTATCACCGCACATTTTACTAAGAAATTCCATTTCGACTACTCAACTTGCTTTTATGCTTGTTCTGGCAGACCCCAGGTTTCGCTGCTATATAACAAAGTCGGTACCAGCACTGCGTTATGTATCAAGACGTGCACTTTTCTCTACACCTTGCCTTCCGACTGACGCAGTCGGCGCCGAGGATGGAACACGGACAATCACGCCTTTCCACATTTATATCGCATCTTTCAGCCTTTTTTCATTCACCTGTTCTAGAAAGCGTCTCGAGAGCCGAGTGGTTGGGCGGTCGGAATTTCGATTCAAGATACCCGAGTTCGATCCCCAGGTTACAGGCTCGTACCTGTGGGTTTTTTCAAACAAACTTTTGTACCAATTATATCGTTTGCCTGGACATAAGACGGCGACGAGTTCACCATCTGCCACGTTTCCCCAAAAATATCTTCGGTGGAAGGTGGGTCGAAATGACTTAATTGACTAAATCTCTGTCTACCCCTGTATTGGGAATGGCGTGAAGATATATATTTTTTTACCTATTCTAGACATACCCTATTTACTTATAAATAAAAAGGAAATTTTGTAATACGCACTACTTACTGATGTGGTTCAAGACGGTACCTATGTGTCAGCGACATAACAACCACCATCTTGACTGAATATAATTGTAATTTGAACCTGTACCGATTTAGCAACACTTGGCGCTCATTTGTGTTAAAATTAATAAGTAACAAAATAAACTAAGTAAGTTATTTTCTGTTTTATTGTGGTCTTTGAGGGCGGTTAAATTTATTTTAAAAGTTTATTTTACATTTTAAAGTGTTACAATGATCGGACTTACTACCAGTCAACTTTTGTCATGGTTAAAAGTAGATGACAGACGTGATCCAAAGAACTAAAAATGCTAAAATAGACATATGTCTATAGAGGGGAGGGTCAAGAGTACTCGGGTACCTAGACGTGCATGTATGAAGAAGATGATGAATCTGAAAGAGGCGAAAGAGGTATGTAGGGATCGTGACACTTGGCGATCTGTTCTCTCTGGCTACCCCGTCAGGGGTTGTGCGTGAATCTTCACGCACAACCCCTGACGCTATCTAAGTAAGCTACTTACTTAAGTAGACATATATGGCGACACCTATGTCTCCACATTGGAAGCCAGTGGCGGATTCAGGAAACACATCGAAATCCTACATATGATTATCCTATATGATTACCGACAGCGCACACTGACTGACGAGATGTCCTGAGATCAGACGGGTAGCTACACTCTTTCTGCAGCACCTCATCTGCTATCCAAACGTGATCTCACCGCCATCTGCGCTACTGTCGGCACACCGCGTGCTCCCTAGTCCCCAGCCACCGAGGATCACCAACAGTATCGCGACCATACATCTCGAATCACCGAGGAACATTTACGAGCTTCCAATGTGGAGACACAGATGTCGCCACAACACTGATATTCCCGCAGCACATCGTGCTCATGTATTGTACGATAAATAATTTGTGCTGTAATTGCATTTACTTTCATGTCTGACATAACTTCAATTAAAGCCACGTTATGTTCCGTAAAGTGGGTTGGATTTGTTACGTTTTGTGTTTTTAAAAAAACGTAAGAAAGTTACATATTAAAGGCATATTTTTTTCATTCTGGACCATTCCGTAAAGAAGTATTTGCCATAACTACGCTCGGCAAGCGGATGGACGGTCGCAGCACCAGACCTGTGAAGAATCACCGGTCTGCTAAATTTCGCTCTGGTATTTACGTAATGGTTATACCACTATCTGTCGGTTTCGAATGGTATTTTTAAAGTATTTCCATTAGACGAAAAGGGTGTAGTGAGCAAGAAGAAAATTTTGAATCCGCTGAGACGCTCCCATAGCAACGGCGAGCGTCAGCAATGCGGTAACAATTTGATTCCCTCCGCTACAGCTGAGATCCGCATCTGTTCCGCGAGCGAGGCCATCCGTCCCGCAGCCCTCATTGACTGCAGGGATTGGTAATTTAAATACGGCGTCAATATAAATATCTTCACGCAATTCCCAATACAGGGGTAGACAGAGGGCTAGTCTAGACAATTAAATCCCTTTGACCCACCTTCCACCAAAGATATTTTCTGGACAACGTGACAGGTGGTGAGCCCGTCGCCGCCTTTATGTCCAAGCCAACGATATTATTCGTACATAAGTTTTTGAAAAACTCATTGGTACGAGCCTGCCATTGGGGATCGAACTCGGGTCACTCGACTCGAAATTCCGACCACCGAACCACTTGGCTATCGTGACTTATCTCAATAGTACGCCTTAAACAAATAATAAAAATATGACATTTTAAAAACAACTTTCAATATTATAAGCACACACGTGCAGTATGCATGTCAGTCTTGCTTACACGCATACATACTAAGTCTACATTGAGCAATGGTGATGGCTGTTACATCACCACTGTGCAGTCGCATTGCAACAATAAAATTACTGACACGTCTTCGGAATATAACCCGCCTGTGTCTAAATTTCTTTAATTTAATAAATAACTTCAATAATTCTTTTCTGGTGTTTCTCCTAATTTTCCGCATGAACGCAATTCGAGAGCTAGCGCCACTCTTTGAGTTGTTGTGTGTTAAATGCAATGTAGTGGTTCAGATGACTACTACAAAGTGTACATTCTGCGATTCGTCGTCTATATATTTTGTTTAGATTAAAACTTTGTAGTATATCTTCGATAGAAAAGAATCGTCTTATTAGAAGTTTGCGGAAGTTCTTAATAAAGGTTCTGTTTCACTTTTAGTTGCTTTTTTCCTTTTTTTACTCTAAGAAAGTTAGCTACAAAAGAATTTTAATTTATAAAGAATGTTTAATATAAATAATAATAAATGATATAAATTTTTAATATCCATGAAAATGTAAATTGTAAATAAAATGAAAATAAATCGAGGGTGCAAACTACGAAGCAATTTAGCACTTTACTATTATCACTAAATAAGATATAAGTATTTTTAAAATAAATAAATATCTTCACGCAATTTCCAACACAGGGGTAGACCGAGGTCTAGTCTAGACAATTAAGTCCCTTTGACCCACCTTCCGCCGAAGATATTTTCGAGACAACGTGTCAGGTAGTGAGCCCGTCGCCGCTAGTCACGTTTTTTTAAAAAGAAATGTAAATGGGCAGAAAGCATATCCTACGTGCGGCTGGCTGGTTGGTTATTCTTCTGCGATGCGTTGCACCTGAGGTAACGCAACGTGCGTTAATCTTTTTATTATATCAGATGTTTAGTTTTTAGTTGGTAAGTAAGTGTGCGTGCATATGCGAGTGGTACGTGTGTGTGTGCGTCTACGCGTCTACATGTGCGTGTGCGTGTGCGTGCGAGTGGTGCGCGTGCGTGTGCGTGTGCGTGCGAGTGGTGCGCGTGCGTGTGCGCGAGTGGTGCGCGTGCGTGCGTGCGTGCGAGTGGTGCGTGCGTGTGCGTGTGCGTGTGTGCGTCTACGCGTCTACATGTGCGTGTGCGTGTGCGTGCGAGTGGTGCGCGTGCGTGTGCGTGTGCGTGCGAGTGGTGCGCGTACGTGTGCGTGTGCGTGCGAGTGGTGCGCGTGCGTGTGCGTGTGCGTGCGAGTGGTGCGCGTGCGCGCGGCGCTCACCAGACACTGGCGCAGCTGCGCGCGCACGGCGTCGGGCTCCGGCGCGGCGGGCGGCAGCGCGGCCGCCGCGCGCTGCACGTCCTGCAGCACGCCAGCCGCGCGCCGCAGCCGCGCCTCCAGCGCCGCCGCGCCCTCCGCGCCCTCCGCGCCCTCCTCGCCCTCCTCGCCCTCCTCGCCCTCCTCGCCCCCGCGCCGTCCTCGCCGCCGGCAGCGCGCAGCCGCTCCTCCAGCTCGGCCAGGCGCGCCCGCAGCGGCCGCAGCTGCGCGCACAGCCGCGCGGCGGCCTCGGCGCGGCCGGCGGCGCGCTGCTCGTCCGCCCGGCGCGCCACGGCGCGCAGCAGGCCGCGCTGCGCCGGCAGCTGCTGCCGCAGCCGGCGCGCGCCCGGCGCCGCGGCCTGCGCCAGCCACTGCTGCAGCCGCTGCAGCGACACCTCGCACTCCGCCGCCTCGCGCGCCGCCTCCTCCAGCTCCCGGATGCGCTCCGTCGCCTGCCAATACCACTTCCTTCACAAATTTGCACAAAGTAAACAGCTTCATTATTCACTTCTGATATAAAGTCATCCTCTAGGGAGGTGCCCTACAAATATCGCTGTACTATAATCTGTAAATAACATTTATGTCACATATTGCTCCGTGAACATCATTTATTATAAATAAATATAAATATCTTCACGCAATTCAGGATACAGGGACAGACAGAGGTCTAGTCTAGACACTTAAGTTCCTTCGATCCACCTTCCACCAAGATATTTACATGACAACGTGACAGGTGGTAAGCCCGTCGTCTACTTCATGTCCAAGCCAACGATATTATTTAAATTCGTACGTAAGTTTTTGAAAAACCCATTGGTACAAGCCTGCAACCTGGGGATCGAACTCGGGTATCTTGACTCGAAATTCCGATCATCCAACCACTCGGCTATCGTGACTCGTTAAATTCATATATATCGTTTATTATAAAATTTAAAAAGGAGCGAGTTTAAATCATTTACTAATAAGCAATAGACGCGCGACGTGTAATCACATGCAATAACTTAGGGACTGTACCGTTGTTTGTTCATACGCAATTAATTAACTAAACTATTGTGCATCGAATTATTTGTACGTGTGACGTATGAAACAAACAGTCGATGTGAGTGTAGCAGATGCAGTGTGTGCGTGCGTGTGTGTGCGTGTGCGTGCGCGTGCGTGTGTGCGTGCGCGTGCGTGTGTGCGTGCGACCTGTGCCCGCAGCGCGCGCCAGCGGCCGCTCACGGCGTCCACCTCGGCGCGGATCCAGTCGGGCATGATGTGCGCGTCCACGAGCTGCCGCCCGATGTCCTGGATGCGCGCCAGCCGCTCGTCGCTGTGGTTCTGGATGTAGTTCTCCAGGTCCTGCGTTTGTTCTCTTTATTTCATTCGGATAGCATGCAGTGGTTATGCATAACGTGAAACCATATTGACATTGAACTAGTCATTTTGGATTTGCTAAATACTTGCTTTTTGCAAATTATCTAAAAATATATAATTTTGCAAATTATATAAAAGTTATCAAAAATTTTATGATCCATATATATGATAATCTTATGATTCTAGAGTTCTTTCAACTCCAAAATAAAATGAAACTAAAACAACGTGAAGCACTAACGTAAAGCTCATCGGAGATGTCTTCGGCATCGGCGCGCGGTGGCGAGCGCGGCGCGGGGAGCGGCGCGGCGAGCGGCGCGGCGAGCGGCGCGGCGAGCGGCGCGGCGAGCGGCGCGGCGAGCGGCGCGGCGAGCGGCGCGGCGGGCGCGAGGCGGCGCTGCAGCCCGTCCAGCCAAGCGGCCTCCTGCGCCAGCCAGGCGCGCAGCTCGCCCGACTCGTGCCACGCCTCCGCCAGCACCCTGCGGCACCGGGACACGGCGTTAATCAGCAACGCACTGGCTACTGCACGGTACTGCGGCATAGTCAAATAGTCAACACGCGTGTTGCGCGACCAGAGCGCGCACAGCTGCGTGAGGCGCCGAGCCGCTCGCCGCGCCGCTCGCCGCGCCGCTCGTCGCTGCACGTGCACTCACTTGTAGCGCTCGTACACGGCGTGCGTGTTGCGCGACCAGAGCGCGCACAGCTGCGTGAGGCGCCGCGCCGCTCGCCGCGCCGCTCGCCGCGCCGCTCGTCGCTGCACGTGCACTCACTTGTAGCGCTCGTACACGGCGTGCGTGTTGCGCGACCAGAGCGCGCACAGCTGCGTGAGGCGCCGCGCCGCTCGCCGCGCCGCTCGCCGCGCCGCTCGCCGCGCCGCTCGTCGCTGCACGTGCACTCACTTGTAGCGCTCGTACACGGCGTGCGTGTTGCGCGACCAGAGCGCGCACAGCTGCGTGAGGCGCCGCGCCAGCGCCGGCGCGCCGCTCTCGGCCGCCAGCAGGATCTCGTTGCCTGCATAACAAAAACCATTTGCCATTTCTACCACAATTCGGCTAAGAGAAGCAACGTAGTAAAGTACCAGAAAAAACTCGAAACTTTATTAAAACGCTTCACCGCACTAATCGAACACAACCACCGTTGCGAGACACTAAAGAAGTATATTAACAAAAATGACGTAGCTCTAGAAGTTGACTATTAGGCTGCGCCGAGCGTACGATGCAGGTAATGGCTAGGAGTTGTAAGTTACTTGTTATCTGTTCCCTATTCCGAGCTAGTTTCGAAAGTAACAATAGATGATGACAACAAGATGATCACAGTTGAGAACAGTTTATTTTGGTGGCTGCAATTCCTACCTTCCTCGTTCAGACTGCGAAATTGTTCGCTGCGCTCGTCACACTGCTCCTTCAGCGCCTGGAAACGGCTCTTCATCCGGTACAGCTCGCCCGAGTCGCGGATGGCGCACTCCTCCGCGCTCGGCATCTGCCGCTCCAGCTGCCGCAGGAACTCCTCCAGCTGCCACACACAACGCGTTTAGTGCACCCGCGCGCACGCACTACGTGCTCGTGACGTCACTGCGCGTGCGGCGCACCTGGTCGATGTCGGCGTGCAGGCGCTGCGTGCGCGCGAGCGCGGCGCGCAGGCGCTGCAGCGCGGCGGGCAGCGCGCGCTGCAGCCGCTCGGCGCGCCGCTCTCGGCCGCCAGCAGGATCTCGTTGCCTGCATAACAAAAACCATTTGCCATTTCTACCACAATTCGGCTAAGAGAAGCAACGTAGTAAAGTACCAGAAAAAACTCGAAACTTTATTAAAACGCTTCACCGCACTAATCGAACACAACCACCGTTGCGAGACACTAAAGAAGTATATTAACAAAAATGACGTAGCTCTAGAAGTTGACTATTAGGCTGCGCCGAGCGTACGATGCAGGTAATGGCTAGGAGTTGTAAGTTACTTGTTATCTGTTCCCTATTCCGAGCTAGTTTCGAAAGTAACAATAGATGATGACAACAAGATGATCACAGTTGAGAACAGTTTATTTTGGTGGCTGCAATTCCTACCTTCCTCGTTCAGACTGCGAAATTGTTCGCTGCGCTCGTCACACTGCTCCTTCAGCGCCTGGAAACGGCTCTTCATCCGGTACAGCTCGCCCGAGTCGCGGATGGCGCACTCCTCCGCGCTCGGCATCTGCCGCTCCAGCTGCCGCAGGAACTCCTCCAGCTGCCACACACAACGCGTTTAGTGCACCCGCGCGCACGCACTACGTGCTCGTGACGTCACTGCGCGTGCGGCGCACCTGGTCGATGTCGGCGTGCAGGCGCTGCGTGCGCGCGAGCGCGGCGCGCAGGCGCTGCAGCGCGGCGGGCAGCGCGCGCTGCAGCCGCTCGGCGCGCTGCCGCAGCTCGCGCGCGCGCCGCCGCCGCGCCGCCGCCGCGCCGCACTCGGCCGCGCCGTGCTCCGCGCGCCGCAGCGCTGCGCCCGCCGCCTCCGCGCCCTGCGCAGCGCTGCCGGCGCGCTCCAGCAGCGCTTCCAGCGCGGGCAGGTCGCCGGGCAGCGCGGCGCCGGCGTCGGCGGCCAGCGCCTCGCCCGCCTGCAGCTGCCGCTCCGCCGCCTCGCACTCGCGCTCCAGCCGCGCCACCGCCTCCGCTCCTGCCACAACAGTATTGCTTTTTAAGGGAGCTACCGGTGGCCTTACACGTACAAACTTATCATATGATACCATAGGCAGAGAACACTTCTTTCCACTTGCTACGATCCTTACATACTTGCTTCGTCCCCTTTCATTATTCCCTTCAAATCTTCGATTTAGAGTACTATTGACCTGATCTTTTTCAGGACGTCCCTGATTTGGTCTCGAAACGTCCGCCTGAGTCTTCCCCTTCCTACACTTCCGTTCACACTCGCCTTATACACCTTTTTCGTCAAAACTTCTTGATTCGTGGCCAAACAAAAATTGAGAAAGGTATAAAAGATGTATACCTTTCTCAATTTTAGTCACTACATCTTCTTTCAGACCACAACGTTTCCTTATCTCACTATACCTTATCCTTTCACTGAGTTTAAATCTTTCGGTTTTGCGCCGCAAGGAAAAGACCTGATCCATACACCCCATTCCCTTTCCAAATCCCGCTTGAGCATCTCATACTTTTTCGTCTGTTTCATTCACAACCCTTTCAATCAACACTTTCGCATAATAATAATAATCTTTATTATAAATTAAAGACGCTGAGAAGGCTGAGAAGGCGTATGTTATAAAACACCAGGGGACAAAAAGGGGCCATTTTATAAAACACCGTACACGCATACACACACCAATAAAGTTAATAAAATAATGTTTCTAGAATTTGTTTGCATGCACAAAATGTAAGCTATATTAATTTCTGACTTCTATACAACAGATAAATTGTATCATAATATTATTTCATATAAAGTTCAAAGTTAAAAGTTTAGTTCAAGTTTATTAATTGAAAAGTATAATTTTGACAGGTTTTCATGCAGCAAGTCGGCATCAATTCGTAATGAAATAGAAGAAAATATTTCAATAATTTTTTATTTTTATTGTTGTGGAAAACCAACAGTTAAAAAGTATTATTATAAACCATGTTAAATCACAAGCAAGGCAATAACAGGTTCTCAATGAGAAAAATAGTATAACAAAAAGCTTCGTTGTTTAACAAAAGATGAGAAAAAAAAAACAAAAGATGAAAAAGCAAAACAAAAGATGAGATTGAACTGTAGTAAGTTTAGATGTCATTAACAAATAATACAAAGTGCAATGGACCCAAAAAGGTGCCTTGCGGTACACCACTTGGTATTGAGTCCCAGCTGGAAATAAAATTATTGACTACTACTGCCTGAGGGCGATTGTCAACATATGAAGAAAACTGCCGTAATAGGTCTCCACAGATACCAACATTTCATATGTAGGGCTTTTCAGCACAATTAATAAGAAAAGAAGTTAGTGGAATAGAATCAAAACACTGAAATTATATTTTTAGTTATTTTGTCAAAGAGAAATAAATACATAATATTATTATCGTTTGTCGTACGGTGAATTAAGAACATAGTATGAAAATTAAATAACACATTTCACGTACCTTTCTCCAATTTTTCGATCTTCTGTTGCAAAATCGTTTTACAGTCCGCAAACCTTGTCACCAAATTTTCAACACTACTTCGTAGATTTAAATCCGGCACGCTCCCGGTGTCGTACTTTTCTCTGCGGTCTTGTACGACCGCGTCGTAAGTGGCTTGCAGCTGGTCGAACTGTGTCTGCAGTCGCTTCAGCTCCTCGACCTTCTTCTCCATTTCTTCCTGAGAGGAGATGACGTCATGCTCGGCCAATATTTGCGATTCGATGTCCGCAATTTTATCCTGCAGGTCCTTAAATTCGTCCTCGTGTTTTTCCGATTCACTATTGACGGCCAGTTTGAGCTCGACCTCCTTAGTGGAGAGCTGCGCGAGCAACTCCTCGTACTCGTCGCTGACGCTCTTGACGTCGGCGCTGACGGCGTCCTTGAGCGGCTGCGGCAGCGCCTTGCCCAGCAGCAGCACGGCGTGCTCGGCCAGCGCCTGCCGCCGCGCCGCCAGCGCGCGCAGCTGCCGCAGCCGGCCGCGCAGCTGCGGCAGCTGGCCGCGCGCCGCCGCGCCGCGCAGCGCGCGCTGCTGCCAGGCGCGCACGCCGCGCAGCTCGCCGCGCACCTCCTCCAGCCGCTCGTCGAAGGCCAGCTTGTCGTCCAGCAGCTGCAGCGCGTCCTGCAGGCGCTGCAGCTGCCGCTGCACGTCCTCCCAGCGCTCCTCCAGCTCCCGGATGCTGTCCGCGTGCCGCTGCGCTTCTTCTGTAACAAATACATGTGTAAAAGCGGAATGCATACGTAAGATACATAAATAGAAAGCAGCTTAAGGACTATATGAGTATGCCACGGAACTGGCAGGGGGCGGGCGGCGCGCACGCACCTCGCAGCGCGGGCTCGGCGCGCAGGCGGCGGCGCAGGTCGCGCAGCTGCCGCAGCTGCCCGGCGCGCTCGTGCGCCTGCGCGCGCAGCCGCTGCAGCAGCGCGCGCGCCGCCGCCGCGCCGCCGCCGCGCTCCAGCTCCTGCACGCACTGCAAGTTCGCGCACTTAAGTAAACTCACAGCCATTGTCAAGACAACAAAACGTCATGTAGTGTCGGTTCTCAGAAGGATAACGTGCAGAAGGCGCGCGGGACTCACGTCGCGCAGCTCGCTCTCGGCGCGGCGCGCCCAGGAGTCGAACGCGCGGTGTCCGGCCTGGAAGTCGCGCGCGCCGCCCGCCGCCGCCGCCGCCGCCGCCGCCGGCTCGGCCAGGCGCGGCTTCTTGCTGCCCGAGTGCGGCGCGCCGCTCGCCGCATCGCTCGCCGCATCGCTCGCCGCGCCGCTCGCCTCCGTCTCCATCGGCGTCGGCGACTCCGTCAGTTCGTCGTTCGTATCGATGTCGAATTCAAATCCCTGCTCCCGTATCTAGATTTGACATACATTACATTTTGGTATTTAATTTCATGTTACATGAAATTAAATACCAAAATTGTGAACTACTCGATGTGATAGAACTCAACATAATAGAATTTAAAAAATAACTAGTGTACAATGTGGCAGAGAGTGATAACGACTTTAATAAATTAATTGTGGCGAATCACCAGCTAATAAAATTTAAAAACTATGCTAAACCACAAAGAAGCTAATAAGAAATTATTATTAATGTTTTAAAGGATATACAGTTTCCAACAATAAGTATAGAGTAACGGCAATATAAAACAAATAATAATATTTATTAATATTTAATTGGAATTTATTAATAATTAAGACAACAATGTTGTACACATTGTTGTCTTAATTATTAATAAATTCCAATTAAACAAAATTTAAAAATAAAATACAAATTAAAAAAAAACGAAAAAAAATTGAAACAGTTTTTGATGTCATTAACAATTCTTATAAAGAGCAACGGTCTCCACAAGGAGCCTTGCGGAACACCACTTGGTATTGTGATCCAACTAGAAATACAGTTTTCGACTACTGCCTGAGAGCGATTGTCGACGTGTGAAGAAAACCACCGCAATAGGTCTCCACAGATATCAACATTTCGAAACTTGTTTAAAAATTATTATGATAATTTCAATCGAAAGCCTTAATGTTATCTGTGTATACGGTTTCGACCGTCATCCATAGTTTTTGTCAAGAATATGTGTAATAAAACAAGATTGGATACGGCATATATATTGCTTGAGTAGGAGAAGCAGTTTAATAGTTTTAGCAGAAAACGTGATCGCATTTTTTAGTTATATTATTTACTAAACCGTTAGTTTTTTTCTGTCTTAATAACAAATATATGTTAAGCGTTAGTTATTTTTTTTAACTTTGCTTGTCTTTTTTACTTAAGTTCCATAAAATTTTATTTAATTTTTAAAGTTTGTTATTATTATTTTATTTTATTCTTGAAGGAAAGTTTACAGCTAACACGGAAAATGTAAATTCAATCACCGGAAAGCTAAACATTTTGTTACTCTTTAATTATTTTTCCAAATTGTAAATATCAAAACATTTAAGTTGTTGTTTTTTCACATAAATAAAGAGAATAGAAATTGATAATTAAGAAAACACTATGAAAGCACTAACTCTGGACGCCTGCACGTCTATTATCATGAGCAGCGCGTCGAGCCGATCGAGCAAGGCCTCCGTCTCCTCGGCCAGCGCGGGCTCGGGCTCGGGCGCGGGCTCGGCGGCAGGCTCGGGCTGCGGCTCGGCGGCGGCGCGGCGCTCGCGGCGCACGGCGCGGCGCACGCGCTGCAGCTCCTGCACGCGCGCCAGCAGCGCGCCCACCTCGCTCACCGGCTCCGCCTCCATCTGCGCAGCGCCCGCGCTCTCAGTCGCACACAAAGGAGCTATATATAGTTAATACACGTTCATATCGGTCCTCATAAACTTATATCAGCTAATAAGAAACGAAACGCAGAGAAGGCACGATAGCCGAGTTGTTGGGTGGTCGGAATTTCGAGTCGAGAGACCCGAGTTCGATCCCCAGGTGGCAAGCTCTTACCAATGGGTTTTTCAAAAACCTATCTAAGAATTATGTCGTTGGCTTGGACATAAAGACGACGACGGGCTCACCACCTGTCACGTTGTCCCGAAAATATCACCGGTGGAAGGAGGGTCAAAGAGACTTAATTGTCAAGACTTGACCTCTGTCTACCCCTGTATTGAGAATTGCCTGAAGATATTTATAATATTTTTTTATAAACTTATATATATAAAATAGTAATAGTTACATTTATGCAAGCTTTTATTGTGAAATATGTATATGTGAGTGTTAACTACCTACCAGCAAAAGTTTTCCTTCTAATTCCTCACTTCATTTCACTATTTTCTCTACATCAAAAATGGATTCACTAAAACAATCATTCTCTGCTATGTCTGAAATTTTCTATGCCAAGATGGATGAATTTCAGCAAGATTTGCAAAAAAAAATTCAGCTGCCAAGACCTCTGCGACCACTTCAACAATAGCCGCGGACTTTGAGTGTTTTATGATTTGAATGCATCTGCAGGACATTGGCCATGTGTCGCTAAACATGGTCAATGTCCTGCTGATGCATTTTCCCACCACGATTTGATTTACTTATCTTATAAATTACGCCCACCAAAAGCTAAATTCTGCTGCGTAATTTTAGTTCTATGGATCTGAACCGTTTACGAGATGACGTAGGTAGGTACTGACTGCATTAGTCGTAAAATGATCATTCCTATTATCGATATCCTAATCCCTGTAATAAAATCAATCTTTATTTATTTAATTTCATCTGGAAATTGTCCATCTTCCTGGAAAGAGGCTCAAATAGTTCCCATACCTAAAAAAGCCAATCCCTGCAGTTTTTCGGACTACCGACCCATTTCCATACTTCTATTTCTTTCAAAAGTTTTTGAGCGTATCATCCATCGTCAACTAAGCATTTTTCTATCCAGGTGGAATCTGTTCAATACATTTCAATCCGGTTTCCATCCTGTTCATAGTACGACTACTGCCTTAGTCAATATCACTGACGATATTCGTCTTGGCATAGATAACTAGTGCATTACAGTGTTGACCTTACTTAACTTTAGCAATGCATTCAACCACGTTGATTTTGACCTCTTATTAGCCACTATGACGTCTCAACATATCTCCTGAAGTGATTGACTGGTTTCATTGTTACTTGTTTGGTCGCCGGCAACGAACACGCATAGATGATTTGGTCTCTAACTGGCGCATGACCACTGCCGGTGTACCACAAGGTGGCGTGTTGTCTCCTCTCCTCTTTTCAATTTTCATAAGTTCTATTATGGTTCAATTATCTTCTCGCTACCACCTGTATGCAGATGATCTCCAGGTATGTGTTCAGCTAAATCGGTGGATTTACCCAAAGCTATGGGCTTATTAAATAAAGACCTGGATTTAATAGTGGGATGGAGTAAGTCGCATGGTTTGAAAGTGAATCCATCAAAAACTAAGTTAATAATAACAGATATTCAAAAATTGGTTACATGTATTGATCTGTCTACTTTACCTAGTATAATACCAGATGGCACTTGCGTACAGTACAGTGATACCGATAAAATCTAGGCATTGCTTTTGACAAATTTTTGTCTTGGGTCCCTCAAGTGAGTGAGGTGAGTGCTGTTTGTGACAATTGGATCTCTCCGCAGACTAAGCAATTTCTTACCCATAGCGACTAAAATTACACATGCGCAAACACTCCTATTACCGATTCTCGATTATGCAGACACATGCTATCTGAATCTAAATGAAGAACTGCTTAATAAACTTGAGCTCATTCAGAATCTCTATATACGGTTCATATTTGGACTCCGAAAATATGAGCATGTTTCCGAACATCGCGAAAAACTCAAGTGGCTACCAACTCGCTTTCGCAGGAATATTCACATTTGTCTCTTTTATACTGTGTTCTATTCAATCCTGCTACCCCTCCTTATCTCAAAGAGCGGTTTGAGTTCCTCCGTGATCCTCACGACCACTCTTCTGTGTGGAAGCGGTTAGGCTCTGGAATTCCTTACCGCTTCAGATTCGGCGGGCGCAATTACTAGATCATTTTAAATCACTCCTCTATGTTCACTTCTATCCACCCTAAGCATTCATTACATTTTTTATTCATGTGGCTTTTGTCTATTGTTTTACTTGTCTATCTTTTCGTACCTCACCCTTTTCTCACATGTCATTGTATCCTCTGCAACGTTGTTGCCTGGAAGAAATCGCTTTAAAGCGATAAGGCCGCCAAAAGTAACTTAATTAATTTCTGCATCGCGTTTGTATATTTAATGTTTTGGTGTACAATAAAGCATATTTCATTCATTCATTCATTCATTCATTCATTCATTCGCCCCGCGCGCTACAGAGGTAGGCAGGCGCACCTGCTTGAGGCGCGTCTCCAGCTGCAGCGCGGCGGCGCGGCGCTGCCGCAGCCGGCGGCGGCGCTGCAGCGCGCGCAGCCGCGCCAGCGTCCACTGGCACGCGTGCGACCAGCGCTCGCCCAGCGCGCGCAGCTGGTCCTCGATCTCCGCCACGCCTGCAAGCCGCAGCCGCGCACCGTGCACATGTATGCTTACATTTTTTATATCGACTTTAAATTCGACACAGATGCGCATCATATTACCGTCGTCCTGCCCGTCGTCGTCGACTACGACCACGCAGTCCGCGAGCGCGTCCACCAGCGGCTGCTGGCGCCGCAGGTCCGCGTGCAGCGCGCGCGTCGCCTCCAGCGCCGCCTCCTCGTCCGCCTCCGCCTCCGCTTCCGCCTCCATGCGCGACATGCGGTCCTCCGTCTCCGTCAGCCACTGCCTGCACACAGAGGAGGCGCGGTAAGAAGTGGGGTGCGGATGGGAGCGCAGCCGGGGAGCCAGCGATACGTACCGGAAGCGCTGCAAGTGCTGGTGCTGCGCCTGCATGAGCGCGGAGTGCACGCGCGCCTGCCGCTGCATGGCGCCCAGCCGCAGCTGCTCCCAGCGCTCGTTCAGCAGCCGCATCTGCAGCCGCACCTGCGGCACACGGCCCGGTTACTGCCGCGCCTCGCACGCGCGCTGCACGGGCGGGGCGGGGCGGGGCGGGGCGGGGCGGGGCGGCGCGGGGCGGGGCGGGGCGGGGCGCACCTCGTTGGCCTCGTCGCGGGAGAGCGCGGCGTCGCGCACCAGCCGCGCGCCCTCCTCCAGCACGCCCCCGATGCGGCACTGCTGCTCCGACAGCTCCAGCAGGAACCGCTGTCAATGAGTTGCGATAATTATAAAAATAAATATAAATATCTTCACGCTATTCCCAATACAGGGGTAGACAGAAGTCAAGTCTAGACAATTAAGTCCCTTTGACCCACCTTCCACCGAAGATATTTTCGGGACAACGTGACAGGTGGTGAGCCCGTCGCCGCCTTTATGTCCAAGCCAACGATGAAATTCGTACATAAGTTTTTGAAAAACTCATTGGTACTGCCACCTGGGGATCGAACTCGGGTCTCTCGACTCGAAATTCCGACCACCCAACAACTCGGCTATGCGATAGTTATGCAAAGCAAAATGATCAACCGGCCTCCTCGGCCTGCAGTGTCCTGAAACCGAGTATACCTCGTGCGAGTGGAAGTGCTCCTTGAGCAGCGCGAGGTCGTCGGACGGCGGCGGCGGCTGCGCGGCGAGCCGCTCCTCGGCCTCCAGCAGCCAGGCCAGCGCCTCCTCCAGCGCGGCCCCGTAGCCGCCCAGCTCCGACGCCGTCGTGGCGGAGGACAGCGGCCGCGACGCCGGCGTGCTCTGGAAGCGAAGCGGTCGAGGTGACGTCACGAGGTGCGACAGCGCGGGGCGGGGACGTACCTGCGGCGGCGGCATACCTCCGCGGCGGGCTCGGGCAGCTCGTCGCGGCCGTGCGGCAGCGACTGGAACAGGCACATGACGTACATCATGATGGACTTCTTGTCGGGGTTGGCCGTGTTGACGTCTGCAAGGAGAGCGGCGGGTGAGCGGCGTGCGGGCGGGGCGGGGCGGGGCGGGGCGGGGCGGGGCGGGGCTACCTTCGGGGTCGAGCAGGCGGTCGATGCGCAGATGGCGCTGCGCGGCCGCGAAGGCGTGCTCGAGGCGCGCGGCGGGCGCGGCGCGCAGCACGGCGGCGTAGTCGAACAGCTGCGGCCGCCAGCGGTGCAGCAGCGCGTTGAACGCCAGCCCGTCCGACCACGACGTCGTGAAGTTGCGGATGTTCACGCCCGCGTAGTTCTGCAACACGCCCGCGCGCTTACCGACCAAGTACATCCGTCCACACATTGCACTTGAAACGGTCCTACCAACTGAATGTGACAATTTACATGGAGCTTAAGTGTACGTTATCAGTGTGCGTACCTGTGTATTCGTCTGACACCACGCCAGTAGTGTCTTCTCTAAGTTAGTTTGCTGCAGATCCGGCATCAAATCCTTGAGGTGATAGTGTACCTGCCAATGCAGGATTATACTCCATACCAGCCCTAAAAATATAGTCAGCCATAAAACACAGATGAAATACTATGAACCAAGATATCCCTAGCTTAAGCAAATGATGTGAAATGAATTAGAATCAACAGCATTTGTTAATAGAAGTGGGTCTGACCGAGGATGAGCTTGGGGTTGCCGTCCACGATGTCCGCGCCGCTGATGTTGACGAGGCGCACGCCGGCCGCCTCCAGCGCGCGCAGCGCCGCGTTCACGTTGTTCAGCTGGTGCACGCGCATGCGCCCGCGCTCGCGCTTCTGCGCGCGCAACACACGGCATCGCCGGATTTAAACTTTAATTACATTATCTATCGCGATGCTTAAATAAATGGAAAGAAACTAATTATTATTATAAATCAAAGTCTTTTTGGCTACCTACACTGGAAGATAAACATAATAAACTAATAAACATGTCAATACTGATTTCTTGTATTTACACGAATACTGCACATTTTAATAAAAAGATTTTCGGAGTTTTAATAAGTTTATACAAACTATTTTTACTTCCCGACGATGCGGATGCTTTACAGCATCGGAAACATCGGAAAGTAAAAATAGTTTGTAAAAACCAATTAAAAACGCGATAAAGTCCGAAAATCTTTTTATTTAAAACATGTCAATAGTTCAAAAATTCTAAAATTAGTAAACGTAAGTGTATTCCGCAACCTAGCATCCGTCCGATTAATTATAACTTTTTTTGGATAATAAACCACAGCTGGAAGCAATAGCCCGAGGTCAGAATATTCAAACATACTCGTAATAATGAATTAAAATCGGACGCTGAAACAATAATTTGTATAAAATCTTTAGTGACTTTTAAAAATCAAATATGTCAACACTATAATAATAAGAACAACAAAATATAATATTAATTGATTGTTTAATAAGATTTTTTTCATTATAATTTTTAAGAAAAAGTTACTCTGCTAGATAATATTTATCTATTAAATTTATTTCTTAGGCATGCTGCGTTCTTCTGTAAAAAAAATATATTCACGCAATTCCCAATACAGGGGTAGACAGAGGTCTAGTCTAGACATTTATGTCCCTTCGACCCACCTTCCACCGAAGATATTTTTGGGACAACGTGACAGATGGTGAGCCCGTCGCCGTCTTTATGTCCAAGCCAATGATATAATACGTACATAAGTTTTTGAAAAACACATTGATACGAGCTTGCCACCTGGGGATCGAACTCGGGTCTCTTGACTCGAAATTCCGACCACTCAACCACTCGGCTATCGTAACTTCTGTAAGAACTTCTAAATATATTTAAGTTGCTTATTAATAAATAAGCTTTTTCATGTTTTGTTATGCTAATTGGTTGAAGAACCTTATAAAATTAAATTCCAATTACTATGCCGGGCGTTAGTACCTAACTCATCTAGTATAATAGATAGATTAACCTGACTTTTACGGAACTTAATACCGATGACTAGAGTTTTAGTGAAAAAGGACATAAAACTAAATAAAAATACTTTGTACCTCTAAAACATCGCTGGTTGATACGACTGTTGGTCGGAAGGAACTACTTAATTAGTCGCAAAGACTTAATATGAGTAGTTCCTACGAGATAATTTTAACAAACCGACTCTACGAGTAGAATAAATATTGGTGAGGATAAAATAAGTGGTCAGCTCTCACATATTGCTGTGCGGTGAGGATCTCGAGCAGCGACAGCAGCACCTCGCCGTCGCGCAGGTCTTCGAACAGGTCTTGAACCAGTGGTTTGTTGTTCTGCAAGCATCGCATCGCATTATCTCTATTTGGTATTTACTAATGCTTACATCAAGTCTTAATACTATCTTACATATTACTGTATTCTGGTAACAATTTAGAGAAATATTTACTAACCCTTCCACAACTCGAATAACGACTTCCATGCAAAATGACACGGAGGCGAAATCTCAATGACTACCGAGACTGGGACGTAACTTACGAGTACATACCTAGTTTTACATTCCTAGTAGCCTTCATAAGTTCACTGCAGGACATGGGGCTCCCATGGGCATGGTTTTAACAGTGGTAGAGCCACGCATCAGCTTTTGTTGTTGCATCAATGGGCCGGCTCGACCGGGGAAGTACCACGACCTCACAGAATACCGGCGTGAAGTAGAAGTCTAACAAACTTCTACGTTTCGTCTGGTGAGTGCAGGTAACCGGTGGCCCACACACCCCCCTCCCCCAATACTGGGGGGGGGGCACTCTAAGGGCGGCCCGGAGAGTGCGGTTGCGTACTACTTAGAACATTGAAGCGAACTTTAGTCTCATGTGTCGCAGCTGGTATTTTTTATTGTAAATAATAGTTTCATTGGACATCACAGATAGAAAATAGAAAGTAAGGAAGCCGTTCCTAAAAGCCTACCTTCACTAGCTGTGAGTTGATCCATTTGGCGAAAGTTTTCTTCTGCACGTCCTCCCTCTCGTCTGCAACAAACAGAATTCTCGTTAGCTTCGCATCCTCATTACGTAAACGTTGTTATGATAGCCAAGTGGTTGGGTGATAGGAATTCGAGTAAAGAGACCCGAATTCAATTACCAGGTGGTAGGCTCGAACCAATGGGTTTTTTTTTTCAAAAACTAAGATCTAAAATGTAAGATTTATATCACGATATATATCTTACTTTTTAAATCTTTTCACATAAGGTCTGCGACTGGCTCACCACCTGCACGTTGTCCAAAAAAATTTCTTCGGTGGAAGGTGGGTCGAAAGGACTTAATTGTACTAGACCTTTGTTTACCCTAGTAGTAAGAACAGCGTGAAGATATTATTATATTATAAAAAATAAATAAATAAATAATTTGAAAATTTATAAAATAAATAATGCAATTGCTTTAGCTGCTTACTTTGGGATCAGAGCAATGTATGTGATATTGTCCCTATCTATGTATGTCTTTATTTATGTATAGAATCCTAATTTGTGGCATCGCCGCTATGGTGTTCATACATCATCAATACAAATCATGTCTTTATTTAGAATATATGCGTATGAATTAATATAATGTGTTTGATCTCATCACAGACAATGCATGTGAAATGTATGAAATCAAAACAAAAATTTCTTACAACCTTATGTAAGGTTTCACAAGCTTCACATGCGGCAGACTGTGTGTCTGTCAGCAAACAGCCATGTAACAGACTATGCTGTTCTTATTTGATTTATAGTATGAATTAGGCGTAATTACGGTCTATGAGACATCGCACAAGAAACCTTTGAATTTGTTTGATTTCTGCGGGTGAGACACCCACTTAAGCGCATTGGATTGTTAGCTCGGTTGACACTATGTACGCACGGCGATGCTTGACACCACTTATGTAACATGTCAGTGAAAATTTCACGTAAAATACTAATTTTACGCCAACGACTTTAAGTAGATATGTGTATTTAGGTTCTGCTTTATCGTTATAATGTTCCTATGTGAAATAGAGGACAACTTTTTTATGTCAGAATCATTAATGTACTTCCTAATGTACTTAACCTTTTTTTTTAATTTACAGCATGTTTTTGTTTCACAAGTACTATTTATTTTGCAGACAATTCTTTTAGTTGGAAGTTAACATGTAAGTTTGAGAACATCTAGCAATAAGTGCCTAGATCACTTATGTAAGAGTAATTGCAACTGTCGTAACATCCAATTGCCCCCGGGGGCTCGCCGCTGCCGGCTGCCAGTGAATTAACTAAACTCATAATTACGTACTTGTCACCGGTCCGTCCTCGCCGTCAACGTACAGACCTAGAAACGCCTCCCATGCTTTCAATAGACTCAACATGACATCACGACCGACACTAACACCACTTTACCCAACTGTCAGAATTCTATCAATTCGAACCATAGAAGAGAAGAAGAACACTCAACTACACATATGTGCAAACGAACAACGATTGCGGAGGCACGGGCTCGGGATGTGAGCGGAGTCGTTAGCAGCGCTCCGCTGCACATCCTTGCAGCGTGCCTGCCGCGCCCCTCCGCCGAGAACTTCGCCGACCGTCCCACCGGCTTCATCGCCCCTCTACTGTCTGATCAACGCTGAAACTGAAACTCCTGAAAACTACGTAACGTGCAATGTCGGGGGAATAATAGATGCGTTGCCGGCTTTTGATTAAGGTATAGGCTCCTTTCCGATACCGATACGACTTAGGGACCCTCAATCCCTAAGTCGTATCGGTCCGGAAAAACCGCTGACGACAGCACATTCCATAGAGTGCAAGTGCGTGGCAGAAAAATCCGCGAAAAACCCACTGTGGTGGAATACCAAGCATAAAGGTGGACTATACTAGGTGAAATTCAGCGGCTGGTAATATACTATATTAATCTGTATTAATTTGTTATATTAATCTGTAAGACATAAAATTTTGTTACACGATTCCGTAAATTAAATCATTACTATCTCCTTTGACCTAAAAGTTGTTTTTATTCTAAAGTTAATTGTTATTTTCAACTGATTTCAAAAAAGATACTGCAATTTTTGTTGAAATTTTAAAATATAGAGAATAATAAATAAATACGTCACGATAGCCAAGTGGTTGGGTGGTCGGAATTTCGAGTCGAGAGACCCGAGTTCGATCCCCAGGTGGCAGGCTCGTACCAATGGGTTTTTAAAAACCTATGTACAAATTATCCTATGTACTGAAAGCGCTACATACAAACAAAGAAAACATATAAAATAAAGTCTTTTAAAAATAAACAAATTTTTATTATTGTTGAAGAGTCTAACCAGGACTAACTATTTAGTAAAATGCTTGTGGGGTGTAAAAACACATCGATTGCTTACTCAACGGTAACACAGAGATCACAATAGTCAAATTAATTACACACAAATTCAAAAATTAAACCTATTGCTAATAACAATTGTAAAGCACTTAATAAGATTAAAATATGCCTGAAAAATTATAATAACCATTATCAATTTTTTTTACGATAAAACTAGGTTTATTTCCTATCGACTATTCTTTGCTGCCTATAGAAAGGTTGGTACTGAAAAAAATATGATAAAGGCCACCTACATAGTTTCTTTCAAATAAACTTATTTCCTACGATTTATAGCGTTGGCGTAAAAGTCACGATAGCCGAGTGGTTGGGTGGTCGGAATTTCGAGTCAAGAGACCCGAGTTCTATACCCATGTGGCATGGTTTTTCTAAAAACCTATGTACAAATTATATCGTTGGCTTGGACATAAAGACGGCGACAGGCTCACACCTGTCACGTTGTCCCGAAAACATCTTCGGTGAAAGGTGGGTCGAAGGGACTTAAATGTCTAGACTAGACCTCTGTCTACCCCTGTATTGGGAATCGCGTGAAGATTATTTTTTTTTTTGCGTTGGTTTGGAAACAAAGCATTAGAAACGAGCATTAGAAAAATCTTGAATTTATATAATAGAATATCTTAACGCATTTCCCTGTTCTGGGGTAATGAGAGCCCTAAATAATTTAGTCTCTTCGGCAAATTACCCCGGATACAAATCGTACATAAGTTTAAAAATAAATCATTATTACGAACTACTCTGCTCAGGATCGAAATCGGGCCTCCTTACTCGAAATCCGATAACCCAACTACACGATTATCGTGGCTGACAGATTTATAAATATTTTTTTAATATCAAACTGATTTATTTTTATGCTCGAGTGCTGTAACTCACTCATTATCATTCAGTTGTAATGAAGAATAAATAAATCTAGACTTCCTTTTCGTCGCTGAAACTGAAAATAATACTTTTACTTGGCGTGGAACGTTAATTAGGAAGTTACTCATCAACACCATTTCGAAACCAAACTCGCATTAGATAGACCATGCATTTATGAATGATGTTAAATTTAACAGACAAAAAACTTTCAGCAGTTTTTCACGAACTCCGTTCTGAATTAAACTTGCTGCTCCCTTACAGCGCAACATACGAATGAACACACTTGCTCACAAACATTTATCGCCTAATTATTTAAATTACTTTAGGTGAAGGATTTCTAAGTACTGTGGTATGTAATGTAATGTATATACTTTATTGTAAACCACAATAATCATAACATAAATGCAATAAAAAAAAAACTTAAGAAATAAAGTACAATAAGGCGGTCTTATCGCTAAAGAGACTTAAGGACAGTGGGAGGTGGTGTGTATTTATAATAAACTTACATGCAAATATTTAAATAAACTAAACCGATTTATTTTTATGCTCGAGTGCTGTAACTCACTCATTATCATTCAGTTGTAATGAAGAATACATAAATCTAGACTTCCTTTTCGTCGCTGAAACTGAAAATAATACTTTTACTTGGCGTGGAACGTTAATTAGGAAGTTACTCATCAACACCATTTCGAAACCAAACTCGCATTAGATAGACCATGCATTTCATGAATGATGTTAAATTTAACAGACAAAAAACTTTCAGCAGTTTTTCGAGAACTCCGTTCTGAATTAAACTTGCTCCCTTACAGCGCAACATACGAATGAACACACTTGCTCACAAACATTTATCGCCTAATTATTTAAATTACTTTAGGTGAAGGATTTCTAAGTACTGTGGTATGTAATGTAATGTATATACTTTATTGTAAACCACAATAATCATAACATAAATGCAATAAAAAAAAACTTAAGAAATAAAGTACAATAAGGCGGTCTTATCGCTAAAGAGACTTAAGGACAGTGGGAGGTGGTGTGTATTTATAATAAACTTACATGCAAATATTTAAATAAACTAAACCGATTTATTTTATTAATATAATGTTTTAATAATATACTAATACATAATAAATATAAGAAATATAATAGGCATACATAAACGTAAATAATTATGTATATATACACATACACATACATATATACATACACACACACACACACACACACACATATATATATATATATATATATATATATATATATATATATATATATATATATATATATATATATATATATATATATATATATATATATATATATATATATATATATATATATATATTGATAATGGTAATCAATTATTGCAGAGACTCAAATAATGATTTTTAACGTCATTCTTAAACTTATTTATTGTCTTCGCATTACGAATTTTCTGAGGAAGTTCATTCCACAGGCAAATGGCCTTGACAACAAAGTAGTTCTTATAATATTTAGTTTTATATATTTGTGGTGCGAGAATGTGCTGATCGTAGGACTCTGTCCGGTCTATTATGGCCAAGAAACTTAAAGTGCTCTTTCAAATAGCTTGGAGCCATGGGATTGAATAATACACAGTACAAGAGAGAGACAGTTTGTAGATTCCGGCGAAAACGAATAGGTAACCACTTGAGCTTAGAACGAAATTCGGAGATGTGATCATATTTGCGCAAACCAAATATGAACCTAATGGCTAAATTTTGAATACGCTCCAGTTTATTTAGTTGGTCCTCGGTTAAATCAAGATAGCTTGCATCCGCATAATCGAGAATGGAGAGGAGTAAGGATTGTGCTAACATTATCTTAGTGGGAATGGGGAGAAAAGAACGTAATCTACGAAGAGAACCCCTCGCGATAAAGGTTTTTTTGCTCACTTGTTTCAACTGATCAGACCACGAGAAGGTAGTATCAAATTGGACACCGAGATTTTTAACAGAGGAGGAGTACGGTATTATAACGCCATTTAGTTTAACAATGGGGAGATTCTTCCAGTCTATTCTTGAAATTAAACCTGTTCCACCAATAACAATTAGGTAAGGGAGTTACGTAAGCACTATTCCAAGAATCAGGAAATTTATATGAAGATATTGAAGTGTTTAGGATATGGGTGAGAATAGGAATAACTGACTCAAGAATAGGTTTTATCATATTACGACTTACGCTACTTATTACGACTATTCCTTTTAACATGACAATCAGTGAAAGCAGTGAAATCAAACGGTGGAAAATCGGGAGTTGGCATAAAAGAAAGAGTATTCAGCATGCGTTTTTTGTCAGAGCTGCCTAATGTACTCGAAGAGGTGAAATATTGGTTGAGAAGTTCAATATCACTATTATGATAAGGTGAAATATGAGGTGCTTTACCAACTCCAAGCGATTGTAGAAATTTCCAAACTTTAGCAGGGTCGCCGTTTTCGACAGATTTATGAATGTAGCGTCGTTGTGCATCTCTACACGATGTGTTGCAGCGATTCCGAACTTTATTATACTTGCGTAGATTTTTTTTCGAAAAATTGGCTTTGAGTTTACTTTTCGCAAAGCCTTTTTTCCTTATAAGGTTTTTAAGGTCATCTGTTAGCCATGGCGCAGGTAACTGTTTTATTTTTGTTGGCTTAATCGGAGCATGTATGTCATAAAGGCCTATGAGGAAAGAGTTGAACAGCTCAACTTTGCGGTCGACTGTAGTAGCATTTGCTACAGCTGACCAATCTATAAGACGAGCATCCTCGAGGAGACGCTCTTTGTCCATTCCACTAAAATTACGTTGCAGAAGAGTTCTCGACTTTGCTTTAGGAGGGCGAACTTTGTATGTGAGAAATAGAAGATCGTGATGAGAGAAAACATCAGCCTCGTACTGGCCATGCTTCTAGACAAAATCAGGAGAAGACACAATAATTAGGTCAAGAAGAGATGGGATGCAGTCAGGAAGGATATGTGTAGCAGAAAGGGGTAATATATTTAGGTTACATCCTTCAATAACTGATTTCAGCTTTTCACTTCTATTGTCTCTTTTAAGTAAACATGTGTTAAAATCGCCCATTATTATGGTGTGAGTATAAGAAGGTATTAAATTTTCTAATAAACGTTCAAATGAAGAGAAATAATCAATATGGAGAGATGGACTATAACAGACGCCAAGAAGAATTTTGGTATGAGATAGGGTAACCTCAATTAACAGATGCTCGGCCGCATCAGAAGGAGGAGGCTGGGTGGACAAACTTACCATAGAAAATGGGATATATGAACGGAGATAGATCGCCACACCACCACCACCCCTTCCAACACGATCGTTTCGGATGAGGTGAAATCCGGGAAGTGAATAAGAAGTTGATGGCAAGCATGGCTTTAACCAAGATTCAGAGATAAGAATGGCATGAATATTACGAGATCAAAAGATGCAAGCATATCAGGATAATGAGCCGGAATACTTTGGGCATTTATGTGAATCACATTAAAATTCTTCAGAGAATCTGAGAAACATGAGGTAAGGGCTTCATTTAGAGGAATAGATGAAGTTGTACTGTGAAAACTTGCTTCACTAGAAGTATTTGACGTCAAAGACAAGAAATCAACAGAATCATCAATAACGGTACCATTATCTAAAGACATTAAGGTTATAAATTATAAATGGTACTCAGAGATCTAGACAATTTAGTTAAGACTTTAAGACAAGCCTGACGCCGTCGTAGTGCCCAAGCCAACGATATAATACACTTATATACTTTTATACATATATTATGCAAAAATAAATATTTATATAAACGTAAAAACGTCTGTGACTAGAGAACAAACATTCATATTCATCACATAAGTGTTTGCCCAAAGCAAGATTCGAACCCGCAATCCGTAATTGAAAAGCGAGGTCTCTACCGACTAGGCTATCGGGTTATCATTTCCAAATTTCTACGGCAACTCGATCCCAAATCCAAGTCGAATAATGGAATATCTTTTCTACACAATATAACATGGCACCAAAAATCTATTGCAAAATACAAACATCCCCCCTAAGGAAGATCTGACCAGATACCTAACATTTTAAACGCTGCTACCTGTATCACCGGTCCGCCTAAATTTGGTCTGTTATATTTCGAGATGTTTCTTACTTAACGTACTTGTCGAAAGCGATCGCCAGTTTTACTTGTTGGCTCATTTTTTCCCTAAGTGGCCTCTTTAAGACACCTACGGGAAGAAAGAATATGGTAGGTTTTTACTAAATTAATTCTTATCGGTAAGAGACAATTGCCGCGTCCTAATCCGGCGTTAAAGGAAGCATTAGACAATTGGCGCTTATCTCCGCGCGGCGATAGCTCGCGTTCGAGGCTACCGATAACAACAGCCCCACACTACCATTCATTGAAGTACAAGAATTTTTGTAAATGAAAAAATCTTCGTTTAAAAAAACCGATTTCAAAAACTAAAATATTGAAGTCACGATAGCCGAGTGGTTAGGTGGTCGGAATTTAAGTCGAGAGACCCGAGTTTGATCCCCAGGTGGCAGGCTAGTACCAATGGGTTTTTTCAAAAACTTATGTACAAATTAAATCGTTGGCTTGGACATAAAGACGACGACGGGCTAACCACCAGTCACGTTGTCCCGAAAATATCTTCGGTGGAAGGTGGGTCGAAGGGACTTAATTGTCTAGACTTGACCTCTGTCTACCCCTGTATTGGGAATTGCGTGAAGATATTTATTTATTTATTATCAAAATATATAAAACAACTTAATAGATATTTAATCGAATAATTATGCAAAGCCATACCAATACCTTTAATATCAATAAAATAATATTATATGTGTAACTTTTATGAATAGGTTTGAAGTCGGCGCCAAACCTGTATAAAATAATAGTAGGTACCTACACGTGTAATCGTCTGTGTGCACGTCAAACAATACGCTACCTTTGCGTAAGCTTAAATTGGTGATTAAATTAGCTTTAGTATTAGCTTTGCATAAGAGGTGTATTAAATTAAATATGTATTAAGTTATTTTATATTTAATTAGTTTTTTATGTTGGTTTTTTAAAACGTAGTTTATTTTTATTTTATGTGTAACATGTAATAGGTTATTCTGTAAACTACAGCAAGATTGTTCAAGATTACATCAGGTAAACTATAACACTGTGTTGCATTTTGTTCCCATATATTAAATAGTCATTTTTAAGTAGGTATGTGTAGGCCTGCATAATGTATAGCGCGCCTTATAGATAATATAGATCCCAAGACACGGGAACATAGTCATAGTTCATAGTCGCTTTCCCTTTATCATCGGAAGAGGGATGAGCTCAAGATTGTCTCAACAGTAACACTTATATCAACAGTTACACTTATGTCTACCGTGATACTACATCACTTCACTCATAATATAGTTTTTTAATGATTCTATTCAATGGGTTGTTGCAGTTGTTCTAGTTGCCACGTCTGTCACTTATTCGTCATTAGTTACATGAAGTATATTCCGAATTGGTTATAGATTTAGATACTTTCGATATTCCTATAATTTTAATTATTACCTACGAACAAAAATTATGTATGTATGATATTATGACTTTATCAGCATTATGTAAAGAAGTAAATACTATCACGATATCATAGACATATAAATATAGACAAAAAATCGAATCTTGTTATTGTTAGCTTTTGAAACTTAGGTACATTCCTTTTACAATAGGCAATACGCATGCCCGGAGCCAGGAGACTTCAGCAGTACTTGATGTACCGTAGAGCGGCGGTCGTCCGTGGCGACAATACTACGCAAACAGTGCTCGTCCCGTTCACAGCTGATGGAAATACAATAGCACCTTCGTTCGTAAAAGCAGGACGAGAATATTACAAAAGTAGGACTCCAGTGAAATAATATTTTACAAAATATAATGATACGTTTAAGAATGCTTATTACGTACAGAATTTATGTTACGTTTCACGTTTCATATAGTTTATGCGCGCCATTATCAATCACCCCACGTATTAGAGATGGCCGAGTGGTTGGGGGATCGGGATTCAATTCAACAGATCCGAAATACAATTTATTTGCTTACAAACTACATAATTACAAAGCTTCCTGTAAAGGTCTACTGCAGGACATAGACATCTCCAGTATCAGAAGGTTACTATAATAACAAAATGAAGGTCAATTAAAAATTTTATTTTTATTTTTTGACCACCTGTCACGTTGGGGACATAATTGTCTAAACTAGACCTCTGTCTACCCCTGTATTGGGAATTGCGTGAAGATATTATTATTTTTTTTTTGACATAGGAAATAAAATTAATTTCCCCGATCACTATATTAAATCTACCACCGTTTCGAAACGAAACGGTCTGACGGAGAGAAACCAACGAAGGAAAGTCCATTGATATCTTCCTTTTTTGACAATTTTCTATCATATTTTATGGACACAAAACGTTTTCATTATAGCATAGAATATATGAAATATATGAGAGGAGAAAGAAATGTTAAAAAATATTAAATATAGCAGACCCAGGACGACCAGTCCCCACAAGTAAATTCTATAAGCAACAGTCGTGAGGCATCGCCATAACGTAGAAAGAAGATTACTCGCCGCAATCATAGACTTTTATACTAGTATACTGAATTCCAAACTGTTACAAATATTAGATCCTTAGATTAAATAAACAATAAATACTCATGTGCGCACTTGGCAAGTACTGATATATATAACTATTTGAGAGAGATTCGATTATCATTTCTCTCTCAATAGAAAACACCGCATAAAAAAATTAATCCATCTCAAGTACTGAATTAATGATCCCGGCGCATCGGGCCGGCACGCGGGGGAAACAATGCATCTGTGTTCCACTCGAGATTCGAGTCGACGCGAATATGTAACGAAGTTTTTTCAAGGCGCACAGCGCATGATATCGATTTTGCGCTGCTTTGTGTCAATGGTTTTTCAATAAAAGTTGAGTCTTCTACAAAAACTTAGTAACAACATAAGAGAGAGGCTGAGTGAAGTTTCTTTATCAAGCTAATCATTAAATTTAAAGACCCAATTCAAATGCATACATAGCTATAAATACATAGATAGGTACAATATCACATACATTGCTCTGATGCCAAAGTAAGCAGCTTATGCACTTGTATGATGGATTCAGAAACGACGAAGGGACGGTAAATACCAAGACCCGAGAAAATGTAGAAAAAATGTATTCTACATTGACCCGACCGTGAAGAACCCGGGACCATATAGCTGGCGACACCTTGAAAATCAGTGTGTACGCCACTCGTCCACAGAGGTCGTCACAATGCTAAAAATCGTGAAATGTTCGGAATAGTAAAGGCAATTCCCTAATCCTCACACTGGATACTGGAGATTACGTAACGTGAATAGACCGATGCGTAAAAAAGTTATTTACATAATAACAAAAACAATTTTAATCAAATTGACCGCCCTTAACAGAACACAAAAAAAGCAAATATTAACTTTCTTTACTAACCTTGTTACTTAGTAAATAAAATATTTCAATAAGCACGCACTGCTTACTGATTTCCTTGAAGTCGGCGCCAAGTATTGATATCTATTTTTTTTTCTCTTTTCAAAATAATGTCGCGGGGAAAGTACAGAAAATAAAAATAAATAAATAATACGCTACTCACAGATGGCTGGATAGCAGTTTTTATAAATCTTAATTAAAACTAAAAAAAACTGCCAGTAAATGTTTTTTTTTGAAATTGGGAAATATTAAAACCTTTTCCTATACTTTGCTTTTTGATCCAAAGGTCTATAATGGTCTTTTATTTATTTACAATTGTTACTACTATTATTTAACAATGTTTGTATATTTTTATCTACTGTATCGATTTTGAAGAAACTTGCACTATTCCCAAAGTATTTTTCAAATAAAAGGTGTGGATACAATCCCATGAACAGTTTTCGAGAAACTACACGCAGGAAAATATACATACACTTATATAAGTCAGGATAGCCGAGTGGTTGAGTGATCGGAATTATTGTCAAGAGATCCCAGTTCGATCGCCAGGAGGTAGGCTCGTACAAATGAGTTGTATCAAAAACTTATTATGGACATAAAGACGCCGACACATCGCCTGTCATGTTGTTCGAAGATTGTCCCAAAATAAGATATCCCAATCCTCTCACAATCAAATAAGAGGTTCCAAGAGGTGAAAGGAATTTAATTATCTAGGCAGAGCTTTGGCTATCCCTGTACCGGAATGCAGGAATATAGAAACACCTAGAAGGTTTTGAATATTTGTTTGGAAGTTGTAATATCAATAATTGCAGTATCAATAATGTCTATCGCCAGCCTTCTCGTTTTGTAGACATTTTATTTTGTCAACATTATACGATATTTTTATAAACTCTCTTTAGGCACCTTGTACATATTTCGACTCGATTGGAATTACTTTACCAGCTGGAATCTTAGACATATATTGATTAGTTTGTCTTCAAAAATTCATTGTATATTTATTACGATTACATGTCGTTAATTCAGGCATATTATAATATTATCGGCATTGTTGTTTCAATCTTGGCGCTGCTTTCAAACATATCAGTAAATAGAATATTTTATTTATATAAATAACTAACATGTTTAGGTAGGTAAGTTAGTGTTTGCTTTTTAGATAAATGTAAGCGTAAGTGACTACAATAATAATTTAAGGGCGCAAACTCGAGATGGCAGTAGGTGAAATCGGAAACACTCAAAATGCTTAGAAACTGAGGAATTTTTGTTTGATTTCCTTAAGATGTGACATCTGGCGAACACGCCGCTTGCGTGGTGATCGGGCGGCGCAGCAACGGCACGGCACGCGAAGATCGCTAGCGGCGCATTCGCCAGATTTGGTGCACCCTCAGAACTCCATCCCAATACAGGGGTAGACAGAGGTCGAGTCTCGACAATTAAGTCCCTTCGACCCACCTTCCACCGAAGATATTTTCGGGACAACGTGACAGGTGGTGAGCCCGTCGCCGTCTTTATGTCCAAGCCAACGATATTCGTATATAAGTTTTTGAAAAACCCATTGGTACGAGCCTACCAACTGGGGATCGAACTCGAGTCTATTGACTCGAAATTCCGACCACCCAACCACTCGGCTATCGATTAAATTCAAATCAAAATAATACATAAAGGCATCCTATATTTAACACTCATTAATTACCCCTACCGGACTATGCCGCGATCGTCGCTCGACTAGCTGATTGCAGCTATGACGAGCCATGATTACATAAACAATATATAGTGAAACGAAGCTACGTCAAAGATGTGTCAAGGCGGATGTCCCGCTATACGTGCAGCGTGCGGGCCACTGGAGCACCCTCACCCATTAGCTTACATACACACGGACATGCTTCTTACTGCGGTTAAGACACCAACCATACGACGCAAGTAATTTTATATTCGTCAACACAACGTCAACCAAAAACCATTTAGTCATCCACATCACAATGGATGACGTTAGCGTAGATACATTAAATACGTACTTGTCTAAAAGTAAGTTTCACCTTGTTCAATTAAAGACAAATTTAAAAAATTCACTGTCACGGGCTGGCGATTTAATAACAAAAAATACAGCATATTTTGTAGTGCCTTCTTTGTTTCCGATTCCCATACCACAATTGCTTTAGCATCTTAAACTGGAATCGGGGCAATGTATGTGATGTTGTCCCTATCTGTAATTGTATGTATGTATTTTTTATTTTATATGTTTTAAAAATCCAACAAAAATTGCAGCATCTTTTTTGAAATCAGTTGAAAATAACAGTTAATTTTAAAATAATCACTACTTTTAGGTAAAAGGAGATAGAAATGGTTTAATTTACAAAAGAATCGTGGAATAAAATTTTACTTCTTACGGATTGTAATAACTTTGTCATCCTGTGGAGCATTCGTGTTATATACAACACTATAAATTCTAAAAATACAAGTCCACCAAATTTCATGATTATCGCTAGAACAACCATCATTTTTGGCCATGCTGTTAATAAAGTCCTAAAAACTTTATCTTTGGAAGATTTTTCTGAATACGTTACTATCTTATATATTTTTCTTAATACGTTAAGTTAACACAAAGAAGCGACAGAAATTTATGTAATTTGGTACACAGATAATTCAAAAACTTATTTTTGCTTAACGAATTTCAATTTATTTGTCTGGCGTTCCGGAGCGCTGCTGTTCCCGCAGTAACTTCAACATTGTGCGCGAACGGAGACAGGTGCAGGAACTAGTTGTTAATATCATGCACTGATTGATCGCATTACAAGATTCTCTGGATAAATAAATACTATACACATGTAAATTTAGCATGGTATCAATTTAATCGAATGACTTATGACAGTTGTAGGGAAATATCGCGTTGTAACAACCTTGCTGAATATATATATATATATATATATATATATATATATATATATATATATATATATATATATATATATATATATATATATATATACATATATATATATATATATATATATATATATATATATATATATATATATATATATATATATATATATATATATATATATATATATATATATATATATATATATATATATACATATATATATATATATATATATATATATATATATATATATATATATATATATATATATATATATATATATATCGGTAATAGTTCCAAAAAGAAAATATCTTCACGACATAATTATTTCTTGTATTTACGCAAATACTACACATTTTAAATAAAACGATTTTCGGATTTTATGGCGTTTTTATTTGTTTTTTCAAACTATTTTTACTTCCCAGCGTTTAGGATGCTTTACAGCATCCGTGGTCACGGGGGGGCCTCCGGGGGGACATGGAGGGAATAGTTTGAAAAAACATATTAAAAACGTGATAAAATCCGAAAATCGTTTTATTTAAAATCTTCACGCCATTCCCAATACTGGGTAAGTCAGGAGTCTAGACAACAACGTCTTTTTCGTCCACCTTCCACCGAAGACATTTTTAGGACAACGAGACAGGTGGTGAGCACGTCACGATCTTTATGTCCATGCATATATAAATTAATAAACAAATAAGTATCTTCACGCAATTCCCAATACAGGGGTTGACAGACGTCTAGTCTAAACAATTAAGTCCCTTTGATCAACCTTCCAGTAGTTAGCCCGTCGCCGTCTTTATGCCACATGGTGATCGAACTAGGGTCTCTTAACTCGAAATTCCGACTACCCAACCACTCGGCTATCGTGTCTATTCTCGTATTATATTCGTACTTATTTTCTTTGTATTATATTAAATCCAGCACATTTCAGAGCTGACATGCGGCTGTTACTCAGTTCTGGATTCCTGTTTGCACCAATCCAGTTAGCACTTAGCCTTTTTTTGTACTGTAATACGGCATGTTTTTTTCATTTGGTACGTAATTTCTTTTTACGTTACACAGATAAGTCCAGAGCCGCGACTATCCGACTCCGTTTGTGTGAACTCGATCCAAAAACTATGAATTAATGAATGAATGAAACGGACTTTCATACGGTTTCCAATAATGGACGGTGCGGTTCGTAAATAAGGTTTATGTGTATATTCAAGGGTTTCGTGTCACCTCCGGTACGACGACGACTGTTTCTATGCTACATTGTAATCTAACCCACATGCCCGTCGCGATGAGCTGGTACGACACTAAGACAGATATGAGTATTCTTTTATTGCATTACGAACTCGTTTCTTTTATTTATTACTGGCAGAGTGCGAAAGAATGACGGACCTCGGCTACCTCGACTTTTATAACAATAGTGAGGTGTTATGATATCTAACAGATGGGATATTTGTTAAATGTTCTCGTCTGGTTGGGTTTATATACTTATAAAATTAAAATACGTAAAATACAATATAATGAAAAAATATTAAAATATTCCCTTAATCTTCAAGCATTTCTCATTAAAGGATTAGCCAAAGTTGTTTTTTGGGACATCGTGACAGGTTCACTACCTGTCACGTTGTTTAAAATTTATGTACGATTTATATCGTTGGTGTAAAGTTCACACTAACTCATGTCAACTTTACATCAACGATATAAATCTGAGGAATAATCTCTATCTCCTGAAGATCGAACTCGGGTCTCTTGACTGGAATTCCAATCACCCAACCAATCTTACAGCGACTTGAATAATAAATAATATTTTTATATAATAACATACGTCATCCAGCGCCGAATTAGAACTCCCTGCGTCTTAGTGACCGGATGGTGACGACATAGAAATGCATAGATATTACGTAGATAAATGTTCAGATATACGTAGAAACATCAATGACTCGACTGCAAACCTTAATATTTACACACACAAGCGTTTGTCGTATTGGGATTCGAACTTGCTGGCTAGCTTCGAAGACAGGGACACTATTAGGCTATTGGGTCGTCCGATAACAATAAGACTCTTGACTTTCGTCGTATACTCCACGTAGATGTATTAGAGTTCTCTTGTTCCGTTTTCACGCAATTTGATCACGTAGTCTTATTTATTTTTTCAAGACACACCATCGGTAAATTATTAAACATCACCAATGGAATACAAATGTTTTACAAGCTATTGGATAGTAATATCACCCTTTTCACTACTCTTATTGTTTAATTTCGTGCTGTACAGTATGTACAGTGCCCGAGCCATTTTAACACGCGCTAATCCATTTTAGTGATAAGATCTTTCCAATCTCTTATATTGTGAATATTTTTGTTTAATTTGCGATTTATGTCGTCGGCTTTGACATAAAGACGGCGACAGGCTCAGCAAAAATGACGTTGTCCCAAAAATGACTTCGATGAAAAGTGGGTCGAAAGGACTCAATTGCCTAAAATATAGGGGATATTGGGAATGGCGTGAAGATATATATTTATTATTTATTTTACGGAGGGTCAAAGTAACGCCGTTGAGATTGTGAAGAGATAGTTAGATTTATTTCTGTCATAAGATTCCATAAGCTTCCTTTAGGGTTTAGAAGTCAAACGACAAACGGCGACTAAGTGTTAAGCTCGGAACCCTAAAAAGAAAAGGACATTTGTTGCTTGTTTGCTCAAGCGCCGACAGTTACGCCGCGCACCGGAGCCTGCAGCCGCAGACGCACAAGGAATACTCAAGTTGTAGTAAGGTGCAAACGAATGCGGTTTTGTACTCGTAAGATGCAATCTTGTGTTCAAATATAATTATTTTTTTTATAGAAAAGGCCGGCAAACGAGCAGGCGGCTCACGTGATCGTAAGTGGTTACCGCCGCCCATGAACACCCGCAATACCAGAGGCATAGCAGATGCGTTGCCGGCCTTAGAGTGCCCCCCCCCCAAATTGGGGGAGGGGGGTGCGTGGTCTTCCGGTTACCTGCACACACCAGACGAAACGCAGAAGTTTGTTAGACTTCTACTTCACGCCGGTATTCTGTGAGGTCGTGGTACTTCCCCGGTCGAGCCGGCCCATTCATGCAACAACAAAAGCTGATGCGTGGCTCTACCACTGTGAAAATTAAAATGAATTAAGTCACATTATAAAAACATATGCGATTTACTGCTACAGTAATATATTACATATTACTATTATGTACAATTTAAATATCTTCACGCCATTCCTAACACAGGGGTAGACAGAGGTTTTGACAGTTAAGTCTTTTCGACCCACCTTACACCGAAAACATATTTTGAAACAACGTGACAGGTGGGGAGTCAGTCGCCGTCTTTATGTCCGAGCCAGCGATATAAATAAAAAACGTCTAAAAAACTTCCTACCAATTGCTACTAAAAAGCTGCTTATTCAATCACTTATTTTGCCAATTATTGATTATGCTGATGTGTGTTGCTCTGACCTTTCCCAATATCACCTTAACACATTGGATCGTCTCCTAAACAATTGCATTAGATACATTTATGGTCTACGTAAGTATGACCATGTATCTTCTTTTCGAACACAGCTTGAGTGGCTGCCTATTCGACAACGCAGAAATATTAGAATATTCTGCACACTTTTTACAATTCTAAACGATCCTTGTGCACCTGAGTACTTGAAATCTAAGTTTCAATACTTGGTGATTCTCATAAGCGCATTCTCCGTTCTTTGGAAAGTCTCAAGTTACTTACACCGTTACACCGTACTGGTTACACATCTAAATCCTTCGCCCTTACGGCTGTAAGGCTCTGGAATGAAATCCCTCTTGACATTAAAAAAGCATCCAACAATTTTTCATTTAAAAATAAAGTCCGTGAATACTATAAAATGTTGCAAGTATGAATATCTGATATGGGTATAATTTTAAATCTTTCATGTATTGTCTCCTACTTATATAGTTATGTTGTACGTTTATAGATACGATATTATTTTTGTTTTTCGTCATTTACTCTTAACAACATAAATATTCTATGTGTATATATATATATTTATATGTATTTATATATCTATGTATTGTATAAGTATTAATATAAATATATATATTATATATATAATATATATATATATAATATATAATATATAATATATAATATATATAATATATATGTATTGTATGTATATTTATGTAATATTTTTGTATTTGCCACATTATTTAAGATCTCTCTCCCTTTATTTAACTGCACTGCTAATACATTTTATTTCTGTTTAGCCTGATGGTTGACTGGTAGAGAATGCCACTTGGCATTAAGTCCGCATATGTACTACACTGTGCATTGAAGCTTAAATAAATAAAAAAAAATAAATCGTACTTAATTTTATGGATAAAATTACGTACGATTTATACCCATTGGTGGCTTTGAGGATGGAACTCGGGTCTCTTGACTTTACCATCACCCAACCACACGGCTATCTTTATTTTATTACAATAAAGATTTTGAATTAACTTTGGTTCCTAGATCCTACGGCATATACAATTTTCGATGGCCGACGTAATTGTAATTTGTGAATACGAATTATTTTCTTATTGGTAACAACCCGACAGAGCAACACGCGCTGCGTCGTCCGTAGTAGTAACATAATAGGTATCACAGTTCCGTGCTACTCATGTGTACGTTAGTCTGATTGAGTACATAAGGCTTCACACACGAGCATGACACGAACATGAAAGTCTAACAAACTTCTGCGTTTCGTCTGGTGAGTGCAGGTAACCGGAGGCCCACACACCCTCCTCCCTCAATTATGGGGGAGGGGGGCATTCTAAGGGAGGAAACGCAACTGCTAAAACTCTGGTATTGCGGGTGTCCATGGGCGGCGGCAATCACTTACCATCACGTGAGCCACCTGCTCGTTTGCCTCCCTTTTCCTATATGAAAAAAAAAACCTCGGGATGGAATTTGGGTCTCTTAACTTGAATTCCAACCACCCAACCACTGGGCTATAGTGCCTTTTTTAACAACTCTATTAATGTTTTTGCCATAAACTTTTAAATAATGCATGTGAATGTATGTAATACCATATAGTTATGTTAGATAGATTTGTGTTTATAGATAGTTATTGTTATGATAGACATGTAAGAAAAACTATGCCTAATATATAGTACTTAATTGCTCTTATATGCTTTATAAGAGCAAGTAAGCACTATAATAGTTTCTTAAACAAAGTACTAGAGCATACTCTATGAAAAACAAAGCTGGCATACACATATTGATGTGCCATGCTACGTTGCTACATTATTTCACAGTATCAATTAATATTGACAGGGAGCCAGCCAAGAAGCAAAGCAGTCATTAAAAGCTAATATAAGTTACTTATGAATCATTTGGATGAATAGACTGGCATCAAATATTTGTACTGTACATGTATATGTACTATGTATGTTTCATAAAATGAATAGTGTCTTTTCTACAATAGAACTAATCCATCTCTAGTAAACCAATGTATTTTTTACATCTGTCTTTATGAAGTTGTTCTAAATTAGAAGAAATTAGAATGATGACATCATCGCTGCAATTGTTCACAACCGAATTGGAGCCGGAGCGTTGAAAATTAACTGATGACTCTTATCAGCTCATTTACAACACTTGCTTTAGATTCTTGTTTGGATACAATTGTGTATTGTTCACTTTACTGAGCCTAAATATTATTATAAAAATGCCAAAACGGAAGTAGTTTATTTCATATTAATAGTTTAATTGAACACTATTGGTGACAATAGCCAAGGAGTTGGGTGATCGGAATTATAGTCAAGAGACCTGAATTCGATCCCCAACGCTCATCCAATGCGTTTTTAGTTTCAAACTTATGTACAATTTATTCTGTTGGCTTGGACATAAAAACGGCAACAGACTCAACAACACCTGTCACATTGTCCCAAAATATCTTCGGTGGAAAGTGGATTGATACAACTTAATTGTCTAGACCTGTGTCTACCCTGTATTGGGAATGACGTGAAAATATTTTTTAATTTAATTGAAATGTGTAAAAAAATAAGAATAATATTTGGCCAAACAAAATTGCAGTTACAATTTATTATATAGCATTATGTAATGTTTACACAATAATGTGCTCACGAGACTGGATTATGAAGAATATGATCCACTGAAAGGTGGGCATGTCTAAGATTTCATTAGAGACAGCTTTCTTTAACACAATTGGTGCATGACACATTCTACATGTGTGGCCACTTCGCCCACCCCTTTACACAACTGTTTGCTTATTCTATGCCCTAGAGGATTTTTCAATATTATTAATTAGGATTTATATTTAAGGAATAAATTAGAATTTATATTCGATGTAATGAATAAAATAGGATTTATATTTAATTAAATGTATTAAATTATTTATATTTTATTTTCCATATTGTTTATTGTAAACCTTACAATAATTTTAATTTTAAGCCAAATATATGGTGTAACAATATTCTAAATAAAAATAAAATAAATGAATATCTTCATGCAATTCCCAATACAGGGGTAGACAGAGGTCTAGTCTAGACAATTAAGTGCCTTTGACCCACCTTCCACCAAAGATATTTTCGGGACAACGGGACAGGTGGTGAGCCCGACGCCGTCTTTATGTTCAAGCCAACGATATAATATATCGTACATAGGCTTTAAAACCCATTGGTACGAGCCTGCCACCTGGGGATCGAACTTGGGTCTCTCGACTCGAATTCTGATCACCCAGCGACTTGGCTATCGTGACTTTTTTTAACTGTATACTGTGTAACTTAATATTCTAACTGTAAATATTTGTATGTGTCTGTAATAAAGATTTAAATTAATTAAATATACAGCTGTGACAGAATAAAATCGGTGCTTATAATCCTTTAGAAGAGTTGCACAACTTTTTGTCTCTTTTTTTTATTAAGTGATATGTGAATTATAAAGAGAAATTAAGAATAATAATTATTATATAAACAAAGAAGAAAGATAAGAATCTAATATATAAAATTCACATGACACAATGTTTGTTCCCATACTCCTCCAAAATGGCTCAACCGATTCTCATGAAATTTTGTATGCTTATTGGGTAGGCCTGAGAACCGATAGGTCAACATCTATTTTTCATCCCCCTAAATGTTAACGGTAGAACATCTCTAGTTTTTTTTTTAATTTTTAGATAAATACTATTTTTTTATTTTGTTATCGGGCCCACTCGACTTCTGGATGTCTAGGGAGAGGAGTGCTTTTCGCACTGAGCTCTGAAAGAACCGGATGTCCGGCATACAGCACTCACTGCACGGGATGGGTCGGCGGTGAGTTCTTTCGATAACAGGGGGAATTTTTGTTGGACGCAAAAAGAGAACCTAGAAGATCGATCGGCTTTCTCTTTTGCGTCATGTGCCAGCGAGTTGTCCTCCCTGTGCAGAGATGGTAGTGATGGCTGACTGAAATTCCCTTGGACAGCCTTGGCGAGGGACCAGAACGCACGAGATCCCCAAGGAAGACGAACCAGTTTTTCGCCAATTCTGCCAATGTGCTCGGACTTTGCCACAGCAACTACTCTTTTGAAGGACCTAGCGGAACACTTATACTTTTTCTTAAAAACGCTAGTATTTGAATCTCGGGACGCCAATGCATTAACCCAGGCCCGGTAGCAATGCTACTTTTGACGGGATGCCATTCTGCATGCGCTACCAAACCAAGGCTTAGATCTACCACCGATGGGCACCAAAGAGGAAGGAACGAAAAGTTCCATTACTTGAACCACCCCATCAGCGACGGAATCTGCAACGGCGTCGGGACTATCCAGCAAGAAGCAAACCTGCCCCCATGGGTAGGATGCAAAGAAAGATCGCATCCCTTCCCAATCTGCCGACCTGTAGTGCCACACACGGCGGTGGCCTGCATATCGCGACCGCAATGGGCACATGATAGGCACTTTACTCCGAATCAGGCAGTGGTCCGATGAACCCAAAGGGACATCGACGGAGACCACATAGCCGTCCGGATGAGAGGTCAGCAGAAGATCCAGCAGGGAAGGTGGATGACCTTCGACTTCCGGAACCCGCGTTGGCGAAGTAACCATGGGACCTATAGAGGCACCCATAGATGCGAGGATGGTCGTCGCTGTCTATGCGTAGCCAAAGGGTGGACAGGTCCCTACCTTCAAGGCTGCCGAGGGACCGAGAAAAAAATTTTTACCCCTCTTTTTTTTATAGAATGGGGAGACAATCGAGCTTGATTACCGCCGCCCATGAACACCCGCAGTACCAGAGGCATAGCAGATGCGTTTCCTTCCTTAGAGTGCCCCCCTCCCCCAGAATTAGGGGAGGGGGGTATGTGGGCCTTCCGTTACCTGCACTCACCAGATGAAACGCAGAAGTTTGTTAGACTTCTACTTCACGCCGGTATTCTGTGAGGTTGTGGTACTTCACCAGTCGAGCCGGCCCATTCATTCAACAACAAACGCTGATACTTGTCCTCTCTGATCTGTGATCAACCCTTATTTTTATATAGCAAAACAACATTTGTGGGTTCAGCTAGTAATAATATATAAAATCCATGTGTCACAGTGTTTGTAGTAACTCCTCTGAAACAGCTCCTCCAATTAACATGAAAAATTTGTTTGTATTTTGGGTAGGTCTTAGAATCAGACAACATCTATTTTTCATGCCCCTAAATGTTAATGGTAGTCCACCCCTAGATTTTTTTTTTATATTTAGATATTTAATTTTTATGGTACAGTATTACAAAATACATACAACCCTAAATTAGCAACCCGCTACAACAAACCCCTATTTTTTATGTCGCAAGTTTGCAGGGTCAGCTAGTTATAATATATAACCTTTCATTTGTATTGATATTTTGTGCCAGTTGATCAGTTTCATTGCTGTTGTTGATAATTTGATAAACAATATGGTAAACCCCCTTTTTCTTCTTTCTAAGTCTTTTTATAGCTGTTAGAAATACATTTATGGAAATTTTTATATTATTATAGTAGTTAATTTTGATATCACTGTTGAACATGGGCCTTCTTCTGAGATGGTTTCATTGATTATCTGCTTATTATAATTTATACATATTGAAATATTATTTGTAGATACATAACTTATACATAGTACATAAAAATATACTATAAGTATTTAGAATGCATAGTTTTTTTTTAATAGGTATTAATATACAACAGATATTAATAAACAAATTAATAAACATTTCTATTACATAATTTTGAGGATTAAAATCTAATAGGATACTTCTATCTCATAAGTTATATTTTTGTTATATTCTCTTTCAAATTAAAACTTTTTATTATAGTAAGATTAAAAATTCCAGAAAAGGTTAAGCAAAGGTAAAAGGTTGAGAAGAGAAAAATTCAAGAAAAAAACGTAATATTAAGGCAATGTCTTAGAAAGTAGTAAAAAAGTGAGGACCATTTTCTAATTTTATCAAGTCTTGTTTACAGAGTCATAGATAAGATAAAGTCGGCAGCGAGTTGCTCAAAATTGCGGTTAGGTGTATTATTCGGACGCATAATAAGAATTACCTCATTGCATCACATCTTAACTTTACACTCAAGGCCTTACTTATTAAGTAATGCGGGGTCATTACAAGTGATGCGCTGCCGCACCCGCCCACTTACCCATAGTGCTTGTCTCCATTTTCTTGTAAATATCTCTTTATAACGATCCGTTTTCAATCAAGTTTTTGTGATGATAAAAACTTTCCGGAACATGACAACTTAACACACACCACTTTAATAACTTTTCAAACTTTTCCAAACAAAACAATTACAGAAAATTACGACAAGCCATACTAATATTTTCAACACTTGTTCACTTTAGTTATTAGCCACAATAAAATTTAGGTACAAAAAGTGTGATAAGTATTATCTCGGACGGCACCAAAATACAAACCACTGATCTAAATAACAACTTCAACTTCATAAACTTTTCTACGATGAATGAATGACATATACGCCAACCAGTGTTTCTAGATGATAAGTTCAAAATTGCCTAACAATAAAACAAAAAAATTTAATTTAATTCACTTTTTAATAAATTTTTCATAAAATTTTAATAAAAAATATTTAAACCTATAACAAGCCGAATAAATGGTGACATCTTAAAATATTTTATAATGACTTACTTTACTAATTTCATTCCATAGCTTCCATACTTTACTAATTTCATTGCATAGCTCGATAGCCGAGTGGTTGGGTAGTTAAAATTCGGGTCAAGAGACCCGTGTTCAATCCCCAGGTGGCAGGCTCGTATCAATTAGTTTTTCAAACACTTGTGTAGGAATTATATCGTTGGCCTGGACATTAAGACGGCGACGGGCTCACAACCTGTCACGTTGTGCCAAAAATATCTTTGGTGGGAGATGGGTCGAAACGACTTCATTGTCTAGAGCTCTGTCTACATCTGTATTGGGAATAGATATACATTTACTAATAACAGTTAGTGAAATATTTACAACCATTGACATCTAGCACCTCGCGCTTATTAACTATAAAATAATGTTTCTTTTAAATCACTCTATTTTTTATATAAATCACTGAACGTGAATATTCTGGTAAGGATAATAGATCAAACTATTTGGAATTATTTTAATAATTGCATTGTGATCTGTCCTAGGTAAGTATTTTTTATGGGATAAAAATCTTATTTAAAGATTCCGTATCGTACATATTACTAGATCTCCGCCGCGGCTATGCCCGCAGTTTGACATTTAACTTAGTATGTCTGTTGATAAAATGTTACTGTTACTAAAATAATTTAATTTAATTTTTTTAAAGTTCTATTTGTTTAGGATCTCTGGTTGAAATTATTAATAAAAATGTATCTAAAAACGATAGAATAATTAAGATACGCCAAGAATCATTACCCAAAATATGAATGTTTAGTTTCCACACTTTAAGAGTAAATGTCATATATCTGGCAACAATTTTCCCTACGATGTTGGCGTCAGGGTGCCATTTTTAATAATTCTTGCTTTGGCTATATAGAATTCAGCCAAATAGTTCCAAAATTATTTAATTACTTCACTGATCTGCTTTCGGATAATATAGTTATACAAATTTAGTGTAAATACGCAAATTGTGTACGTACAGTTTCTTCAAGATTACGAGAAAAGAAAATGGGTTGGTTAGATTCTTACGAAGTATGAAGTATATCCCCAGATCTGAATTGTGGATGAAGTACTTTTGGTATAATTATAGGAGCCGTAATTAGCGTAATCTACGTGCGCCGATGAAAGAGAATGACAAATTTAGGTACCAGAATCTATAAGACAAAATTAGGACTAATGCAATGTAACATTTTTAATAACTACGTCACAACGAGATATTTAACTTTAGTTTAAAAATAAATGAAAAAACTAATATATTTTCCTAGATCCGCCACGCAATTTAAAAGTCCATTATAAAAAAATTATAATTTTAATTTGCTTTGTAATATTAGTATTAGAAATATTAACAAACTTAATGTGTATAGTTGCCGTTGGTATCGACATAAGATTGCACGAGAAGCAACTCTTCTTGCCATGGGTATCGTAAGAGTTGTCTAAGAGAACACAGCGTTTAAAATTAAGTCGCCTAGTGACAGATGGAGGGATAACATTGTCGAAAATTAAGCAAATATGTGACGGGCGGCCGGCTAAAATGTGAGGTCGCTGGTGCTACGATCGCCAATCCGTTTGCTAAGCATGGTAATTATGGCAAATCCTCACACCTGTCACATTTATATGTGACTGTTAAGTTAGCATTAATAATGATGTGCTGCTTACTTAACGGCCTGTAAAATTCTACTGCAGCAATACTACATACTTAATTAAAATTTTCAAAACATACTTACATTTGCTGTTGCTTAAATGCTTTTCATAGGGGCCAAATGTATAATCCGATATTTCGCCGATCTCCACAGTCCACTTGATTTTACGATGCCCGAACAGCGGCGGCTCCAACGCCATCTTGCGGAACATCGGCGCATCACGTCCATCACACAACATTACACACTTTATTGTAGATCACTGAAAGGGGAGATTGTTCCGAAAATAAAAGCAGAAGTACCATGTTCTAAACTGGTAAAATGACAGTTGTCGTCCCTATTTTTACTTAATTTTTTATTATAAACATTTCATATTTATTTCACAGAATTTGTAATTTCTAATGCTTTGTTATAAAATTTTCTTCTCATTTCATTTCAATGCAACATGGAACATTTCATTGTATTTAGTACTTTAGTTTGTAATACGTTATATTATGGGACAAAAAGGTGATATTTTTACTTAACCGTATATTAACAAATATTGAATATCAACATGTAACCATGGCTGGAATGAGTTCTTGACTCTTACACCATTAAACTTGCCGTATATAAACTAGTTGAAAAATTTATCAAGTTTAATTTCAGATTATGATAAATGAGAAAAATAAAAAATCAACTGACACGGGAGGGATTCGAACCTGCGACCTCCGCCGCAGCATGGCAAGAGTGTTACCTCTGAACAACAATGTAGATGATAGTCAGGGTATCGGCATTAATGTTTGCTCTCTTATCATCTTATCTTATTAGTCCAGCTTGGCTTACATGCTTTAAAGAACCATAAAAATGCATCGTAAAGCAGCATCATCTTTAATCTTTTAAAAAAGCGGCATCTCTATGTTTGAAGCTTGAAAAATCGAAAAATAATCAATGGACTTTAAAATTGCAATACGTTTTATGGGTTGTCATAGTAACCAATAGTAACTGGAGATTACCGTGGACGAGTGATGTTCACACCGGTTTGACGGTCTCACGGATGTCCCAATCTATCTATACAAAAGTGGCCAAATAAACAATTAGGAACTGCAACGGTGTGACAAATGATATTCTTTGCGTTGCTATGGTTACTGTTTTTACTAATTTTAATGACAGAGGCGCAGAGAAGCGTGGCCGGGTACAGCGCTCGCTAAGCGATTGTGGAGTCTTAATCGGGTTTTTGTATTTGCAACTCAGTTAATGTATGATCTTTTTATGCATATGTTCGAAACAGGTTCGAGTAGGGCAAATGTTTGTCGGATGAATAAGTATTTGTTTTGGAATCACGGATGTTTGTGCGTGTATTATATGAGTGTGAAGGTACATGTAGTTCTATGTATGTTACCATCGCCTATCCTATACCCCAGGGAGACTTGCGTTGGGGTCCGGGAGACGTGTGAGAATGTTCAAAAATATATTCCTACGTCATTAGACAATGTTTCAAGTAAATAAACAACTTAAATACTAGTTATAAATGATGTATTATATGTGAATAAAAGACATAAATCGTCACAAAATTACAGTTTAACTTCTTTTCACTTCAAACATAATATAAATTAAATAATATCCTTTTAAAAAGACCTCTAAGTCTTTACTCTGGGACTCTAGCCGTAGCTTTGGTTATTAAAGTTCAGACGAGCGGCGATGCGTGACAAACGACTATAAAAACAGGCTCCGCGATTACTATCTTGCGTATGCATTCCTCTTCTCTATAGCTTCAAAATAATGCCACTGGAACATGATCGAAAACTATATCTTAACTGGAACGAAGATTGTCCCATTTGACGCTACATTGCCGTCTCTAACCGAGTTGTACTTTATAGTACACAAACTTCAAGTGCATTAAGTTGCACGCAAACAAATTCGCTCGCGAGAGTACAGCGCAAGTGTTGGGATCGCGGCGGAGGATGCGAAGTCACTCCTCAAGGTGAACCGCGAGGCGGCGCAGGCGCAGCCCGCGCTGCACTAAAAATAGGATCGCATAAAATAGTGCAAATAAAACTCCCGCGTTAACCTTAGCTGGAGAAATTTTGTGCGAGAGTAGCTCGAGTTGGTAGTCGCAGTCTTACAGCGGTTTTTATAACATTATCTCACAAAATATACTTTGATAACCTCCGCGGACATAGATTTTCATAGTGTCGTCAGTTCAGTTTTCATGGGTTCGATTCCTAGAAGGTTCAATTGTAAACCTTTTTCTACATTATCTCAGTCCTTCAAAAATCAAAACCTTCAAAAAAAAATGCAGGAATCAAAAACAACTTAGGTATCACACCTAAGTTGTTTTTGATTCCATAACAACAGTGCTTTAGTTGTTTACTTTGTGATTAGATCAATCTATGTGATGTTGTCTCTATCTATTTATGTAGACTCTGCACATTCTCCTTTATGATTTCCTATTAGTTACATTTTTGAACTTTTATATTATTTCTCTTCAGCTATTATAAGCTATTATATATATATATATATATATATATATATATATATATATATATATATATATATATATATATATATATATATATATATATATATATATATATATATATATATATATATATATATATATATATATATATATATATATATATACATATATATATATATATATATATATATATATATATATATATATATATATATATATATATATATATATATATATATATATATATATATATATATGTATACATATATATATATAATAGCTTATAATAGCTGAAGAGAAATAATATTAAAGTTCATAAGTCACGATAGCCGAGTTGTTGGGTGGTCGGAATTTCGGGTCGAGAGACCCGAGTTCGATCCCAGGTGGCAGTACCAATGAGTTTTTCAAAACTTATGTACGAATTTCATCGTTGGCTTGGACATAAAGGCGGCGACGGGCTCACCACCTGTCACGTTGTCCCGAAAATATCTTCGGTGGAAGGTGGGTCAAAGGGACTTAATTGTCTAGACTTGACCTCTGTCTACCCCTATATTGGGAATTGCGTGAAGATATTTATTATTTATTATTTATATATCTATATATATATATATATATATATATATATATATATATATATATATATATATATATATATATATATATATATATATATATAGATATATATATATATATATATATATATATATATATATATATATATATATATATATATATATATATATATATATATATATATATATATATATATATATATATATATATATATATATATATATATATAATAGCTATATTAATATTGCACTGATCCCAAATTAAATAGCCTAAACAAGTGACGTTTTGTGTTATGAAAACAGAAACAACAACGGTACCTCATAAAATAAACAAACAAACGATATGCCGTTACATTTTATTTATATTATTAGTCGTTGTACTGCTATTTTATTAGAAAAGATATCCTAACATATACTTGTAAATGATGAATACCAATAAAAAATTCAATCAATCTCTCTCGAGCTACTCTATGGCATTTTAAATTAAACCACATACCACTCGCTTGTCACATCGTGTCGAGCGTAACTACTCCTAGACAATTTAAATTGGGCATCATTTTGTTATGAATTAAATGTAGAGTTCCGTAGCAAATAATGTATACAGTTCATTGTTCCGAATACATTATTAACATAGATTAAAACTACCATTATATTTTTCGTCTAAATTAGGATTCCTATGAACGAGCCTCGGATTCAAAGCTGAGAGCGAACTTAAGGCTATTCAAATCATACTACAAACTGTAGAGTGCAAATTACGTTGAATTTTTATGACCGTAAACTTTAACTAACCTGTAGACAAGTTGAGAAAAAATTATTCTGTGTGTTTTTAGGTATTATTTTTAAGTGTTTGGCTGACTCATATCGAAGCGGGAGCCAAGTTTAACTGACATTTAGCTTATTATTAACCCTGTCAGAAGCTAGTCTACACGTTAAAACTAATAGATTCATTTAAAAAGCAATTGATGTTTTTCCACGAAACACAAGAAACTGTGACAGAATTGTTCTCGATCGAGCTCCAAAAACGTCATTCTTTCAAAAAAGTTGTTATGCCATGTCAATAAAGGTTTATAACAAATTGCCATCCCACTTAAAGGAACCAATGGCAATCGTGAGATTTAAGTCTAAACTGAAAACATGGCTTTTGTCTAAATGCTACTATGACATTGATGAATTTCTGATAAATGAGTAACAGTATGACATTAATACACATATTCAATGCATGGAACTTCACTTGACATACAAATTATGGGCAATTTTAATTGAAGAGTAAATTGATAATTATTTTTTTGTTTGTGAAGTGAGATTAATTCTATCAGCGTTTACTTATAGAAACTTAGATGATTTTTGCATGCCTTATTCGGCAAACTTGTGAGACAATTTAAAAACTGTACCAACTCTAATACGTACCATGCTAGCAAATAAAGATTATTATTATTATTATTATTGTCTAGGAAATACGTCAACGATCCCTCCTGGATGTGTATTTTTTGCATCTGATATCGGATGAAGTATATAGTAGTGACTTAACTAAATAAACACAACACTAGTTAAAAACTTTAATAACTATCTACATATGTTAGTATTTAATAGGTAATGCTGCGCCCACTGTCAATGTCATGCTGGATAAATGGATCCTGGAAACCAGTAGTAGTTTTATTTACCTAAAGGGCCATCGCATTCGTTTGTCCCACATTCAAAATTTAAAAATATCAGTAGCAGCAGGTTGTAGTCTTTGTAAAACATACAGATGTTCTCTTACAATTACTTAAAATAGTAATATCTGAAGACAGTAAGTATTGTCGGAAATATCTATCCCGAAAATAATTTCGGTGGAAGGTGGGTCGAAGGGACTAAATTGTGTAGTCTAGACCTCTGTCTACCCCTGTACTGGGAATAATTCCCAGTACATTTATTTATATTTATTTATTTGAATGTAGTCAGAATATCAAAGAGTTAATAAGCGCTACAAAGATTATCATTTATATTATTTTCCACATGATAACAACGGTTGCTATGTCAATCCATAAAAAATCATATATTTAATGAAATACTATTTAAAATTTTTTCGATTTTCTAGGAACTTCGAGATAAAAAGTTTTTTCATACATTTACTTTTAAAAAAAATGTAATTGCTAATTCTGCAACCACAAACATTAATGTTTTATTTTTATATATAGAATATAAGAGCAATATTTAACATCCAATTGCAAATAAAATAATCGGGAATAATTTTATTTAAGGAAATATTATTAATAAATAAATTTATGTATAGGTAGGGACAATATCACATATATTTCTCTGATCTCAACGTAAAGAGCTTAAGCTGGTGTTATGGAATCAGAAACAACGAAGGCACCACAAACACCCAGACCTGAGGAAATAGAGAAAAAGTGATTTCTACATTGGAATCAAACACGGTCAATTAATATTGGCAATGAATCCGAGACCTCAGAGCTGACGACACCGGTGTGTACGCTATTCGTCCACGGAGGCCGTACGATACTATCCAGTAACGAACTTTTCTATATTATTAAAGATGCTTATTTAATTGTATTAGATATTAATAGAATCAGCAATAATGGGCTATTGAGTATTTGGGGACAATTCGTATTTTAAAAGATTCAGTGGGTTGTGGGGATCCCACAAATGAGCCAGCGCTCTCGAGGGTCTCGGAGGTCACCAGCCCACTGTGCAGCGCTCCCATGTGGGAAGCATTCACCTTGGTCACCCAACGCTACCTCTGCTTATACCGCAGCGCACTGTGACTGTACAGTATAAACAGTATGAATTATTGAAGAAAAATTTTAACTGTTCATTTACATCAATATTTCTATACAGAGAAAGTAATTAATATATTTGTTGTTTCAAGGCGTTGCAATTGAACTTCTTGCAAATAACTACAAGAATTATAGATTTCGATTACGTACATCTTTTAAATAATTTGGAATTACTTATAAAATACTTGTACTTGTAATTTTTCATGTGATAATTTTTTACTGTGTTTACTAAACTCCGTATTGTACAAATAAATCGATAAATATGAATTTTATCTAATCATTGACACTCGAAGTCTAGAAAGTGGGACGGCCGAAGCTAATAAATTAATTTTTAATCACTGACACAATACCTATACAAAAACACATTCGATCGTTAGATAAGGGCGCGCTCGCAACAGTTGCGACGAGCGACCAGGGCGGCGGGCGCACGCGAGCTCGCGCCGCTGTGCGCGACAGACTACTAAAAAGGCGGGAAGCTGGACCATGAAAGCTTCAAATCCACGTGTTTTAATCTTTGCGTTCATAAATTATTTATGTAATCATTATCTATAGCGATTATAGTAAAGTGTGGCGTTAAGTACAATAAATCTGATTTATGCTGTGTATCATTAGGGGAATTATCCCGTTGGAACTGTAGCCCGGTGGAGTGATGAGGGCAGCTAGCGAGTCAGTTGGGTTCAAAATACTGTGCCGGTGCTATTAAAACTTTATCACGAGCTTGGCGCTAAAACATTTGTTTATGTTATCAATATGTCATTTATTAAAAAGTCACGATAGCCGAGTGGTTGGGTGGTCGGAATTTCGAATCAAGGGACCCGAGTTCGATTCCCAGGTGGCAGGCTCGAACCAATGGGTTTTTCAAAACTTATGTACGAATTATATCGTTGGCTTGGACATAAAGACGGCGACAGGCTCACCACATGTCACGTTGTCCCGAAAAAAATCTTCGGTGGAAGGTGGGTCGAAGGGACTTAATTGTCTAGACTAGACCTCTGTCTACCCCTGTTTTGGGAATTGCGTGAAGATATTTATATTTATGTCATTTATTACAGGCACTAAGTCATTGAGTTGTAAAGTACTATTTTTAGTTACCTCACGAAATAGAAGTCAGCTTTAAATTAGTGGATTACTGTGATAAGAAATGTTTCTAGACGCAAAACTGTGCAAGAAGATTTAAAAGAATGCGCCGTATGCCAGACAATGTTTTGTTACCGAGAGCTTTTTAATCATTATATTTAAAAAATCAGCGTCTTAAACCTGACCCCGACGGGCCCTTGTTCGACCGCAGACGGCTGTAGCACAGACAATGTTATACTGGCATAGAGAGTGCGAGCGCTGGTAATTAATCTAAACAGCATCTTGCAGGCGCATCTCGCGCGCCGGCATACGTCACAATCCTTCCCTCCACTAAATGAAGCACTTTGGACTACTTAGAAATTGTTCGTTGTTAATAATAAGAGCCTGCATGATATTTAAATCAGTCGACAATTGAAGCTAGTAAATAAGTGGCATTGTTAGGGAATAAATTCTGTTTATTCATAACTCAATATTGGTAATGGCGTTAATATATTTAAAAAAAATACTTTCGTAAATAATAATTACGTGCATGTTTGTTGTCCAACTTGCGAGACATCTGCTCGATAAGAGTTGTCAAAATATAGACGCTTCCATTAATAACGCATTAAGTAATCCTTTCGTGATCATAGATAGGTAAGTTTGAATAACCTAAAAATACTAGGTTTTTAATTATTTAAGGCTCGATCAAAATACTTGTGGTTTAACTGGCTCGTCCTCGTGTATTCGAGCCAGAATACTAGTAACCGCTTTCAAAAGATCAATAAGTACGTAAATATGATCAAATAAAACTTGGCAATATGTATCTCTGTCTATAAACTATGTAGGTACTTAATTCACAGGCAGTAAGAACATAGAAAAGATCTATTAAAATCATAGACAATTTGCTCTTGAATGGTGCGTCTTATTCAAGCATTAGTCACGCATCTTCCTTCAAAAGTTAGGAATTTTATATATTTTCATTTATATATTCACCCTCTTAGAAATAATTTAATAAAATACCGACTTACGTGTATATTTTGTAAACCAAAACATTTGTATATAATTTCGCTTTTCAGTTTGTGGTCACGATAGCCGAATGGTTGGGTGATCGGAATTCGAGACAAGAGACCCGAGTTCGATCCCCAGGTGGTCGTGCTTTATACATCCTTCGTTATAATTTATAAACTATTGTCAAGTTACGATAGACGAGTTCTATACTATATAAGAGATCTATCCCCTAGGTTCGCAATAGGTTTTTTAAAAACTTATGTACGATTTGGACACAAAGACGGCGACGGGATCACCAACTGTTACGTTGTCTCAAAAATATCACCGGTGGAAGGTGGGCCGAAAGCACATAATTGTCAGTCTAAATCCGCGATTATAAATCGCACAATCACACAACCGCACTGGCTGCAGCTCCTATATGGAAAAGAACGCATTATCTTCCGCTCAAACACAGACACGTCTATGGACTTGAACACCAAACATGAGAAATGAACAAGGCTTAGGTGTTCAGGAAAGCGGGTCCTTAACGAACACCAGACTTGCCAGTATCCGATCTGGGTGTGGCTTCACTGCTGGTCACGTATCAGCCGCAGAGGGCAGGTAGAATGGCGCATCATTATATCGACACTCCATTCCCTTCTCGGCTCCACCTCAGCGGCACCAACGGCACAGCTCCTGTCGGCGAGGATAGCGGACGTGGTAAAGCACAATACCTTCATTCCTCTTCCTCTGCGATTCCGCCTTAGTTGTAGAGAGCGAGGATAGCAGTGAGTTTTAATGCAGTAAACGGAGCCTCGTAGTGACGTGTCGTACCGCGTTGCCATTACCGAATTGTGCGTATACACCACGCCATGAATTCCATGCCAAAATCCGAGTAAATTTAGATTTCCATCCCAGATCAATAATAGGTTCACGGCATTTATCAAAGAAACACCTTATAAAAAAGGTTATTATATATAAATAAATTAATGATAGTAACCCCGAGAATAAGTTAAGCACATAAGAAGATACCTACGGCGTTTCTTTCGCCTGCTTCTTCTCCGCTAAAGGGACCTCATTACGAAACAGTTGTAGATTAAAAAATTACAATCGATGGATGTACTTATATGTATGTTACTTATATCGATGAAAAAATTATTTCATTTGATAAATGCGAGCGGAATTACCTAAAATATTTAATTTTAAGCCAACCACATACATTAAAATGGTGCGTAGAAATAGGATACATATAGTTTCGCGGGCACCGGACGCTGCTCGTGCTGCATGCATGCTATTCAATTAAAGTCAATCGCTGGACGCGGGCCCGCGGTGGCTCGGCGGCGCTCGTCGCATTCCCGCGCAACTTGTTTACCAACGAACTGATCATTATCATAGCAACAATTGGGGGCAAGTCATTTAGATATTAAGATGCAATCTAAAATAATACAGCTAAAGTTGACCGATCGACGTTATTTACGCGTGCAGTACATTCGAGTTCTGCGTCACCATACTTGCTCGTCGTCCGAGTTGGCGTTTTGGTATCGATGTCTTAAATCTACCTGTTTAATTATTAAAGGTGACGGAAGAACAACCCCATCTCCGATAACCGATATAAATAGTATTGGTACGTATTACATTTTTGTAAATTAAAACAAATCACGCCGTTCCCAGTACCCAATACACTCTTCACAATTAAAACCTTTTGACCCACCTTTCACCAAAGTAATTTTTTGAAACAACCTGACAGGCGGATAGTCCATCGCTGTTCCAATGTCCAAGCCAAAGATATAAATAAGTAATAGGTTGGGGAAAAAGTCTTTTCGCATTATAGTATGCATGAACTTGTGATAAAATCTCTTTGGCTATACTATTTGTATCTGTCTGATTTTGGTATCATTAAAAGTTAAAATTTTTAAGAAAATAATTCTATATTCAAATCTTGTGCAGTGTCTGTGAGAGTAGCACAAATTTGGTTTAATGTGGTCAATCCGGAAATTTTGATGTCAAAGATGGACGTCGCTCTGGTCGCCCAATTACGGATAAAATGCCGTTTTTGAAAAAGTGGAGCACCGCGAAACTGAACGTTGCTCGGTATGTCGACGCCAAGGACCTCGATGCTGGCTGAGGCAACTAGGGGAGTACTCTCAAAATGAGGTGACACGATGAAGGGTTTCTTTTTAGCGGTAAAGCCGGAAACTTGTGTCTTTTTAGGGTTAAACTGGACTAAATTTAGTCGGCCCCAGTCCGAGATTTTGTCTAACAAAATTTCGACGCCAGACACAAGTTTGTTCACGTACTCGTCGACGTGTTCCCGAGAAATATTGGCACGGTATATATATAGGGCATCACCAGTGTGTCTGCATAGCAATGAATGTTACTAATTTGTAACACTTTACTCCGAATCAGGCCGTGGTCCGATGAACTCAAAGGGGCATCGATGGAGACCATATAGCCGTCCGGTTGAGAGGTCAGCAGAAGATCCAGCAGGGAAGGTGTATGATCTTCGCCATCCGGACCCCCGTTGGCGCAGTAACCAGTTGTGTCAGATCATATGCTAAGGCAAAGTCAAAAACAGATCTCCCCGCATGATCAGTGGTTCGAGATCGTAGCCATTTGGCGTGGTGGGCGTTGAAGACGCCGAGTACCACGATCTCTGCGGATGGGATCTGCTGTAGAACGGAATCTGCAGCCATTTGGATGTGGTCGATGAGTCGGTCAGTTTCGGCATTACCGCTGTGGGAACTTCTAGAGGTACCCATAGACGCGAGGGTAGTCATCGCTGCCAAAGGGTGGACAGGTCGCTACCTTCAAGGCTGCCGAGGCGTTGAGATCTTATATTCTCTCCGACGTATACACAAACCCCGGGCCGTGGCAGAAAAGAATGTTCGAGCTTGTAGCCCGGGTAGGAAAGGTAAGAGGTATCCGCTGGAGAGGATATCTGCGTCTCGGTAAGAAAAAGCAAGGCCGGCTTTGCCGTCTCCAGATGGTAGTGGACGGCATCTAAATTGGAGTGTAGTCCCCTGATATTGCAGAGATCCACGGCAAGCGTGGTAAGGGGTGCCGAAGGTTTTTTGCTACGTTTGCCTCGGATAGTGTGGGAACAGAGCGGAACTTCACAAGAACACGAGGGGCAGCCTGAACATCCACACTGGCATACAGCTATTGGTTGCCCAGAGGGGGATTCTCCGGTACCAATGGTGCTGGTACCCCCCTGAGATAGATTTTTTTCATCCGCCACCATGTTTTGGGGGAGGGGGGTGTGTGGGCCTCTGGTTACGTGCACTCACCAGACAAAACGCAGAAGTTTGTTAAACTTCTACTTCACGCCGGTATTCTGTGAGGTCGTGGTACTTCCCCGGTCGAGCGGGCCCATTCATGCAACAACAAAAGCTGATGCGTGGCTCTACCACTGGAGTATGCAACTCCAACTAAGCTGACACGACAACAGTCAGATGACAGCCTCGACCTTGCGACGCCATATATCGCAGTCTGCATCCTGGACCCGTAGGCTTATACGCTTAAGACCCATCAGCTCTGAGAAATGAACTATGAATAGCAAGTTGTTTTGCTTTGTTTGCTTTATTAAGTTTGTTTTGATTTGATTCACTTGTCTTTAACAATTGAATAGGAAACGAGTAACGAAAGGGGTCACGAATAGGATCAATGAATCAATCAAAGACAACAACGAGTCCATAAGGAAGGTGTTCAGGCATTTGTGAAGCCGGGGCAGGCTGCGGTGCGGGCTGGCCGCGACGTCGCCGCCCGCCGCCGCCCGCCCAAGACGCAGGGCCGCATCCGGAGCACCCGGAAAAACTTATATCGTGAGTATTTCTACCTTTGCACTTTTTTCTTACGAGCATAAATAAATAAATACATTGCTGTAATCTCAAGGTAATTAGTTGTAGCAATAGTGTTCTGGAATCAGAAGCAAGCAGCAGACCGGTACCTGCTATATAGTATATAGTACTATACTATATAGTATCCCCACCGATTAAGTCCACAGCGACTTGGACTATTGCGAGCGTTGTTCGTATGTTCGCTAGTGACCGACGTAACGGATTTTTGCGCTGATCGTGAGTGTACATTGAGCGCAAGTCAGCACCCCTCCGACATAGTTGTAAGTGATGGCTGCATACATACTACCACTCTTATGTAAAACATACTTCTAAAATAAGTGCTTATTTCTTTTTTGTAATTTAATTTCTTAGGAGTTTTAATTTAATATCTTTGATAATAGAAGCTCTTTTAAATAAATATCTTCACCCCATTCCCAATACTCATTAACTACATTACGTCCTTCTCTTTCTTCCTTCCACCGAAGACATTTTTGGGTCAACGTGACAGGTGACAGCTTGTCGCTGTTATTATAACTAAGCCAACGACATAAATCGAACATAAGTTTTGAAAAAACTCATTGGTCCTCCTTGGGATCAAATCCGGGTCTCTTGACTCGAATTCTTATTAACTAACCACTCGGCCATCGTGACTCTATATTATTCTTCTGATCTGTCATTTTTTTGATACAATTAACAAAGCGGAACAGTACAAGTGCAGTACTAAGCTCGTATGAGTCAAATTAACTATGGAATTTCATCAAGTTATATAGTCGCTTGGTGGAATTCCAAGTATTAAAACAATTGCAAGTATTTACTATATACATTGTTTATTTATTTGATACAGCCAACATTTTACTTTCTCAATAATACATGTTAGTGGTTATTTATTTGTAACACACTATTCTCGGACATAAAAATTAGGGTAATGAAGAGACATACAGGTGTGACTCAGATGTGTAACAATAATAATAACCGCAGTGACGTAAAAACAATTATTTTGAATATAAACATTAGTGCGGAGGCAGCCGGCCCTGCGGGTGCCGGAGCGGCGCGCCGCGCGGCGAGTGCGCGGCAGTGCCTCGCCGAGCCTCGCACCGCCCCGAGGCCATACTCCTTATGCATGTATCTACGCGAAGGTTTTCTCTTTATCTTGCTTTATTAAAACACTTATTTCAAAAACGTAAGCAAAAGGAGAAACATAAGTAAAGCAATAGTTCATTATGAACTTATTTCCGTTGTTCAAAAGTTTTACCTGCCTTCTCCACAGATAATAGAAGTTTAATTACCAAATATGTACGATGGCCGATCGGATGCGTCTACTTCCACTGATGATATGAGCGTAAGTCATGCGACATTTGTTTTGTGGTGTTCTTATAAGTTAACGTACACGAGCCAACGTGGCAGTGCACTCTGCTGGTGCATCTATGTACCGGTCCGTCGGGGCACGAGCACAGCCTCGTGGAACACTTACGTGAAGTAAACTCATCTAAGGTGTACCGCGTTCCTCCCGGCGAGTGCGGTGGCCGGAGACCCACACCACTGTCGTCCTTCCTTCATTTCCTTTTCTCCATTCTCATTTCCTTGTTTAAAGAAAGGCCGCAGCCGTACGGAACTTGACTGATTAACAAACGAGCTATTAAAAATCTATAGGATAGTGAAAACCGCATTAAAATCCATACAGAACTTTATAAGTTCTGAGCGAATACCCCGACAGATGTGGACCGGCTGTGTAACCAACGTCGATGTGAACTTCGCTTCGAGCAACCGATGTGAGAGAATGACAAGTGTCGCGATTGCAGACGCGGCCTCTCTGCCTGTACTACTTCACGCATCCGTTCGGCGTGCTGTCGCCGGAGCCGCCGCGCGTCGCCGCCACCTTCACGGCGAGCGGAGCGGGAGCGGGCGCGGGAGCGGGCGCGGGAGCGGGTGCGGGCGCGGGCGCGTCGGGCGCTGGGCTTGCCGTCGTTCCGGTGCCCGCCGCCGCTGCACGCCACTACACGTTCGAGCTGGGCGCCGAGCTGTCCGGCTGCTCGTGGCTCCCGGGCGAGATGTGGTCAGGCGCGGGCGGGCGCGCGGGCTGCGGCCGCCTGCTGCCGCCGCTGCGGCTGCCGCGGGCGCCGTGCCCGCCGCCGCCGCAGCCGGCGGTGTGGCCGCGTGCCCTGAGCTGCGGCAAGCTGTCCCTGCCGCCGCTGAGCGGCGCGCCAAGCTCGCCGTCGCTGGGCGGCAGCTGCGCGCGCGCTCCGCGTAGCGACCCGCGGCGGCGGGCGCGCGCCCTGCGCTCCCTCACGCGTCGGCTGCGGCGGGCAGTGCAAGGTAATTTGGACCATAAATATATGCATCCTATACATATCGTTCATTTGCTTGGTGCTAAATTTAAGATTAATAATTTATCCAATATATTTATATCTAGCTTTCGCATATACCTAAACAGAGACTTAAAAGTCCCCAGGGGCACGCGCCCTGGGATTTTTAAGTCTCATGTGTCATATGTGTGTGTGTGTGTTTGTGCATAGCGTCATTGAATGGCGAGGTGTTATCAATTTGTTTTTGATTTATCACAACCATGATTAATAACAAAGCGAATGTGCTGACGTCGACGTTTTTAACTAATTTAGGCTTAGTTTATTGAACAAAATCGTAATTGATTTCCAAAATAGGAACTGCGAGATCTGTACTTGTCATGCAGCATGTCTTATACCACTACTTATATAAATACGTATGAAATGTACTAATGTTATTACTTTAGACTAACAAATCGTCACATTGCTTCGACTTCCATAATATTATATCTTCGTAGTAGTGACTGGAGAGATAGATAGTAGCCATATAATTAATGTGGCTCTTACGTACACCGCTTATGTGTGCTCAATGACATTAATTGTAACACATTTTTTATACCATCGGACTTCGAATTTAAATTATTATCCATTATATGCACTTATCATCCATTTGTACATTGTTATCTCAGACACCACTATAAGGATTGGGAAAATATATTGCGGTTAAATGGTGTTTTACACTTCAAGTTTATCTTGATACGTTTAACCTCGGAAAATTCGTTAACGTTTAAACTTCATCAATTTTTCATCCGATGGTTGATTATTTATCCGATCAATATCCGTGGAAATATGGTAAGATATGAGTTGTTCTACATGCCCAAGTTTATGATTTCCATAAACTACTCGGACTCGTCATCGCTTGGATCACATCGGAATTCATCGTAAACCTGACCTAGGCCGTCCGTCTCGGTCTCCGAGGAGGGCAACTCTTCCTTGATACTAGACGAGGGTTCGTCGAGCAAGACCACATTGACGGCAGGCGACACGGGCGAGGACGCACCGGCGCGGTGGGACTGCGCGGATCCGCTCCTCACTTGCTTTATGACTTTCAATATTTCCATTTTAGCCGTAAGCTTTTGGTCATCCGTCATTCTCTTGAAGGATGGCACGAGAGACATAAGGAAGTGTTGATCCTCATCGATAGAGTGCGATGCGCGCGCACCCGCGCCGAGCAGCTCGCGCCGGCGCTCGGCGCGGCGCCGCGCTCCCGCCACCGGCGCCGAGCGCTTACGGCTCAAAAAGTCCTCAAGGACTGTCTTCTCCCTTTCCTCCTCCCCCGAAGATTCGAAGTGCGGCAACAGAAAAAGCATATGCTTAAAGTATACATATCTCCTCTTTTTTATGTCTTGCCCCTCATGTATTTTCTTATCTACTTCAATTTGTCGCTTGAACGTGTCGCGTAAGTTTCGCCACTTTTTTTGCAGACCTGAAACTGTATAAAGCATCATTTAATAAAACAAAGGCTCAAGGCGAAGAGGTGGTCGCGTCCGGAGTTGGGGTTTGTTGTTTTTGAATAATTTTAGTTATGATGTGCGGATCATGTGGGGACTTTGTTTAGTAAGATATCCCGTTGGTATTTGAGAATGTACTTGTTATGTTACATTCTGTTACAATCAATTATTTGTGCTATCAAAACCATAAATCTTTAGTAGAAAAAGAAAGAAAGAAATTCTTTTATTCGTGGACCGAATACAGTACGAAGACAATATAAAATAAAATATAAAATAAAGTATAAAAAAGGTGATTATATATTTAGAAAAAAGTAGTAGATATATTTAATACTGATTTATTTAAAATTGAAAAATTAAAGTCCTATTAGAATAATGCGATGTCTACAAAAAATAGACACAAATAAAATTGGTCATGTTATACTATTTTCATTTTGTTTTAAATTCCAAATTTACAAAGTCTCTACTTGTTCTCTTGTTTTAGAAATTCTCTAACGGAAAAATTCAAATAATTTTCGGTTGTGTTAGTTTTTTTGAGACTCTAAATCAGGATAAAATGACGAAACATAATTTAATTTCAATTAAAATGACGCCAGTTCTTTGTAGAGAAAGTGTAAATCATCATCTAATATTTTGAGTACACGGGGACCAGCTTCGCTTGGTGAGAAATAGGTGGCGATATCTTGCATTTTTAATTAAAATAATTTAGATTCAAATTAATAAATTATATTTTAAATAAACAAATAAAAACATTTAATTTCCAATATGAAATTTTTTGGATTGGATTTTGGACATGACATAAATGTTGGAGAGTCCTTTTAAGCTTGAAGCCATATATTACATGACAAAACCCTTTTAGTAAATAGTAGTCCATTAAATACTTTTTATTAAATACTTACTTACTTGTTTATTAAATACTTAATTAATATATTTTATTTAATTATGCGGTTAAACTTTCCAATATGGACCATCGATATATGAGCTTTTAAGGGGGGTATCGAGGGTGATCGAGAAGGATGAACCCCCTGCCATTCCCAGTCTGCGGAACCCCATGGTTATGGAGATATTCATGGTTATAGTTTTGAGGTTAGAATAGTGCTATTTAGTTAATATTTCCAATATGGACCAGCGATATATCAGGTTTTTAGGGGAATGGCGGAGAGGGGAGGCTACCCCTTGTGCCATTCTTAGGGGTTCAAACAAGACCACGTGGATAGTGGGGTGCTCTGATTCGGTTTTGGGTACTTGGGTAATTAAGTAAGTAGACACTTTATTGCAGTACTACCCTGTAGTATCTACCCTTCCAACACTTCTATTCACACACGCTTTATACACTTTTAACAAGCTTTTATCAGCTTCACCTGTATGTTTGTAACCGACTTCTTTGGGCGCGATTTTGACCCCACTTTAAACGGCTAAATTTCGTTCAAACTTTGTAGATTTATCGAGGACCGATGACAATACACTAATTTGATAAAAAAAAACTAAAAATTAAAAATAAATAATAGTTAAAAAAACTAAAACCACGCTTTTTATAGAAAACCGAACTAAAATTAGAAAATAAATTTTAATAAATTTAAATTAAGAATAGCGTTAAAAATTTCAATAAATATAAATTAATAATAGTGTGAATAAAAAAATATTTTATTTGGAAAAGAATAAAGCATGGGGTGAATGGTATCAATAGTTATAAATATTTTATTGACAGACATGAGTAGAGTGATTATCATTTTGATAATATCTTAAAAAGCACCCCACGTTTTTTTTTAAATAAAATAATTTATTTTATTCACACTATTATTAATTTCTAAGTTAGTACGTTTAAAACGATCTCAACTGTAAGGGCAAAGTGAAGTAATTGACGTTTGACAATCATTTGACAAATTTGACTTGTTTGCAAATTTTTATGAAAAAGTAAAAAGTTAAAATAAATATATCTCATCAAACGTAAGTTTCCGCAATCTAAAACTTTACAAAACACTTTCTTTTAGTGAGTACTATGTACAAAAAAATATGAGCATTTAAATCGACGGTCCATATTGGAAAGTTTAGCCGATTATACTAATCTAGGAAAACTTGAAAGGTAGACCTTTCAATTTCTTCTCTTCGGTGCTCAAGTTGTCCCATTCGCTAATAAGAGCTTTAGCTATTTCAGTCCAAATTTTGGTTTTGACATTTGTTTTAGAGCGCTCCACCCAGTCCCTCGTGTACAGCACCGGCCTTTTCTGTACTTCCCGTATTAGGTGTACTGGATGAACCTCTTCTAGTAACTTCTTCCATTTACCGGTCATAATTAATATCATACCAAGATCGTTCAGAGAGGTGAGAAACTCCTCCGACCAGTTTGCGATGCACCTCCGAATGTTTCCGAACAACAACGAAATGTCACGAAACTCGGCGGGTATTAAAGGCCCTTCCCACTGGGTTACGTTAATACTGTTTACTATTGCGATTTTATGAGAACGCCTATACGTGATATCGAAATATGTATATAATAGTTAACATAAGTAAACATTAAAGTTCACTTCGACATACATTTGTAAGTGACAAACGCAATATGTGTGCGATTCCGTACGAAGCGTCGCCATTACGACGACATCGCGTGTGCTCTGTTCTGTTCTCGATCGTTACTTCCCGCTTCACCTCTGCGCCGCTCCTTTCTCGTATAACCTCGTTTCTTTTATTCATAATCTTTCTTTAATTAACAGTTAAAAGTTGTTTAGTAGTTATATATTGTGCCTATCCATTATGACAAATCAAGTACATACAATTTTCTTATTGCGCTCTTTGAGTCAATACTTAAGTGTTAAAGGAAATTACACATATAAGTTACCCGCTTACGCCGTCTATCGAATCACCGTAAAACATAATCAACATAAAGTATGCAACAATAAATTACACATACTTATTATACTTGCAAATTTTAAATTTTGGCAAATTATATGCATAAAGAAATGTATAGAACTGATTTTAATGTTATCTAACATTACGTAGTTTCTTTTTAACTAGTATATTTTTAGCGCCATCTATACGTAACAGTCCAATTGAGTAGAGTAGCAACGACGAGACCAGTTGATTTGGTAGGTTTGCCAACGTATACTAGATGTCGCTTTTCAAATTCGTTATTCTCTGTTTTGATATATGAACTGATTTATGAACTCTTTTATGACTGATATTTGTATTATAAATGACTTGACGACCTTCATGAACGAGTTCTGAGGTCCCGAGTTGATCATTACGTTAAAAAGACACTTTTTTTCTACATTTTCTCGGGTCTGAATGTTTGTTCGTTGTTTCTGATTCCATACCATAAGTGCTTAAGTTACAGAAGAACGTATGTATGTTAGAACAAAATATATAAATGTCATGGGTATAAAATGCGAGTACTGGATGCCGTAATTTAGATTTATCTATAATGTACTCTATAGATTTAAACCTGCTTTCTTTAAGATACAATAACGCCGTCTTCTAAAAATTATTAGGTTTCGGAAAAGTATAGACTTTGGGATAGCCCATATAATGATGCAAAAAAGCATAAATAGAATTATCACAGAATACATTTATATATTAATTAAGGAACAATTTTCATCATCATCTAAACGATGGTAAAGTGAATATTACCTATACGAATCGCATCACTTTGAAATGATTTAGTATTTAGTATCATTCATAACTCAACACTTTGTTGTAAATATAAATAAACCGTTGCAGAAAATTGCTCTCACCTTCTGGGAAATCCTCGATATGATTTCCCACAGTCTCACCACTCAGAAATCGGATGGCCATAACTGTACCAGATTCTCTACATCTTAGACACTATAAGTAACAAGAATACACACGTACATACGTAAAAACAAAACTTTTCAGTTTGCACCTACGCATAAATTTGGCTATTTTTTTAAAGTCACGACAGCCGAGTGGTTCGGTGATCGGAATTCGACTCAAAATACCCGAGTTCAATACCCAGTTGGCAGGCTCGTACCAATGGATGTTTTCAAAAACCTATGTACGGTTTATATCGTTGGCTTGGATATAAAGACGCTGACGGGCTCGCCACCTGTTACGGTGTCCCAAAAATATCTTTAGTGGAAGGTGGGTCGAAAGGACTTAATTGTCTAGACCTCTGTCTACGTATGTATTGGGAATGGCATGAAGACATTTTTTTAAGGATAACGTTAGCGATAGATTAGTACTGTGATTTCTCCGTCTTCTCAGCACTAACACATCTGCCGTACCGGAGCAGTAATAGGAAAGAATATAGGGACCTGTAAAATTGTACGAGATGTGCTCATTAGCATAAATAAATGGTTTTAATAGACCACGTGTCGTAATTAAAACTGTTTATTTAACTTAGCGGTCAACTGCTCGGTGGCCGCTTATTGTGGAATTAATTTATTGCGATACCGTCGAGATACGATCGCAGAGTACGCATTGCGTATGTAAGGTGGGGACTGTCTGCGTTGGAGCCTCCGACTGCGCCTGTACAAAAAAGCGATGTTTTTTCAAGCGTAATATATATAACAATTTCATGTTTAGGATTTTTATATTACTTAATGGTTTTGTTATAATGTTTGCATATGCATAAGATTATAAATTAAAAATAACAAAGAGAGTAGATGTGTTGAGAAGTTGCAAATAGAGTTTGTACAGGCACTCGGTATGAGTGTAAAGTATAATCATTATTGCTATGGGAATGACGGCCAAACGAGCAACCTTTACATTAAATAAAAGTGTTTACGTGTTTACTGATGTAATGTGTCGGCCACATAGAACTGACTAACGTCGGGGCAGAGATTTTCTCGAGTGGCGGCCACGCGCAGGAAAACGCAGTCTAGCACAAGATGGAGCGATGTGCTGCACAATATTGCGGGAAATTGATGGATGCAGGTGGCACAGGACCGTTCTTTGTGGTAAATTTTTGAGGAGTCCTTCCGTCAGTTGTGGACTTGTAGATAAGCCAGTATGATGATGACGATGATAAATGCAACTGCACGTGCATTGAAATAAATTACGGTTTCAGTAATTCAACTTGTCGTCGGGTAACAAATTTTTCAAATGTGCAATTTTTTAATTGGTTTTAGTGCATATAAATTATACTGAACTTTTTGTTATAAAATTACAGAGAAAAAATTTCAATCCTGGCCATGTCAGTTGCAATTTTTTTTCTTGTTTCTTTAATTTAATTATTTAAACATGTTTTGGGCGCATTGAGCGAATGGATGAAGAATGAATGGTGAAGAGAATGTACAGCGTGATAAAGATAACTATAAAAGGAGTTGAAGAAGGCCTTTACTTGCTTTTGAAGAACAGAGCAAATTTTTTGATGAGGTGCGAAAATTATGACTAATTAAAAGCGAAAGAGGTATGTAATGTAAATACTTGTATGTAAATATCAGCATCACCGAAATATTGTATCAGTTTGCTTTTTGCAATGTAAACATGCATGCAAAATTCATCACCACTTATTTTAGCAGCTCGGCGGCTCACGCTCCTGGATTCCGATTAACAGCACTGCCTCTCAGCAAAATATCAGCATGAAGTAGATGTGTCTTCTGCGCATTGAGTCCGGAAACAGGGATCCTCTCCTCTCTTCTCCTCCAATTTACAACCACTTTGTATCGGTATACATACAACATTCTTATCAACATAGGTTTAACGTGTTAGCGGCAGGTCACAGTACAGTTATACTAATAGTAACTTGGCGCGGTAGGGTTGTAGTGGCGGTGGTGGTGGCGGCGCGGTGTGGTGGCGGCGCGGCGTTCAGTCAGTGCCAGTCAACGGTGCTCATCAGGCGCCGCGCGCCGCTATTTCGCGCCCGCGCCTTCGCGCGATCTTACCGCTCGCACGAGAGTCGAACGAGATCACGCTTCTGAAATCCCAGCTGGGAGTCGAACGCGGTTCTCTACTCGAAGTCTCGTTGTCGTGTCTGCAATTGTTCCATTCGGTTCACTCCCTAGCAAGTAGTGCACCTCCGTGGCGATCATCCGACAATCGCTTTGAACCTGTATAAGTTAGTATCGATTTCCCACCTGCTCCAATTACTTATCCATGGCTTGCTGCTTCTCGCTGTACAATACCGCGGCGGCCTTTTTTTTAAATAATTCATAAGTCGGATACGAAAATATCGTACAACCGGAAAATATTTATCAATAGTAGGGAAATGTCAAAAGTAGCTACATTATGCGTTAATATTTAATTAAATACGCCTTTGTTGTACAATACAACTAAACATATTTCATATTTTTGATTTTTGTGCACGGGGAAAACATTTTTAAACTGTTTTAAATATTTTTAAAATACTTTCAAGTATGTTGACGTTTATATTGTGAGACAATTAAGGTCTAGTTTGATCCTCAATGTAATATAATTTAAAATATAGGATTGGTAAGAGAGCTTCTGTCAGTTCTTCTTGCCCTTGACAATTTTAAAGAGAACATTATATTTTTAAACGTCTCCGAAAGTAAAATTTTTTATGTTACGCGATGTCTTGAATCATTTTATTGTGCCCAATCTCACGTTCAAATATTGAAAAGGTAAGGGAAGAGAATATATGAACGTTTGTCAACTTTGCTTCAGTAGTTCATTTCGATTGTAACAATTTAAATCTGACTTTGTTACTCCACATGAACTTATAGCGATTGTTGTGCTTCTACTGCCCCTTGCAGTTTGAATCTTGATGTAAGATCAAAGAAAATTATCTTCACGCCATTTTAAATACAGGGGAAGACAAAGGTCTAGAATTAAGTCCTTTTGACCCACCTTCCACCGAAGATATTTTCGCGATAACGTGACAGGTGGTAAGCCCGTCGCCGTCTTTAGGTCCAAGCCAACGATATAAATCATGCATAAGTTTTGAAAAAACCCATAGCATTGTTGTTCGAACCTCTTCGCTATCGTGACCATTATATTATACTGAAGTGTTAATAATGAACTATACAGAAAATACTATAAAAACATTAACACTGAGATACTTTTTGAAATATTCTCCAAGTATTACTTAACTCTGTTATTTTACATTTATTATATTTATATGTTTTTCGCGTTCGTTTATATCTTTTTTGTTTTGTATTTCTTGCGTTTTGTAAAATTTTTATAAAAAACATGAGCGCGGCTCGGCTGCACCCGTACTTCCGTATACCAATACGCTGCGACGGCGAATGACCCCTTGAATGTCAATTATACGGTGCAGTGTGTACTTAACTTATTTAATTAGAACACCTTGGAGGCAAAACTTGTTCTCTGATGGAGATTTGCGAGCAAAAGTGTAAACGGAGCGGTGTTATTTTGCTAAATTGTTTCTAAGCCGTTCACTTAACAAGCATCTCTAATGCTTCCTTTGTCTTGAACCATATTGAAAATATCACACAATCGGGCGAAAGCTTTTCCAAAGAAAGATGATGTTGCCGTAAAACCCACGAATTAACGGTTAAATTAATTTTATTTTTTATAAAAACTAATCTTTATTCATCTAAACAGTGTAGGTTTGATGTTCTCTGTGATGGCAATCTTTTAGGAGACGATGTAGATGAAGATGTAGATTGACATGCGAGCTTACAGATTCCCAACTTAAAATATTAAAATTTGACTTTTGATTGTAGACACCTATCCACCGAAGACATTTTTGAGACAAGGTGTCACAGTCAGGTATAACAACAGTATAAATATTACATACGTTTTTGAAAAAAAAAACCGTTGGTTTCCCGTTTGTGACGCCTCGTCATCACAAACGGGTAGCTCATGGATAGACACATACGTAAAATTATACGTGGTAGATATTTCCGCTACATTCTCCCACGTGTGACTCTCGCGTACAGTGCCACGTCTAAGATGATATTGTATCAACTTAGCCGCGGCACTGAACTGGTCATAATTACAAATCGAGTAAAATATTTTGTGAATCCAATTCAATCTCATTGGTACATTAGTTTTCAATACTTTTATGTTTCGAAATATTAAGAGTATCTATCTATCTATCTAATTACAAATCTAGAAAATTTAGACCTTCCGACTCACCTTTCACTGTAGTTTATTTGAGAGAATGTATTGTGAACTCATCGCCGATCTATTGTTCCAGCAACAGATACGAATAGATTTCGGCCTGCGGGTGCAATCGCGTGGGCTTACTATAATTGCTGTTGAAACATGCTTACGTACCAAATTTCATATTTCCAAGTTCAGAAATGTATCTTCCAACTTTTTAATCACCAATCTCTTCCAACTTTTTATTCTTACCATTTTGTTATAAACTATCAAAATGATAGTTCCATATATACTTTAGCGTCAATTCCATACCTTCACGGAGTGAGTTTCTTAAAATATTTTCTTGGCGCACTTCTCCTATTTATAACCTACATCCATGCCAAATCTCATCTTTACACATGTTGCGTGACTGACTGAAAATGAGTGGCTTTTCGCCTTAAGGTAAATACACTATTTGATATACTACTACATAGATAACAGTCTTTTTAGCGACCAATAAAATCGCCGCATCCCCCGCAAAGAAGCGGTGAGCAGATTTTAAATACGAATTTAACTAAATTAAATTTTATTTATTTAGTTTCTCTCTGTCTCTTTTATATAATAGGTAGGGGAAAAAGTTTCTTCGCATTTTTTAAGAAAATTCACAATTTTTTTAATATAGTTTATTTTCTCAGTTATTATATGTCGTTGGCTTGGACATAAAGACGGCGACGGGCTAACCACCTGTCACGTTGTTCCGAAAGTATCTTCGGTGGAAGGTGGGTCAAAAGGACTTAATTGTCTGGACTAGACCTCTGTCTACCCCTGTATTGGGAATTGCGTGAAGATATTTATTTATTTACTTTATTTTATTGTTTTGTGCGATAACTTTTTGCCACCTTGTAGGTACGGACATGATATCATTGCTATAGAAATGTTGGGGCTTCTGATCAAAATACCGCGACAATTGTTTTTGGCAGTCCTCTCGTGATGTCAACCTGCCACTGCTTAAAGAATTCTGAAGAGATCGAAACAAGTGGAAATCTGAAGGTGCAAGGCCAGGACTATGCGGCAGATGCATTAACATATCTTAGCCAAGCTCTCTAAATTTTTGCTGAATGGCTAAATATGTGTGAGGTCACATGATGAAAAATCACACGCCTTTTGTTGATTAATTACGGCCGCTTTCTCTCAACTTCTTGCTTAAATCTCATCAGTTGTTCGCAGTAGGTCCTGCCTGGTGGTAACAGCTCATAATGAATAATGCCCTTCCAATCCCACCACACACACAGCATCACCTTATTGCGAGGTAACTCGGGTTTCGCCAGTCTGTGTTCGCCAGTCTCACGTTCTTGTCGTATGTGATCCACTTTTCATCACCAGTTATCAGCTTCTGCAAATATGGTTCGGTTTTATTACGTCGTAATAAAGAATCACAAATGAGTACACGGTTCATTAGGTGTCTTTCAGTGAACTCGTGAGGTACCCAAATATCGAGCTTTTTTGTGTACCCAGCTTTTATCAAATGCGCCAAAACTGTTTTATACTCAATTCCCAGTTCTTCAGCTACGTCGTAACTACTGATATGCCGCCGATCTTGCTCCACTTTTTCAAAAATGGCATCCATTTTATCCGTAAAAGGGCGACCAGAGCGACGTGCATCTTTGACATCAAAATTTCCGTATTGAAAACGCTTAAACCAAAGTTGTGCTTCTCTCACAGACACTGCACAAGGTCCTTTAACATCTCAAATATTTTTCGTGACCTTTTTTTGAAGTAAAACTTAAAATGTATCAAATTTCTTTATTAGATTCAGTCATCTGGACAGTACGAAAAATAAATAAAAATCACACATTTTTCTAATTTGAATGTGGAATTAGTTATCTTCTTTAATTTTTTTAGAGATTTATTTACAGAGTTTATTACAAGTTCATAAACTCACACTATAATGCGAAAATACTAAATGTTTATGTGCGCAGTATACAAATTTATTTAGTAAAATTTGAATCGAACAACGAATTTGGGGATCGAACTTGGGTCTCTTGACCGGAATCCCGATTACCCAACCACTTGGCTATCGTGGCTTATTATTAACTACTCAGAAGTAATAATAGTAAAGCGGCAATAGCCTAATGGTTTAGGGTGCGGACTGCGAAACATGACGTCGCAGGTTCGGGCCCCACCATTCGACTATTGACGTAAACCAACTCCAGACACAAACATTTCAGCTTAATTGGGGTGGTTAACAGGAATACTAGTAATGATATTCAGCATTGCTAGTTTTCTTTAAATAAAAAATATTAACCAGGCGTTGATGCCACATACATCACCACGCAGGTTTTTTACCTTCACTTTTATCGAGGACCGTTTCCTGGTGTCCCATCTTTAATTCGTTCTTTGTGTTGCTAAAACTGAACACTACACGGACAACGGATAGTTTGAGGTTAGCACGAACATAAAGACATGGAAAAACCTTCCCAATGATATTTATTTTAAGCCCTTGATAAAACCATAACGGCGAAACCAGTCGGGTATTTAAAGGATTATATTACATATAATACAGGGGTAGGCTTAAATAATTAAGACTATTAGACCCATCTTTCAACGAAGCCATTTCTTGGGACAACATGATTGGTGGTTTTTATTTATGTATGTACTTTCCTGTTCACCACAAAGAAATAATTACAACGTTAATATAACACACAGCTTAAAAAAGCACAATAAGGCGGTCTTATCGCTAAAAAGCGATCTCTTCCAGCCAATCTTAGGTCATGGAAAATTAAAGTAATGAACAGTGGGAGGTGGTGTGGTTACTTGATACTACCAGAATAAACTAAAATAAATAAACGTACATAAACGTAAATAAATATATAATAATATCATTCATTAAAATTATGTATTATAAAAATAGAACACTTAAAATGAATAAGGTGGCAGGCAGGTTTTCCAAAAACTTATGTACGAATTATATTGATGGCTCGGACAATAATGGAAATCCTACCACCGGGGATCGAACTCGGGTCTCTTCATTCGAATTTATCCTACCACTCGGCTATCGTGTCTCCTTTAAATTAAATTTTGATATAAGTAAAAGTGAATTTGAATCGATTTAACCATGAAGTTCCTCCAACAGTCGTGAGTACTCAATACCTTTATCAGTTCATCACGACTTGTGTAGCAAGTATTACTTTATTACAACAATGTGTTTAATGACGGCTGTGTAAGTTCCAATAACGCAGAGCTTCCGCTGGCCGCAGCACAAAGCACACGCGAGCTCCGAGTGAGTCACGCGGCCGCCACGCGCACGCACTCCGTCAACTCTACGTACAATCCGATGGTACCGGTTTCAGGAGTGGCTTTATTATAAAGTTATTATGCTGTTGTAAATATGCAGTTCGATGGAAGAGATTTAGTTGTTTTTAATTAACACGATTTTATTAGCTTGGTATGTATTTGTACTAACGGAATCTTTGAACGTGATTTCTATTTACTCACGTTATGTCGGATTAAATTGAAACCCCGCACTCTTCTCTCAGGCTAGCTCAGGTGAAAAGTAGAAAAGAATATATAATTAAAAAAATAGAGATTAAGAAAAATTTTCTGTGTATGTTTACATTTACATTGTTCTGTTAGAGAGTGACAAGTTTATTTTAATGCCAGCAATTAGAATGCAAGGTGTACATGTACATTTAGATGGGTATGTAGCAGTTAAATTAAGGCAGGAGAGCGGCTTAACATTGCAATAAGTAATTCCACAAGTACGATCGGTAAACCGTGATCACGAAAGCGCACAGAGTGAGCCGTGTGCCGCCTCGGCCTCGCATCTGAGCGTCAGTGGCTCCACACAGCGCATCTGTCGCCGGGCTGCGAACTTTTTTGGTGTTCCCTTCAGTATGATGTCATCAGATCGCGATACAATCATAAAATAATAAACTTTTAAAATGCATCGTATACCTCTAGAAAATCTTAACGATAACAACACAAATAAAATTATTATGACTTTAAAAGTTAGAATTAACGATTTATCTCTTCTTTCCTAAACATTTTTTCGGAGGAAGGTGGGTCGAATGGACTTAACTGTCTAGACTTCGCCTACCCTAGTATTGGGAATGGCGTGAAGATTTTTGGCGTGACGGCACGACTGAGTTATTGAATGTCCTATTTTAGATGTTAGCTAGGCTATCTTGGCTTTATTGGAATAAATACATTTATCTATCGACTACATCATTTTATATGTTATTATTCAATGCCCAGCCGGCTTACGTAGCGGCTAGACTGTGAGCTATTCCGCAGTAGCTCCACGCGAGCGGTCGTTGGCACTGACCCTGAATTAATATTATGAAAATGTAATTTAGTGAGAACAAGGAGCGGGCAACATGAAGCCATTACACTAGCGGCATAAGGCAATTTGTCGCAGCGGCTCGAGGTCAGGCGAAGGTCCTCTCTCGCCACTTCGTGCCGAAGTAGGGAGCCGCGGCCGCTGCCGACGCGCGCCGGTCTGCCCGCCGGTGTGTTAATGTTTGTTGCAATACTTACTCGCAAAACACGTAAGATGTTTGATAACTGAACTTGAAGCTTTTACATACTTTAGTGAACGCTATCAACATATTAGCCGTAAGTGGGACACTGGGTTACTATCAAACGACACTGTAGTAGGCACTCTTGTCAATTTGACGCCGGTTATAGTTCGATATCTCATGTCAGTGAAGGTGAAAGTATCAACGTTTAAAGTTAATCGTCTTTATTCCGAATGTTTTACTGTATTGTTTTCTGTCACGCGACCACTTTCCACCGAACATTGTGTTACGTAAAAATATAAGATGTTCGAATTTATACTTTTATTTGTATAATGATCGAACGTACATTGAAATGTAAAATACGCTCCCGATGGCATGGGAGTGAGAGTGTTGTCACGGCGCGGCAGAGGTCGCGCGATCGTATTCAAATGTATCGAAATCAATGAAAATGCAAAACTAGGTGTTACTAGAAATGGGCTATTTGGCGCAGAACTACTCTTGTCACCTGTGTCACAGTTTGTGCAGATCTTTCGAGCAAACCTCACTTTTATCAATAGTTTGTGTGTCGACGCCGCCTTCGGCGCAGGCGCATGCAGTTCTCCTTGCCACTGAGCTCCTGGCGAGGTCGGCCGTCGGTTGCTCGTGAAGGCTCATCGCGCGGAACTTAACGTTACGATAATGATACGATTTTATTACGCCTCGTTTGCATCCGGAGCATGCGCGCGCTTCCGTTGAATACACACCACCTCGAAATTTTATTTAAATTAATTAACGCAAACTAACAACTTATTACAGACTAATTGCAGCATTGCCTTGCGTTCGTAAAACGTGAACCTTCTTTACTAAATATGTACTAACGTCTCACTAAATAATTATCCATCATTATAATCAGTATTTGGCCCAGTATATATCTTTACATATTTTGTTATATATATAACTAACTTAAATTAAATGTGATATATAAATGTAGTGAGAAATTTGGTACGATGGTTTTGTCGAAATTTCAAAATCGAAAATAGTTTTAAGATACTAATTTCTTTTATCTTTTGGTGATCTGATAATTATTTATATGAAGGTAAATGACTCAAATGCAGTAAAATATGTGTGTCCTAACAGGATTTAAATTCGTCAAAGCTTTCAAAGTAGCTTTTTTTAAATCTTTATATGTAAAAGTCACGATAGCCGAGTGGTTGGGTCGTCAGAATTTCGAGTCAAGAGACTCGAGCCCCAGTTGGCAGGCTCGTACCAATTGGTTTTTCAAAAACTTATGTACGAATTATATCGTTGTCTTGGACATAAAGGCAGCGACGGGTTCACCACCTGTCACGTTGTCCCGAAAATATATTCGGTGGAAGGTGGGTCAAAGGGACTTTTAATTGTTTAGACTAGACCTCTGTCTACCCCTGTATTGTATTAGGAATTGCGTGGAAGAAGTACTTATTTTGATCATCCTGCTTTAGTGTAATTTAGTATTTATTTATTTATTTATTTCGTTGCACCAACAATTATGTGTTTTGAAATTAATAACAAATAGAAATAAATTTGCCTAATACCTTTATTAAGGAAGTACATTTGTTACAAGTGTACACTATTGTAAATTAGAAAAAATAATAGGGTATTAGAAACACGGTTTCATACAATGTATACAAAAAGAAAATGAGAAAAAAAAATGTAAAACAAAGTAATTTGAAAGCAAAAGTGAGTTAGTGATGGGGTACGACTTCATTTTTCAATTTATAAATATTATCGTTAAGTATATCGACTTAATCACACATGCTGTTATAGGATTTAGTATGAGTCATTCGTTTTGCGAATTGAATGGCCGTCGGTTGCCTTCCCGTACCCTGTTGTATCGATCGACGACAGGTAGTTATGTTACGAGTTGCCGGCTGGTCCACGACTCATTTGACAATAAACAACTTGCCATAATTCCCCTTTCATCTCTTAATTGTGATGGAGCATAAATTATAACAATATGAAAGAATATGTATGTTACTAATAATAATTAACTATTACTAGAAATTACTATTACAATTATATCTTTAAATAAGAAGAAAACTTTCCAGTTAACTTTGACATTACAAGGGTGCTTTTACCAGACAACGATTATATCTCCTGCACATTATTTGTCATTACAATAATTGCCCTAATATGAGAACGAAAATGGAATCAAAACAAAATCTAAAAGTTTCCATTGAGCACCATTATAACAAATTTGTTCCAATTATACTTCAGGTAATTACGCCGTCGTGTGATGTTAAATAAAACCGTATCGAAAACCATTTAATCATAACCAACCATTTATCCCTGATTCATCAAACGATATAATGCATTTGCGCAGTCAGTAACAATAATGATTGAGCGGAAACGGCGAAGAGCGTCGGATTTGCCGAGCGCATAAATTGGCACGTTTTGGTGCACTGGAGGATCTGAGACTGGCTTACAGAGCTTTGAAGTTATAAATGTTATTGCTATAGCTAACTGCCGTAGATAATAGTGTTGCAGGCATTAAGTCTGCACGTCTTAGCTGCCCCATTTTATCTGGTAATTATATAGTTTCTTGCAGTCTCTTAAAAAGTCTACCATCGTTTTCAACATAATTTAAAAACTTGTATATAAATACATTTTTAAATGACATTTTATTTTTAGACCAAAATGCAAAACAAATAAAATAGCATACACGTTCAGCATGCACTTATATGCTTCAAAATCAGTAAAAAATGAATTATGAAGTTATATATTGATCTCGTCATAGCTGTGTAGACATTTAGTAAGATGTATGTCCGGAAGAAATCGCTTTCAGAGATAAGACCGTCATTTCTATCACCATATCCTTGCTATCTTAATAAATTTTATTTTGTATATGTTCTGTATTTTATTATTATTTATTTATCTTCACGCACAATCCCTGACGGGGTAGCCAGAGAGAACAGATCGCCAAGTGTCACGATCCCTACATACTTCTTTCGCTTCTTTCAGATTCATCATCTTCTTCATACATGCACGTCTAGGTATCCGAGTACTCTTGACCCTCCCCTCTTCGAGCAATTTGCTCACATGGTCTTCGAAAGTTAGTCTCGGTCTACCTCGACACCTTTTAATATTAACTTTCGCGCTATATATTTTCGTCACCATTCGCTCTTCACTCATTCGCTCAACGTGTCCAAACCATCGAAGCACGCCCTTATCCATTTTTGAGACAAGGTCATCTTTCATACCTGCCATATTGCGAATCTCTTCGTTTGGCTTTCGGTCGGCCATGGTAAGGCCGCACATTTTACGAAGAGTACGCATCTCCACTGCATTCAACCTGCTTTTATGCTTTTTCTGGCATACCCAGGTTTCGCTGCCATATAACAAAGTCGGTACCAACACTGCGTTATGTATTGCAAGGCGTGCACTTTTCACAACGCCTTGCCTTTTGATTAACGCAGTCAGGGCACCATTGCCTTTGTTCCCGGCAGCGACACGCCTGTCCACATCTAAATCACATCTTCCATCCCGGCTAAACGCACTCCCCAAGTATATAATTTCATTCACCTGTTCTAGACATTCCTGATTTACCCAAATTTCGCACATCGTTCTTTCTTCGTCCCTTTCAAATACCAGAACCTTAGTTTTATTAGCAATCCAACGGAGACCATTAATTTCACATTCTTCTTTCATACACGTGACTAATGCCTGCAGTTCTGCCTCTGATGGTGCAATAAGCACTGCATCATCAGCATATAGCAGACAATTTACTTTTATGTCACCCAATTTCACACCCAAACAGTTATCTTTCAGCTTCTGTAAACAGCTGTCGAGATACAGTATGAACAGCCAGGAAGACATGACACAACCCTGTTTTATGCCCGTTTGGACGCTAAACATGGGTGACAGGTCATGCCCTACCCGCACACAGGCTTTACAGTCACAGTAAAGTGACTGCACAGCCCTTAGCAATCGACCATCCACACCATACCCCGGCAACAGTTCCCACATTTTCTTCCTTACAACCTTATCAAATGCTTTCTCAAGATCCACAAAAGCACAGAAAATCTTCTGGTTAGCAGCCAGAAGCTTCTCCGTGATCATGCGGAGAGAAAACGTTTGATCCGTGCATCCTCTTCCAGGTCTAAATCCGCATTGTGCCTCCCATAGAAATCCTACGTGTCAAAACCTTCGAGTAAACTTTACTTGCTAAACTGGTCAAGCTGATCGCCCGATAGCACCCGCAATCATAATGTGAACCTTTACCTTTATATAAAGGCTGATTGGCGATATATAAATGATGATTGGCGATCCGCGGTCATTGTGACCGCGGATCGCCAATCATCCGGAACAGCCCCCGTTCGCCAGCACAAATTGCACAGCAGATGAAAGCTGTCCCAGACGCGTGGCCCACCATACATGACCATTTCAGCAGTAATTCTGTCTAGTCGCGCAGCCTTACCACATTTCAAACTTCTAATCGTACTTCTGTCCAGCTTTTCGGCTACCCTTGCTTGATATTCATCCCTAGTGTCCGCTTCCTGAAGCTTCCAGCTTTGGATGCTACCGACCGACTGTGGTTCTGGTATCGCCGTCCGGTGGCGCCAACCCGCGAACAGACCCCTAAATCTAGTAATCACTAGATAGTGATCCGTTCCCAGGTCAGCACCCCGGAACACTCGCGTATCCATCACCTGTTTTCGCAGTCGGTCATCCACCAGGAATAAATCGATCATACTTCTCTCATTCTCTCTTGTTCTAGTATACATTTGGATTTTCTTGTGACTAAACATAGTGTTTGTCACAAGAAGACCCTTTTCTTTGCATACAGCCAGTATAAGCTTGCCAGCATCGTTAACCCTTTTATCACCAAACATTCCAAGCACCGACTCGTACCCTGGCCGAGCGGTACCAACCCATCCATTCAAATCACCACATACAACAATTCTTTCGTTTCCTCTAACCAAGTCTAGAACTTCTCTTACATTCTCCCAAAACTCCTTCAGCTCAGCTCTGGACGACGAAGCTACCGGCGCATAAACAGCCAAAAGGAATAACTTCGTCAGTCCCAATTTAAAGCAAACCCATAGAAGTCTCGAGTTCACAACCTTATATTCTGTCATAACATCGACCAACCGAGACGACAGCAGCACCCCCACTCCCAGGCAGGCGCTCTCGCTCTCCGGGACTCCGGACCATAGAGCTAACGCCCCGCCAGGGAGCTCTTCAGTACCGCTGCCCTTTCGCTTGGTCTACATACATACACACGACATCTAATTCTCTTTCTTTCATTATTTCAATCAACTCATTCGTCTTATCTCTCATGCCTCCTCTAACATTCCACGTGCCAACTCTGGACTCCGTCCTCCACCTTCCGCCGTGTCGGGCTGTGCGTGACGGGTGGCGGTCCCCATCGCCGCTTTGCTCGCTGCATTGCACACCAACGGGGACGAACTGGTATGCATCGCCTTGGGGGGACGCCCTAACCCTCGTTGGCATGGGTGCGCAGCTGTGTAGAATTGCAGCCCTGAAAAGGGCTGGCAGGGGTCGCGACGAGCACGCTTCTACAATGACTTGTGAACACGCTTCTACAATGATATGTTCTGCGTTTCTGTATAATAAAGAGTATGCTTTCTATCAACGCCCCTAAGATATGTACGAAAAAGAGATTTTAAAAGTACTCTGATGTGTGTGGGTACGAGGTGACTCGGAGGTAATAGCCACGATATATGATGGTATACATATGTAAGTATGTACTGTACATAGTCCACACGTAGTAGTATGTGTGATAGGGCAACTCTATTTAGGGTAACGCATTTTGTTCTTCATAAAAATGACTATTAAAATAATAAACAGTGATTATTTTATGGAACAACTTTATCTTTTCATTATGCCATATCTGATTCCTGTCATAATCTGGTATTTTATGCATATAACTTATACAAAACAATTTTGATGTTTGGCTCACACATTTTTTTAAATACTTTTGACTTCCTCCAAATTGCATAGTCATTACTTTTATTCTTCTATTCTCTTCCTTTCTGCCCTTTTCCTTTAGCGCCATCGTCATCATTCATGAATTCAAAGTGAATACTAAATTGAATAAAGAACAGCACCTCTTTTTCAACGGATGTATTATTTATGTATTATATTGTACATCATCTTAGTGTACAGAAAAACTGCGCGTTGGAATTAACTTGATCTTCATTCTTCAGAGGGTTCAGAAAAGTCTGTTAACTGAAAATCACAAACGTTGAACCATCACAAACGTTCTTGTCTAGTGACAGCGATAAGATGATTTATACTGATGTAACTTTACAGATAGTATATAGTTATATACGAGTATATACTCATAAACATCCTTCACTCCAGTACAGTCTTTCATAATCAGCACATTGTTTGTCTCTAGCTGGATTCAAACCGTTACCCTTAGCTTGGAAGATCATATTACCTGGGATATGGAGCTGTCATAACTAGGTCTTAAAATATAGACAGAACTTAATTTAATAGTTCTTATTAAAATATAAAAGTCACGATAGCCGAGTGGTTGGGTGGTCGGAACTTCGAGTCAATAGACCCGAGTTCGATCCCCAGTTGGTAGGCTCGTACCAATGGGTTCTTCAAAAAAAATATTATGTACGAATATCGTTGACTTGGACATAAAGACGGCGACGGGCTCACCACCTGTTACGTTGTGCCGAAAATATCTTCGGTGGAAGGTGGGTCGAAGGGACTTAATTGTCTAGACTCGACCTCTGTCTACCCCTGTAATGGGTGAAGAATTGCGTGAAGATATTTTATTGTTATTTTATTTTTATTAAAATATAGTTAATTGATTCAGGCGTTACTTATCAGAAATTTATTATTCTAAAGTTGTTATTAAATAATTACATCGCACCGTTCCGTCAGCACCATCGCTCTGCGGTCGCTCTGTAGTGGTGAGAGTGCATCCAGTAGAATTAGTGCATCTGTGGTTAAGGGAGCGTGGTGCACTACTTCTGTTCGGACCAGGTAACATATCCCTCTCATTTTTTGCATATAGAATGGTGCAATGTAATTGTTTAATAACAACTCTATAGTTTCTGTTATTTTACAAGGGTTGTCTGATTAATGGATGAGCGTGTCGCTGGTACAGGCGGGCGCGGCTCCGGCGAGCGCAGCTCGCGGGCGCTGCGCGCGGTACTGCAGCAGCTGCGCGACGCCTGGCCCGCGCCCCGCCCGCCCTCCGCCTCCGCTTCCGCCTCCGCCTCCGCCTCCGACCAGCGGTCAGTGCGCACCCACACCACCAGCACCCATGGCGCATCTTAGAGCTTGTTTTAAGTTAGTGCTTAGTCTGTTATATTTCAGGGTACATGTCGCCATTTTTGTAACGTGGTAGGACATATTTCCAGCGTGCTCGGGCCAGCAGCACAGCCTAGAAGAATACTAGTGTGAAGTAAAAGCATTGTTCTTTTGCCCATTATCCGGAGGACCCTTATCCCTCTCCAAACCTTTTCTCAATTCCTTTCTTGAAGGTCGAGAATGCAACAGCGTCTCTGTTGTTCCGATTATATATGGGCGTCGGCATCGGTCTGTATGGTATCGGTCATCAAGTGAATCTATCGCCGGTTTGGCTTCCTCTCCAATAGACAATATCACTCAGTTGTTATTGCGATTATTAAGGTATTTTTTATCGAGGTTGAGATCAACGAGACCTTGAATAGACGACACTTTGCACATCCGTTTGATGTTATAATAAAAGTAGATTGTAATGGCTTTTTCCCAAATCCTGCAACGCATAGGTTGTGACTCTAATTTAACTTTAGAAGGGTTTACACACTCTTTCTATTTTTTGATTTGTTTAGGTTTTCTTGCTTACAATGGGTGGCCTAAATGCCTGGTAGTATTCTCTACCAGTCAACTTTTGTGATGGTTAAAAGTAGAAGGCCGTTTCAAACTAAAAATAAAAATATAAAAGATATGATAAAGTAAAGGATCCTAAATTACTATAAATAAATATAAAATATAAACAAAAAATATTCATTAGAAAATATTTTTATATAGTAATAAATAAATATATACATATATATACACACAAACATATAGAAATAGAGTTAGTAGTTATTAGGGAGTCCGCGCGGGAAGTTATTGGGCCAGACATGTTTCACTGCGGCAGGTTAGACTTGCTCCACTTCCATGTCACCTGCACGAAATGTGCCTCAACGAAAAACATTGGTTCAATACAAAACGTTACACGGTACAAATATTTACGTCAACCTGTCCACTTTTCTTTTATGGGTAGTGTTTTTGTTTTCTAAAGGTAAATCAAAGTTAATATCGACTTTTGTAGTTGCGTTAGCAAAATGTTGAGATATAATGGACTTTAAGATAATACAAACACACATAGATAGGGACAACATCACATACATTGCTCTGATCCGAAAATATGCGCTTAAGCACTTGTAATATGGAAATCAGAAACAACGAAGGTACCACAAACACCCAGACCCGTAAAAATGTAGATCAAGTGTTTTTTCTACATTGATCCGACCGGGAATCCAACCCGGGACCTCTAAGCCGGCGGCACCTTGAAAACCGGTGCGTACGACACTCGTCCACGGAGGTTGTCGATAAATTTAACATAACATTGTTTGGACAGTGAGCTAAACCACGGGAACTTTAAACCACAATGCTACTGATTAAAAACCTCAGCCCAGGCTTCCAAGTTGAATACTCGACTGCCCCAGCAATAAGACACTGTTTTTCAGTATGTAAATGAAAATGTGACTGATATGAATCAGTCACGATAGCCGAGTTGTTGGGTGGTCGGAATTTCGAGTCGAGAGACCCGAGTTCGATCCCCAGGTGGCAGTACCAACGAGTTTTTCAAAAACTTATGTACGAATTTCATCGTTGGCTTGGACATAAGGGCGGCGACAGGCTCACCACCTGTCACGTTGTCCCGAAAATATCTTCGGTGGAAGGTGGGTCAAAGGGACTTAATTGTCTAGACTTGACCTCTGTCTACCCCTGTATTGGGAATTGCGTGAAGATAATTTTTATATTTAAATGAAAATGTGGTTATTTCTTGGCAACTTCTGCTCCCATGATTAAATTGCCACTTGTAAATGTGCATTACCATACTTCAACAATCTGAAAAGAGTCTACCGAAACTCAAAACACAGGCCTCTTCCATAAGGGGAATTTCGCAACACTCGGTTATTAGACTGGTGATTACAGTTAGACGTGGCAGCCCTTCACCAGTATCCTTAATTTTGGTCTGTCACTATCTTCCTTTTCCAACACCTGCTCCCTAAGAAAGCAGTGTTAGTTTCTTACGCCGCATCGTGAATACTTGAACAGCCAGGAAGCTGTGACATTAAAAATAAATTATTTTACGATAAACATCAATAAAGCCATTTTTACAATGCATCAACCATCTATATCGGAAGTACTATAAGAAGGCACCGCAACCATTTCGCGGTTATAATGCCATGGACTATTAGGCACTACTAACGAACACAAAATAAATGTGTTTTACTAACGAATGATTTTAATTGCGGTGTTAACTAAACTCACGTAACAGAGTGCGTTACTTAGCACATACGGAAGTAGAGCGCGACGCGGCGCGGTGTGGCCATGTGACAGTGCCAGCGCACTGCACGGTGCACTCGATTCGAATCCGAAATGTTGATTTCGAATGGTGAACTTAGGATCACAATATGTGGACGTAAGTACACTCAGTGTTATTTCCTACTGGGATAGCGTTTTTGATTTTATTGTATCGATTTGGTACATAATCAATGGTTTGTGTATTGTCAGCAGAATCATCCATTGATATGTTATTCCAAATTAAATCTATAGCTATTTATTACAATAATCAGCCGAGTGGTTCGGTGGTCGGAATTACCAGTCAAGAGACCCGAGTTCGCTCCCCAGGTGGCATGCTCGTACATTCATATTCATATCGTACATAGGTTTAGGGTACGTACATATAGCCCTAGCCATACCCTCTTTATATAGGGTATATACATAGGGTATGGCTTAGACAAAAAAGACGGCGACGGACTCACCACCTGTCACGTTGTCCCGAAAATATCTTCGGTGGAAGGTGGGTCGAAGGGACTTAATTGTCTGGACTAGACCTCTGTCTACCCCTGTATTGGGAATTGCGTGAAGATATTAAGTAATAGTATATATAAATAATAGTATATAGTAATTTTAAGTTCATTTAATGTGGTTATTATTATCAAAATGCTTGTCTTAAAAATCGGTTTATTGAGAGTAAAGCTTGACTCCGTATAAGTAAACTTTTTAAGTTCTCTTATTCGAATTCAACGTGGGCCACTTGGATCCAAATTATGTTAATATTTGCAACACTTATTGACTAAAAACTACAATAATCGTAGAACCTTACTACTTTGTCGCATGGTACCAATAACGATGGCTGCGTTTCCACGATGAATGGCTAGACATAACCGTTGAGCGAACAACGGTGCATTATAACATCCAAATTCCTTTTTGTTATTCCAAATTCATTCAGATTCGCATAGAACATTGTGTGTGTTTACGCTGTATGTTACATGCGGGCGAGAGGGCCTTCAGCATATCTGCGCAGAGGCAATGTTTGTAGTCGCAATCGGCAGTGTGGAAAACGCATGTTTCCCGACCACCGAGTGTTTGCGTTCAACTGAATTACAGCGCAACTGCAGTGTGCAAGTACAATAGCGGTTTGTGAACGCGCGCCGGCAGCGGTGCGTGCGCCTTGTTGAACTGCTTTGTTGTTGTTGTCGTCGCACATCAGCCGACGTCACGCGAGCTCTCACACGAATCCTGTCTGAAGGTAATTCACATGTACCGGGAATAGCTTTTGTTTACATAACAATAACACAAGTTCTTAATTGTAGCTGTTGTTGGAAATACAAAACAAACTATGCGTTTGAATAATTTGGCAACATCTCAAAATTAATCAATTATTGAGTAAAATTAAACTAACAAAAGAAATAATTTAACAATTTTGAGGAAAATGGAATATGCTTCATTGCAGAGATTTTTTCTGTTTTTATTTTTGGTACAAACGGCCAAACAATTTTACTATTACAAAATTTCCTAATATATGGACAAGGAGTAACCAAATATTATCTAAGTAACAGCAAATTTTGTGAGCCCTTAAACATACTTGGAACAGCATTTTTTTAAACTGAATAATTATCATTTAATTAGACTATTAATTTTTAAAGCATGTACCATGCTGAGCTTTTTGGTATTAAATTTATGAGAGCTAAGTAATAATAGAAAGATATAATGAAAAGTGAAACGTTACTAATTCGGTCTTAAAATTTTGAAAACATTTACAAAGCTGTAATTTTATCCAGTATATGTATCTTTAGGAAGAGATCTACAAAAATCATCCATACATTTCTGTGGAAAAAAAACGTGCCAAGAAATAAATAGGACCGGGTACGAAATGGTTAAATGCTAAATACTAATATTAGAAATATATATTGAATTCTAGGTAGAGAATTTTTAGGACATAAAAATTTTTTTTATGATTTTTTTTAATATATATTTCATACGAATTTAGTGAAACGCTGTTAATTTGTATTACAAACAGACACATCAATTTTATTTATGCGTTTAGAAGTATAGATTATTATTGGGATCGAATCCTCAATTAACGACGTAACGTAATTACTCATTTAACAGTTTGTGTCTTGCATCTTTCAATATAAATTAATCTTTATTCGTCGATATAAATACATTTAATCCATCGATCTTATTTTTTTATGATCCTAAAAATAAAGATTTTGATTTATTTGATTTGTGATCTTATATAAGAAATGATGAGACAGTAAGTTCGTGAAATCATTAAAAATACATTTAAATGAATCAAAAATAAAGAGGTGACATCTGGACTTATAGAGGATTATTTATATACAGATACATCTGAAGATTATTACCACGTTAGTCGAGCAAAATCGCAGCCGCGTGTCCCGAGCCGCGCTCCCGGCTAGCGCGCAAACCAAAATAAACTACGAGTTAAGACCGAAAACGGCTCTCAAGTGTCGGGTTCGAGACGGCCCGATGCAGGAATGTTTATTTCCTGCCGATGGCTCATACGTACAGAACGTTATCTTTGATCGTATCTCAGTGATAATCTCGCAGTTGGGAACTTTATCAGCGGACGCGGTAAGGCCGCTGCCGCCGCCGCCGCCGCCGCCGCTCGACCGCACTGTGGCCGGCAGCCACGTGCGCGAACTTAACGCATCGTTGTAGTTAACAAGTTCAATTGTTTAAAAGTATGCTTTGTTTCCTGACAAAAGAGTTTTAAAAGAGTCCTTCTCTATAATTAGTATGACAAAGTTAACATTTAAGTATAAAATAAATAAATATCTTCACGCAATTTCCAATGCAGGGGTAGACAGAGGTCTAGTCTAGTCAATTAAGTCCCTTCGGCAGACCGTACACTGAAGATATTTTCGGGACAACGTAACAGGTGGTGAGCCCGTCGCCGTCTTTATGTCCAAGCCAACGACATAATTCGTACATAAGTTTTTGAAAAACCCATTGGCAAGAGCCTGCCACCTGGGGATCAAACTCGGGTCTCTTGACTCGAAATTCCGACCACTCAACCACAGCTATCGTGACTTTTTTTAGTATAAGTATAGTTTTTGTATAAAGCTGTTTTTGTCTCTTCTGTAAAACTTGCGATTTCATCCTGGTAGAGGTATATAAAGAGGCAGTTAAACTGGTAATTACTGTGCATCGTGTAAGTTTGTTATAGATTGTTTATTTTTTTAAGTTTTCGGGTTAATTTTTATCTGAAAATAAGTATAGAGGGCTGTCTACATTTTCACAATACTTATAATATGTACGTATACCTAAGTCTGTACAGATGTTATGAAGAGATTTTATGTAGGACGTAATTTACTAAAAGTGATGAGCAATTCAAAAAATATTACGATAATAAACTCTCTAAAACTCGGCTATCGTGACAATAAGTCACGATAGCCGAGTTGTTTGGTGGTCAGTATTTTGAGTCGAGAGATCTGAGTTCGATCCCCATGTGGCAGTACCAATGAGTTTTTCAAAAACGTATGTACCAATTTCATCGTTGGCTTGGACATAAAGACGGCGACGGGCTCTCCACCTGTCACGTTGTCCCGAAAATATCTTTGGTGGAAGGTGGGTCAAAGGGACTTAATTGTCTAGACTTGACCTCTGTCTACCGCTGTATTGGGAATTGCGTGAAGATATTTGATGAGCAATTCAAAAAAAAATCTTTTACTGATAAAACGCATGTAGTATTAAGTTTGTAACTTTTTAATATTAGAAGCCACGGTGGCGTAGTGGTCAGAGCGATCTCTTTATATCACAAAATTGTTCACAGTAAATTTAAGAACTGAATTTGTCACGAGCTCGAAGCTGAAGGAATAGATAAGGACATGATTTTTTTCGCAATATAACAGAAATAATAATAATAAACTCGGTCACTTCTGTCGTTCTTCCAACTTCCATCTGTACGCAGACGACTTGCGGCTTTATCATCATTTTACTTCAGCACAACCTGATTATACCTTCTCACTAATGAATAAATACATTAACCACATACAAAATTGGTCTAAATCTTTCGGGCTTGTAATCAATGTAAGAAAATCGGAGGCCATAATCAGAGGAAGCATACATGGGCAAAATTAGTTAACCCTGTCATACCCTATACTGATACGGTCAAGGATCTTGGGGTAATTATCGACTCTAACCTGTCGTGGCATGCCCATATTGATGAAGTAAGTCGACGTTAATCCAGCCTATTACAGATTACGCTGATCCCTGCAACTTTGATATTACAGAGGAGATTCTGAATAAGCTTGAGCGGCTGTACAATCTTTGCATTCGTTTTATTTTTCGAATTCGCAAGTATGCTCATGTTTCACATCTTCGCAAAGATCTCAAATGGCCTCCAATTCGTATTCGTACACTAAGATTTTATTTTTACTGTTTAATATTTTGCGCCTCTTATCATCTTCCTATTCTTCCCTTCCTACCTACGCGAGCGATTCTCCTCGATTCGCTCGTCCATCTCATACTCCATGCAATATCCCATCTACAATCCCTTCTTAAATTTCATCTTCATAAGAGCGCTTCATATTCATCCTCATTCTCTGTTCATGCAGTAAAATTGTGGAATGCTTTTCCTCAAAATATTTGCGACTGTAAAACCGTTTCTCCATTCAAGAGAAGAGTTAAAGAACATTATATGTCATTGATATTGTAACTTTCTGGTAATACTAATGTTATGTGTATTTTATATGCATATGCACTTATCTTATTATTATTATTTGTGTCTGTATGCACATAACATGCACTTATTTGTACGTATTATGTATGTATGTTTATTATATATAATACTTACCTTGTACCTATGTACAATCGTTTTCCTTATATAATTCTTTATATTTGTGTGTGCACAAATTATTAAATAAATATTAGTATTTCGAAGATCTGTGAAATCTCCTAACCCGCACCGGAGCAGCGTTACCCTGCTTTAATTGCTCTCTAGGGATATTTAGGTCTTTGCCCAGCACTTTGAATGTAGAGGCTGCTACTTCAATTTTTATTTATTTATTAGTATATTTAAGAACCTGTATTCTGTGTGAACCTGTGTTCTGCAACAGGAATTTTGCCTAAGTGCTACATTTACGAGTATATATGAGTTGTAGTAATTCACCAAACTATTGTAGTTTTTGTTAAAATGGATAGTTTATTTTTTGGGACATAGAGACAGGCTCACCGCCTGATGCCGTCTTTATGTTCAAGCCAACGATATAAATCGCACGTAAGTTCAATAAAATATTGTCTATTAAAACGTAAACTTTTCCATTTATCTTAGTAAATTTAAATTCGACTCCGATGCCGGAACTAACATTATGACGACGAAAGATCAAATGCGAGCGGTCCGCTGGAGAGGTGACTGCAGACATAACAAATGAAGTGGAAAGTGGCAACAGATTAATGCATTGCGATATCTTTTTTAGTTGTTATTATTTTATGGATTATATTATTGATCGGCAAGCTACGGGGCGGCTCCCCGCGGCACCTCCAACACTGCTGACCATTTCTTATCAGTGTTGTACCTAGTTTTAAGCGAACATACGAAGACTCATCAAATTGGTCACTTTTATTCAACTTGGGGTTAAATTAATGTGCGAGCTCTCGTATGCTTGTTTTTGGCTCTAATTTGTATCCATAAAAATAACTTTAGAAAATAAAAAAAATGTCTTCACGCAATTCCCAATACAGGGGTAGACAGAGGTCAAGTCTAGACAATTAAGTCCCTTTGAACCACCTTCCACTGAAGATATTTTCGGTAAAACGTGAAAGGTGGTGAGCCCGTAGCCGTCTTTATGTCCAAGCCAACGATGAAATTCGTACTTAAGCTTTTAAAAACTCATTGTTACTGCCACCTGAGGATCGAACTCGGGTCTCTCGACTCGAAATTTCGAGCAGCAAACAACTCGACTATCGTGACTTTTAAAAAAATTTTTTTAAATGAATTTAATACCAAAATTTAGGCGTTACATACACAATGCAGTGCTGGCAAATAAAGGAGGTGACACAAACTTGACCAGTCTTGTCCTGAAATATATCAAAAATTCAATAGAAATATTTTCTGAGGTCAGAATACTAAATTAGCCAAATACAAATTATCAGAATATAAAATACAAAATAAATTTTATACCACTTTGAATGCTGTAACACTATTTAAATTTAAACAAATACCCTTGTGTATAATTAACGCTGTTGAGTATATGCGCTGCGGCTAGTGTTTGTTTTTTAATCTATTAATTGGAGTTTGTAGGTCTGCCTTTGGTAAGTAGCAATAGGTAGCACCATTATTGGTTTATTATTTATTTATATTATTTAGATGCGTTTTGGTTTAGAAGATGTAAGTGGCTATTATAGGTGAAAGAAATTTTGTCTGTGTATAAAAATATATTCGTGTTCCTGAGGCGCCACAAGCCTCGGAAGAGACCTCAATGCCAGTAATTAAAGCGGTCTTCAGTAGAAGTTGTTTCTAAATTAGACAAGCTCACTCGACTGGGCACGAGAACGGTTACGAAATAGTCGGAATTGAGCCCGCGAGCGCTAGAGTGGTGCTCGTATTCGCGTGCCACTGGACCGCCGGAGCCCGGACCGGTGCGCGTTACGCTAATACGCTGACCTATTTCGCTCGCGTCGGGTGTCGAGTGCTGTTGGACTCATCACAGCTGTCATTGTTCTCAGCCGTGTTTGTTCTAGATTCATGTCCTCCTTACGTATGAGTTCAGTTATCATATCGTGTTCCAGTGCTTACTTGCTTTTATCTTTTGTACTAACTAAAAGACATGTAAAAATTCACTGGAGGACTCTTCTGTACAGAGAAGAGAACAGTACCCTGCTAGTCACTAAGCAGTCCACTTTTTGACGGAAGGCTTAAGGCCGGATGGGAGGGGTAATTCCCAGGAAGAAGATTATCCATGATCGCGAGTTGTTACGTCATGGCAATCAATGTGGCAACTCCGCAACTTTGTTATTGCTGTGAAAGATTTCTGAAAGCGTTTTTATTCACCGATTGTCTACTCTCACTTAATTCGCCGGAGACATCAGCATTTATAAATAATAATACACTGACAACCACAGAAACACGGGGACTTACATCGAGCGTAGAGCATAAACACTCTTACAAGGTCTTGCTTGTAATCCCTATTGGGGTACGCAGAGGTGGCAATGCTCCTAACTGAATATTGATAAGTAAACATTTAATTTTGAGTAGTTTAACCATTGTTGTGTGCATCTGTTCTGTGTCCACTTAAACGCTTTATAATGCGGCCTATGTTTTAGCGGCGGCTAGTTTACGAAAGCAATTAACTGAATGTGAACTTGAACGCTGCGCTCCTTAATTGGGTCAATGACTGCTGGTGTCGAATGAGTCAGATCGTGATAGTAAGGAAGCCTTATCGCGTCAACCCGCGACCGGGCGCCGCCCTCCGCCGTGCGGCGCCCAGCGCCACTGCCGAGACAACGGTCGCTGTGAGTCACGGCGCGGCACTCGGCGGCGAGACACCATCGTCCTGTGGGTCTTCGTTACTACACACAGAGCGCGGCTTGCTGAGATGGTTTCGTGTTAACGATATGGGTGGCAGCGCACGGCGGCGGTGTCGGCACACCGTCACTGCGCGCGCTGCCTCGCACTCGCCTCGTGATGTAGGCGTACGCAATAATATATTCATTGAGTTCTAAAGACTTCCATTAAATGCAGTTTTAGTGTGATAGCTTTGCTAAGCGACAATGGAATAGGTTTGTTTCTTTATCTAAATGCGACCTCTAGTTAAAATTTGATTATTTTGGAGTATTGTGAGTTACCTGGTGATTTTTGCGATCATGACCCTCGCGTGGATACCTTATTGAGTAGTAAATGGATAATCAGGGAAAATAAATCTACAACACTAACGGTGAGTTAATTTATTATGTTAATGATAGTGTATGTACTTAATAAATTAATAAATGTATGTATTATTAAATTTAAATATGCGTTTAGGGCACAGGTTAAAGAATGTTATGATTTCGGAACAGTTTAATTAATTGCGTAAATTATGTTTTTTATGATATCATATTATCAGATAAAGAAGCTTTTTATATGTTTTAACTTTAGCAGTTGATCTGCCATTTTCTGATTTAAAAAAAATGCGGCGTGTAAGTTTCGCTGAAGGCACTAATTTGCTCTTCGTTCCCATTGTCTTCTTGTGCCTCTGTTTTTTTTTATCAGGGTTGCGACTCCGTGAGATTCATTCTTGAACTTGCATTGTTCAAGTTACAAGTATCGTGCGCCGGCGATTTTCTCAACAAGTGTGATTTTAAAAAATTATAATTAGGTAACCCACATCTTGTGGAAATATCTTGAAAGAAAATGTTTCCAACTTTTAATTAAAAATGTAGATAACCGTCGGGGACGTAAAAGTCAATTAAAATGTAATGAGATCCGTTAATATAAAATAAATAAATATCTTCACGCAATTTCCAATACTGAGGTATGGATGTCTAAACAATTAAAACCCTCTTTTCACCGTGACTGGCGGTGAGCCTGTCACGGTCTTTCTGTCCAAGCCAAAGATACAAATCGTACACAACTTTGGAAAAATCTCATTGGTACGCGCCTACCAGTTGGGATATCGAACTTGGGTCTCCGGACTCGAATCACCCAATCACCCAACCACACTGACACTAGTCCGTTAACAGGAATTTACACATAAAAATGTTTAAATATACATTTCAACTGAAAAATCGCTATTTATCTTACGTGAATCACAATTTATTTTATCTGAATGATTAAAAATAAGATATTGAGGTTCTGCAACACGGATGTGAAGATATGTGATAAAACCGCAAAACAGCTGATAGCAGCTGGTGACGTGTCTGCGTGCGCTTGAGGTCGAAGTGACGGCGTGTCTTTAGCTAGAGACAGTGTTAGTACAAGTCAGTGAAAATGTAAGTGAATCAGTTTCCACATCTCGCAGTGTGGCTATTGAGTCGACCAAATGAGATATCTCGTAAGTTTACAACCATTTGTTGCTTTAAACATATGGAGATGGCGGAGCTCTCTGGGAGTGCATTTGCCTCGCAGTGAGTCATTATGAAATTCACGAATAGACTGCAGATGACAAAACAATAAGTTGTTTTGTCATCTGCATAATAATTAACGACATAATGATTCATATAGATGTACACAAATAATAAACTATCAAACATTAAATTTATTTTTAAACGAGATTTATCGAGCACATGTACTAAGTCACAAACGATCCTTCAAGACAAAACTGTCGCGTCGCTGCCCCCTCCCCCGAACCCTCACACATGCATTCTCTTGTTGCTGGAATACCGCTGCAAGGGTCTGACTTCTATTCTCGGAATAATCGCATCTGCATTCTCGCGCTCGTTGTTATATTATTATGTAAATTTGGAATTCCTCGTGAGTAGTGTTGAGATGCACAGCATTTGTAACTGCATCTCCATACATTGGCAACGCTCTATTTAATCGATTATTGCTCGGCTCGACGTTAAGATCGGAAAGAAGCCAATGGGAAAGTACATAATTACTGCCATGTCGACCACTTTACATGTTTTCTATGATCCGCTCCGCTTGCCGCCGCTATCACGCCGTCGCCGCGGCACCTTTCCATCTACATATTTATTTATTCACGACTGGTGAAGCGCGACGAACTCGCCCCGGCCCTCGTCAGCCGGGGGTCACGTTATATAGCTGATCTCATATAATGTACAGTCTTACATACAACTTGAAACTCACACATACGTCACATTGTCCCGAAAATGTCATCGGTGAAAGGTGGCCGAAAGGAATTGTCTAGACCTTTGTCTACCCCAGTATTGGAAATGGCATGAAAATATTAGTGCGTCCTAAAATTTCTGTCTGTCCAATATATAAAAAATATATATAAATAAAAAATATCTTGACGCAATTCCCATTACAGGGGTAGATGGTGACAGGTGACAGGTGGTGAGCCCGTCGCCGTCTTTATGTCCAAGCCAACGATGAAATTCGTACATAAGTTTTTGAAAAACTCATTGGTACTGCCACCTGGAGATCGAACTCGGGTCTCTCGACTCGAAATTCCGACCACCCAACAACTCGGCTATAGTGACTTATTCTGTCTGTCCAATGATATTATAAATAATGCATAATATCATTCTTTCTGTCATATACAACGGTGTAAGCAATTTTAAAATTGATCAATAGAAAAAGCACAGAAATGGTGAAGCGTATCATGATTCTGAAAACACAGTACTAACATACGATGTACTCGTAAGAAGGCACTCAGCGGCCTGCCAAGCGTGGCGCTTGTGCCACTTTCTGCTTTTTAGCAGACATGCTCTCCTGTTGATTTTAGATAATTTGACGGATTTTAGGAATTATTTTAAAACCTAGTAATTTATACTTATTTACTTATCTTCACGCACAATCCCTGACGGGGTAGCCAGAGAGAACAGATCGCCAAGTGTCACGATACCTACATACCTCTTTCACAATTTTACCGTACTCCTCTTTAGTAATTTATACCGTAAAGTAAACTTGAGGTCTACTGAAAATTGACGTTTTAGTTTCCTCTATACGGTTTTTTGGAACTTTATACCCCTAGGTGCCGCCATTTCAGTACTACAATTATTTTATGAATTTTTGTTTTGTTTTTTTACCTTTATTCTTTTGCAACTAAAAAATTTTATATTTAAACAATTTAAATATTAGAATAATTTTTATATTATTTTCATATTATTAATAATTTTCATATTTAAATAATTTTTTATTTAAATAATATTATAAACATATTGATAAAATTATATAAACTTCGGTTTCAGGCAAACTATAGCTTGTGACGGTGAACTAAACAGCGGAGTAGATACAAGAAGCAGTGCAATGTGGCGCAGAAGTGGAACTAATGATTCTCCTGCGCTAACACCACCCCCGGGTGCTTCACCCGGCTTGCTGCGGCGACGCTATTCTATGCCAGAGACTGTCATGCGCAAGTGAGTTCACATAAAATAATCGAGTTATCAATTGCATTTTATTTTTGCTCGGGTCTGCAGTATTCAACTATTCACCTTTGATTACCGGCTCCTATGTACACCAGAGAGACTGAGAGAGTCGTGTCTACTTAAAAATAACTTGGCAAAGGAAAAGAGAAACATTAGGCTTGGCGAAGGGTAAGATACCCTAACTACCCTTGACTTAACATGCAAAATGACTTGGGTAGACCGCACATTAAGAAAGTCTAACTCTGTAATTTACTTGCGTATGTGCGTTTGTTTTACTTTAATGTTTGAATACTATTTTATGTTTAGATTTTTTTTATTTATTATAAAATTCTCAATTTGCAGGTACCGTCTTGCGCAACTGAGTAGTGAAGACGCAAGTCGAAGCTCTGTGGACGCATGTTCGTGTTGCAATCTACCGGAGCCCGTACCCAGGGTTCTGCGGCGCGATCGCGAGCTGATGCGGCGCTCGGCGCTGCTGCGGCGACTGCACGGCCGCGCTTGTCGCGCCTGTTGTTGTGGCGGCTGCGACTGCGCTCGCACTACGCGCTCTCTTGACACCTCTCAGTCCGAGCTGCGTTTGTCTTCCGGCCCGCGCCGCCTACCTACCTCTGGTCACTCGTCGCCCAAGCATCTGCGAGTAGACTCGCCACGCAACTACCAGGACGTGTTATCCCCGGCTTCTACAGACTTCTTCCTCTCTGATTCTTCGGGCTGTGCGCAAGTGTTTGGTGTTTCTTCTAACAAAAATACTGATGCACTTGCCGCTAGTCCAAATTCTGAATCTGAGTACAGAAATGCAATAGAAACAAAGATTAAAAGTTCAAGGAGTATAGCAGATACAGCTACATCCGAGCTGATTATTGAAACTGCTAGCACTGTCTGCTGTAGTGATTTCGTAGATCAATTCTTTGTCGATTCATCGGACACGGGTTCCACATCCATGTGCACTGCTAAAGAGACTATCACATCTAAGTTAATAGATGAGGCTCGGCATGATACAGAGGGGGACAAAGCAGAAGGTAAAATGATCAGAGAGAGAAAAGCGAGCGTAGACATGGAACATAATAACCTTCTCATGTATGACAAACCACTATCGGTGGAAACTCCATCGTACGATTATCTCGAGATTGTAGTATCCGAAACGCTAAATAATATTCATGCACCGATTTCGACCGCCAACTTACCGGATAATACATCAAGTCGAATTGCCAAGAGTCCATTAGGACACAATAAGAAGACTAATGATTCAAAAAATGCGAATTTAGATGAGTATGTATCGAACATACTCGTGGAAAGTTTAAACTCATTAACTGACCAACTTGAATCAATGTCTGCCTCGATTGGCACTAACACAAAATTAAGCATTATTGAGAAAGAGATAAAAGTTAAATTGCAAAATACTGGCGTTAACACAATTGTGCACTTAAGTCCTATGTCAAATAATCAAATCATATTTGGTCATGAAGAGTTGTACAGCAGCGATGAATGTCGTGACATTTGCAATAACATTTGTGATAGTTCAGTTTCACCTGCCATCCGTGACGAGTTACACAGCGTTGAGACTAACAACAATCTAACATCTGCCGACAGCTTGCCAAGGCTTATCTCACCCGAGCACCAGCACTCCGAAAGTTTCGCAAATGTTATTCACTCAGACAATGTGAATAAGGCAGTTCTTCAACAAATCCAAAAATTGTTTCAAGATGATCTTCAAGGTACGGAACCTGACACACAGTACACGAATCATAATATTCCAAGTATATCTCACATTGAAATATCAAATGTTGATGTTTATATTGATAATAATGCCAGGTCGTTTACGGAAACCCCAAAGGAAGTTGAAACAAGGGCTCAGATGGATTCCGAGAATTCGGTAATAATCAGTACCATTGGTACGGGTAATTACTACGAAAATGAGAGGGAAAATGTAGTCGTGCCACGTTTTTCAGCACTTCCACATACAGATTCCATGGAAGTGAATACGTCTTGTTCTGATGATGTTGAAATAATGGGTTCTGAATGTACAAGCCTTGTGGACAGCTTAGATGATCCAAACTCACCGAGATCAATAATGCTGCGAAAGATGGCCCACAATACTAAGAGATGTGAATTGGTTAGATCTTCAATCGATGTCTTAGATTTATTGCCTGAAAATACACATCAAACTGAAAGTGCAACTTTAAAGGAGAAAGGTGAATCTTTTTTTGTACGAATTAAAGATGATAATTGTGAATGTGACAGCGAGAAGAAAAATATCACAGTAGCAGATCATATGCCAGAAAAAATAAAGGAGAGACTATATAAAAGACATAGAAAAAGAGAACTACGTATGGAGTGTGCTCGTAAGAGTAAGGTGAAGCAACTTCGGAGAGAACTAGAGAAACAACGTCAAAATGCATTACGTATGTCAAAAAAGGAAATAGACCGAGAATGTATGGCTATTATTAACGCGTTAATCGACAATATTATTTCGAAAATCGCTCAAAACGAGTACAAATGTATGAGAATAAAACAAAAGTCTGTTATGATGGTGTCGGCAAAATCGGATAATTCGTTGTCAAGAAAAAATTGGAAAAAAGAAGCAGAGCTTAATAATAATAAATTATTAAAAAGCAAGAAAACTCAGTCGTGTTCTGAAGGTATAAACAAAAAGTTTCAGAGGTCTGACAAATTTCAAATACGTGGAAAGCTTTCGCTTCAAACTTATCCACCTTCGACGCCAGGTGATAGTAATCCGAAAAGAATTTACCAAAAGTCAGAAATACATGACGGCAAGAAATGCATCGAAATCCTTGAAATTTTGGAATATGTTAATAGTTCCGAGAGTTCTCCAGACACGGGTATTTCCGACGACAATCAAAACGCGAAACTTAAGAAATCGCGCATACCGGTTCCAGTATCTGAAAAACTAGGACCAAAGAAAAGTAATATAAACGAAACCCAATTATTTTATAAAAGAAATGATAAGATGACTGCTTGTTCACCAAACATTCTGCACGACATACTGACAGACTATACAGTAGTGCACGCACAATCGCCACCAGAAAGCCTATCACTTTTGTCATTTCCGCGTCGTGTTTCAGTGCCTATTTGTGAACCAAGGTCACGTTCCAATTCTCTCCATTTCAAGCGAGTTTTTGACATGATTCCTGAGGAAAGAAGTAGTCTTAGTGTTGAATCTCTTGTGGATGACTTAGCGAACAATCGTCGTGCTTCTGCGCCAACGCTTGTTGACGGACTACGTCAAGACGATTGCGAAAGGCGTTTTAGAATAGAGGCTCACGAAGAAAATGAGCACACCATGCTAAAACCTCCACAGATGGCAAATAAAAACAAAGAAATGCGAAATACTGGTACTTCTCCTATGCCCAATAGCGAAAAAAACAGCAGTGTATTAAAACAAAGGACTTCCCCGTTACAAAGATCCGCTGCTACCAGTCCTATTAGAAATTTTACAATGTCCACACAAACGACATCACCTCGAAAAAAGAGCAATTCTCATCAACTGCAATACCAGATACAACAGCAACATCGGCATAAAAATGAGCGTCAGCAACAAATGAACGTCTACCGTCATCAGTCGCAGGGGGTAGCCCAATATCGACAGCAACAGCGGCACACCCCTCGGCTAGCACGACAGCGCAATGAGCCGGAGCCGGCCGCTCGCCAACTTGTGGATGAAGGTACCGCAACGCGCGCGTGCGCACCGCCGCTGCTCCCCTGTCGCACCGCTTCTACCATCCCCGTAGAGTAGCTCCGAGAGTGCACCCCACAGTTAATTCTATGAACAGACTAAATTTAAATGAACTAAACAATCGCAACAGTCGCACCTTGATAGGACACTCTGAAAGCACTTTACACATTAAGCGTAATGCGGTTCGGAAATAGATTGCATGTAGAGCTCAATGTTAATAAATATATCGAATGCAAAACTGGATTTATTTTTACGAAGGTGAAGGTACTCGGCTGCGGGACAAGTTCTCGCGCCGAACATCGACTAGCACGCAGTGCGAAAGTCAAAGAGTGACGCGCCGCAGCGAGCTAGACGGCGGCGCGGAGGGCGGGGTGACGAGCGGCGCGGCGGGCGGCGCGTCGAGCAGCTCGAGCTCGAGCGAGTCGGGCGGCAGCCTGTTGTGCCCGCTGACGCCGGGCTGGCTGCAGGCGCGCCGCCGCCGCCGCGCGCGCTCCTCCTCAGGTACGGCCGCCGCGCCGTCGCATCGCCCACACAATCCCTCACTTCTCCATTTCGAATCTTAAAAAAAAAAGCAATTTAAGCTGTAGAATCAAAAATATACATATGTGAAAACAAAATCTTTGATTGTGTTATGTTACTAAAATGTATTTGTATTATATTTTATATCGTATCCCGACTGATTTAGGCCACAGCGACTTGGACTATTGCGAGCATCGTTCGTGTGCTCGCAGGTGACTGACGTAATCGATTTTTGCGCTGAACGTGCGAGCACATTGAGCGCAAGTCACCACCCCTCCGACATAGTTGTAGGTGATGGCTGCAGGTGATCGAGCCTTGAGCGCATCTCGTTTGACATCGAACTCATTTGTATTCATTTCATTGTAAACACAAATTAAAGTGAATGGGACTAAAATTTAGGGTTTATATATAAGTAGTAGTAAAAATAAGTTAATTAAAGTTAGTCTGACTGGTCTAACCGTGAGGTTACGGCGTAAGAATATAACACACATACGTAATATAATATCGTATATAATACGTATATAATAGCGTCATTTCTTTGAAAGATTGTTAAAATTATTAGTTTACTAAAGTGTTTAAATATTAAAAATGTACTATAACTTATCAAACTAAATTTGTCTTTATTTTAAGCAAAATTTAATTAGGACAATCTTAAGAAAAATCTTCACGCCATTCCCAATACAGAATAGAAAGAGGTCTCGATAATTAAGTAGTCTCGACTCACCTTCCGCCGAAGAAATTTTTTGGACACCGCGATAGGTGAACCCGTTGCCATTTTTTTGTCCAAGCCATAGCCATATAAATCATAGATAAGTGTTTGGAAAAACCCATTGGTACGAGACTGGGTGATCGAACGGGGCCTCGTGACTCGAATTCCGATCATCACGCGGCTGTCGTGATCGGGAATCGTAGGAAATTTAAATAATGAATAAATAAATACAAAGATAAGAACAGCATCACATACATTATTCTGATCCCAAAGAAAGTAGTTGAAATAATTGTGTTGAGAAATCAGTAATATAAAAGGTAAGGTTTTGGCCGTAAACATTAACCGTCCGATAACCAAACCCGGGACCTCAGAGCTGGCGACACCTTGAATACCGATGTGTACACCACTCGATCGCAGACTCAGAAGACGTTCACAGATTAATCGATGTATAATAAGATAATTAATATCGTATGATGAGGAGGACGGTGACCGCAGTGGCAAGTGGTAGTGCCCTCGCACGCAGCGCAGCGCCGGACGTGGGGCGTCGTATAGTTGGATGCGATACCCGACCCACCGTAAAACAGGAAGAATTTACAATAAAATAATCTGCTGAGGTGGAATAACTCAATCGCTGAGCTTAGATGCAGAAATTATATATTAAATGTAAAATTCAGCGCTGTGACTGAGGCACCACGGAAGGTTTGCGTCGTGTAGTGTTAAATTTTCGTAAAATCATTCATAACTCGGTAATAAAACCAAACTGAGAATATCTTTTCGAACTATAGTGAGTCACTGCGAAATCTTATATTCGATACATTTAAATATCGATAATATATATCTCAAAAAATAAGTTTCAAACTATTTTTAAATACAATTTCTTAACATTAAGGATGTCGCGGATCGGAGCCTCCATTCGATTGTTGCTTTAAACAAGCATTGCTGCTTAGTTCGATTGGTTCACCTGATTGAATGTTATTTAGTGTTCAAAATATCTTATTACAACTTTAACATATCTATTACTCGACAAGAATAGAATTATTATAACATTTGTATGTTTTTACCTTTAATTTTATACACACTCACACATATATATGCTGTCGCTCGTGCTGGGGCGCCGCGCGCAACGCATGCAAATAACCGCACGCAAACATCGAGCCATGCTGCCAGATGAACAATTGCGGCCGAAGACAGAGTGTTTTCTTAAGTACTTACGAAAAGGTCATTTATGTGGCATCTTTACAAAATTTCCCATACTGGGGTTGGCAGGGGTATAGACAATGAAGTCCTTTCGACCACTTTTAACCGAAGCTTATTTGACAGGTGGTGAGTCCATCGCCTTTTTAGTATCCAAGTTAATGGTACAATATAACATAGGCGCATATACATACTTAGATAAATATTCATATATACGTATAATACGCATGATTCGAGTACATAAATTCATACTTATGACAAAAATATTTGTTCTTAACAGGATTCGAACCCGACAAGACTACCACTACAAATTTGGCTGTGGGGTCGTATTTTATTTAACTATGCCATTATCGGCGGCTCGGTAACCTCGTTGGTTGTTTTCATGATTTTCGAGTTTTACTGTCTCAGTAAACGTATAGTCTATCATAATAGTAAGTATTATTTGGGTCTATGGTCTCAGGTCTGAACCATTTTTAAGAAAGGTAACTAACATATATTGTTAGTACTCGTAGGTAGGTATCTCGATACTGTAGGTAGGTAGACGTAAATATTTTTTTTCTTATTGTTGCAGTTATACACAGTTACACAGTTCAGCTTGGCCGCCTGTTGTACCTTTAAGAGAATATCTCGAACATTTTGACACTTTTAAATTCCATATATATCTTAAATATATACATGGATTATAAACCATTTTTTTTAGTATATGCTATTTGATTATACGATCTAGGATTCTGTGAAAGCGAAAACAAGATAATATAAAATTTTCTCGATAGAAAAAAAAATGTAAACTGGGCTCCAATTAATTTTGATTTTTCGTTTCATCGAGATATTTGTATAGTTACAGTGGTAGAGCCACGCATCAGCTTTTGTTGTTGCATGATTGGGCCGGCTCGACCGGGGAAGTACCACGACTTCACAGAATACCAGCGTGAAGTAGAAGTCTAACAAACTTCTGCGTTTCGTCTGGTGAGTGCAGGTAACCGGTGCCCCACACATCCCCCTCGCACTCTAAGGGAGGCAACGCATCTGCTATGCCTCTGGTATTGCGGGTGTTCATGGGCGGCGGTAATCACTTACCATCACGTGAGCCACCTGCTCGTTTGCCTTCCTTTTCAATAAAAAAAAAGTTCATGAAATTAGAGATATAGTTCATGTAATTATTCTTAAAACATAACAATAGATCATATCTAAATATTTGTGAAACACTTCTCTAATACATTGCGTAGTTTTAAAGTATATAAAAAAGTGTTGTTTGGTGCTTACTGTATTACTGAGCGCGCACTCGTATAGCCATCTCATAATTTGCATACAAGAAATAACGTGCATCACTGTCTATTGTAAACGCCACAGTCGTCTGGGGACTTTGTTGACGTTGAATTTATGCTTCTTTTGTTGCCGATTTTCGGTCTCGTAAATACTTGAAGTTTAACCGAATAATCGATAAAACTTAAAAGCGAAAATTGGTAAAACATGTATTTGATGATTTTGCAAGAAAAAACTCGATATATGATAACTTCAAATATTTATTTTACCAATGACTTTCATATCAGTACAAGGGAGTAAATAAACTCAACGAAAGTAATAATAACAATGGTAAAGTTCAGTAGGAGTCACGCAATTTGTATTTGATTCTGTATCTAATCAAATTTACGTCAAGAAAGTAAACACTAACGCTGTTTTTGGTAGAAATTATTTATTTCCTAGGTAGAAGAGCAGGTCATTTCTTATTACTCAAAATAATTTGTTTTAAATATACTATACGAATAACTATCGAAAATTATTCGTTTAAAATCATAAACAGCATTGAATAACACATTATGTACTAGTGGTTACCCGTGGCTTCGTCGGCGTTGTTTGTTATATAAAATACTTTTTCGTGTGAGCGTAGGATCAGTCATCAAAAGAAAAGCATTAAAAATATCGCAACCACAAATATACTTTGCTAACAAGTTTTTATAGAAAAATCTTTTTTAAAAATTAATAAATAAATACTAAATAATTATTAGTATATACCATTCAGAGAAATTTGACGTTAAAGTGAATAGTAATATAGCAAAGGTAAAATATTTCATACATAATAAGAAAATTTAAACATTATCTATAAATCTTACAAACTTTATAAGGCTACAGGGAACAAAATTTTAATACTTCCCTTTAAAGTTTTAAATTTTAATAAAATAAAACGGAAGTATCAAAAATAATTTTATTGTAAAATTTTAATTTTATTGTTAATGAAATAAAAATACTATGTAAAAATATTATAACATATCTCTTGGTGCACACTACAGTATATTTTACTTTTTGCTTTACTTTTACTTTTACTTTATTAATTATCCGAGCTCAAAGATTTAAGAGTACCCAGGAAAATGCCTTCGTGAGAAATGATTCGAGAGAGAGCAGGATTCGTAACACCAAAAAAAAAATTCTTAATTTTTAGTTAGAACAGAGCATATTGGCAATCAATTGAACAATCTATTTCTTGGAAATCAAGTAGTATAACTTTTGCTACTTCGTGTGGGTCCAATCCCTACTATCATCTTTTCCATTGACATCCACGTGATGCTTTGGTTCCCCCGACCACCCCATCGTGCGACAGAGAGCGTGGCAACTTGCGAATGACAATAGGTACTATTTGATGACATTTACATTTCGGGAAGCGAAACGAAGAGATTCGCAACATGACACGCAAAGATGACCTTATCACTAAAATTTATAAGGGCGTGCTTCGATGGTTGATGGTGAAGAAAGTATATAGCGCGAAAGTTAACAAGGTAAAAGGGGTCGAGGTAGGCCGAGACTAACTTTCGAAGACCATGTGAGCAAATTGCTCGAAGAGGGGAGGGTCAAGAGTACTCGGATACCTCGACGTGCATGAATGAAGAAAATGATGAATCTGAATCAAGTGAAAGAGGTATATACGGATCGTGACACTTGGCGATCTGTTCTCTAAGGCTACCCGTCAGAGATTTTGCGTGAAGATAAATAAATACATTTCGGGAGAAAAATGTTTCCATTAACTAAATCTTCATCAATTTGATTTTGTCGTCGTTCGTTACAGCATTATATACTCTAATCTAAATAATGTTTATAGGATTTGCTATTTAAAAAAAAAATTACATTATTTTTATAAAACAAACAGCTTTCATTTCAATTCGACTAGGTTTTAATCACGAAATAAAATTATCTGAGGTGCCTATAAGTTTACCTATTTAAGAAGGAAGGAAAACCTATGAACCTAGTCTATGATTGTGTATAACAACAGTAACCTACTAAAATATCATGAAGATTGAAAAATATAAGACGTGGAAAACTTTTCTCTTTTTCTATACGTACTACTTTTCACTCTTAAGTGTGCGTGAAGTAGTGTCTTATTCTCGCTTTTCGGTCATGTGGGCATATGCTAGATTTGGGACTATCTAGACATACATAAACTGAGACTTTCATAAATAACTTGTGATTACAATTAACCCAGTAAACTAATAATTATAGACGTTTACTTAATTAATGTAAACGTTGAATGACTATGAGATGACAAATAACACAAACTAGAGATGTTAACTATAGACTAAACTAGATATAGAAGTCACGATAGCCGAGTGGTTGGGTTGTCTGAATATCGAGTTCGATCCCCAGGTGGCAGGCTCGTACTAATAGGTTTTTCAAAAACTTATTTACGACTAATATCGTTGGCTTGGACATAAAGACGGCGAAGGGACTTAATTGTCTAGACTAGACAACCCCTGTGTTGGGAATTGCGTGAAGGCATTTATATTTATTTATTTATTTTAGAGATATTTGATGTTTATCAAACAACCCCGTCCCGTTCCGAGAAAACGAATATGAAATGATAGCAGCAGCCTTTTTCGTGTCGATTGGACAATAACCGCTGCAATGTACAGGACAGTGGGCGGTGACGGTGGCGGGGTCGTGCCCGGCCGCGCTGCCGGCGGACGTGGAGATGCGGCTGCGGTTTCCCGACGCGCGTCCGCTCGACACCCGCGCGTGCTCGTCGCGCCGCCCGCCCCCGCCGCCGCCCCCGCCGCCGCCACGCCACGCGCCCCTGTCGCCGCCCACCTCCCGCCGCGCCGTACGTCACCAATTTAAAAAAAAATTAAATATATAGGGACCATATCATTGCTTTGATCCTAAAGCAAGAAGCTAAAGCATTTGTGCTACAAACCAGAAATAAAGAAGATTTATCTGAGACAATATAGAAATAGATTATTGTTAGTTTGATTCGTCGCAAACCGAATCTTGAACTTTAAAGCGTGGCTATACAGTGGTAGAGCCACGCATCAGCTTTCGTTGTAGCATTAATGGGCCGGCTCGACCGGGGAAGTACCACGACCTCATAGAAAGCAGGTCATATACGCCACTCCCCAGAATACAAAACCGCTACTCATATACTCGTCGATCTTACTTTGTGTTGTTTGATGCACTGGCAGCAACTTAAATATCCTTTATATAGAATTACTTTATTGTTCGTTTCATATCTATAAAAGAGAAATGTATAAAAATACAACAGACATGAGATACGTCCGCCGTACCGTGGCGAAGCTCTTACCTCAGAGCCACTGTTCTCTTTGTACAACTAAAAACCCGTATAAGAATATTGCAACATATTCGTATAATGAGTTTTGTCCGAGTACTCTTGACCCTCCTCTCTTCGAGCAATTTGCTCACATGGTCTTCGAAAGTTAGTCTCGGTCTACCTCGACACCTTTTAATATTAACTTTCGCGCTATATATTTTCTTCACCATTCGGTCTTCACTCATTCGCTCAACGTGCCCAAACCATCGAAGCACGCCCTTATCCATTTTTGAGACAAGGTCATCTTTCAAACCTGCCATATTGCGAATCTCTTCGTTTCGCTTTCGGTCGGCCATGGTAAGGCCGCACATTTTACGAAGAGATCGCATCTCCACTGCATTCAACCTGCTTTTATGCTTTTTCTGGCATACCCAGGTTTCGCTGCCATATAACAAAGTCGGTACCAACACTGCGTTATGTATTGCAAGGCGTGCACTTTTCACAACGCCTTGCCTTTTGATTAACGCAGTCAGGGCACCATTGACTTTGTTCCCGGCAGCGACACGCCTGTCCACATCTAAATCACATCTTCCATCCCGGCTAAACGCACTCCCCAAGTATACAATTTCATTCACCTGTTCTAGACATTCCTGATTTACCCAAATTTCGCACTTCGTTCATTCTTCGTCCCTTTCAAATACCAGAACCTTAGTTTTATTAGCATTCAAACGGAGACCATTAATTTCACATTCTTCTTTCATACACGTGACTAATGCCTGCAGTTCTGCCTCTGATGGTGCTATAAGCACTGCATCATCAGCATAAGGCAGACAATTTACTTTTATGTCACCCAATTTCACACCCAAACAGCTATCTTTCAGCTTCTGTAAACAGCTGTCGAGATACAGTATGAATAGCCAGGAAGACATGACACAGTTGTGTCATGTCTTCCTGTTTTACGCCCGTTTGGACGCTAAACATGGGTGACAGGTCATGCCCTACCCGCACACAGGCTTTACAGTCACAGTAAAGTGACTGCACAGCCCTTAGCAATCGACCATCCACACCATACCCTGGCAACAGTTCCCACATTTTCTTCCTTACAACCTTATCAAATGCTTTCTCAAGATCCACAAAAGCACAGAAAATCTTCTGGTTAGCAGCCAGAAGCTTCTCCGTGATCATGCGGAGAGAAAACATTTGATCCGTGCATCCTCTTCCAGGTCTAAATCCGCATTGTGCCTCCCATAGAAATCTTTCCGATTTATCTTGCATCCTACGTGTCAAAACCTTCGAGTAAACTTTACTTGCTAGACTGGTCAAGCTGATCGCCCGATAGCACCCGCAGTCATAATGTGAACCTTTACCTTTATATAAAGGCACAATGACCGCGGATCGCCAATCATCCGGAACAGCCCCCGTTCGCCAGCACAAATTGCACAGCAGATGAAAGCTGTCCCAGACGCGTGGCCCACCATACTTGATCATTTCAGCACTAACTCTGTCTAGTCCCGCAGCCTTTCCACATTTCAAACTTCTAATCGCACATTTAATCTCTTTCATACTGATGACCTCAGTGTCATCGAGGTCCGAGTCTGGCGTACCAATCACGGCGTCACCCCCGGATCCCTCACCGAGATCATCACACGCATACATCTCTCTATAAAATTCGCTCCATCTCTGCATGACGTCCGATTTTTCTGAGAGGACGTCATTGGTTCCCGAAAGCACTTTATTCATTCTTAAGGCTGTCGCACCACTCCGGGTCCTTCCAACCTCTTTCCAGAAGAGTTTGGAGTTCTCCTTGAAGTTGTGCGACAACCTTTCGTCCGCTTCCATTCTACTCCTTTCCCGCACTTCCTCAATCAATGCTTTCGTGTAAACTTTCTGGAGCTTATATCTTTCTTTCCTCTTCTCTCTCATATCCTTATCATTACTAGAGGCCAAGTAGTCTAACCATGCTTTCTTCTTCTTATTTACAGCTTCTTTCACTTCGTCATTCCACCATGCATCACCCTTTTTACTACTACCTCTTTTCACAGTTCCACACACGTCTTCCGCTGCACTAACCATTCCATCTCTAAGGTTCTGCCTTCCACACATTCTTTCCTGACACCAATGCTGTCCAGCTTTTCGGCTACCCTTGCTTGATATTTATTCCTAGTGTCCGCTTCCTGAAGCTTCCAGTTTCGGATGCTACCGACCGACTGTGGTTCTGGTATCGCCGTCCGGTGGCGCCAACCCGCGAACAGACCCCTAAATCTAGTAATCACTAGATAGTGATCCGTTCCCAGGTCAGCACCTCGGAACACTCGCGTATCCATCACCTGTTTTCGCAGTCGGTCATCCACCAGGAATAAATCCATCATACTTCTCTCATTCTCTCTTGTTCTAGTATACATATGGATTTTCTTGTGACTAAACATAGTGTTTGTCACAAGAAGACCCTTTTCCTTGCATACAGCCAGTATAAGCTTGCCAAATATTTCTAAATATTTGATGAAAATTATCTTATGGGCTGTGCCCTAACTAGTTTTTATTATGTATTTTCATAATGTTTAATTGGAAAAACCAGACTGGAAATTATACAAACGATCGCATTACCTCACAAACTGTTTGTTCCAATGAGTAAAATAAATAAAATAAATATCTTCACGCAATTCCCAATACAGGGGTAGACAGAGGTCGAGTCTAGACAATTAAGTCCCTTCGACCCACCTTTCACCGAAGATATTTTCGGGACAACGTGACAGGTGGTGAGCCCGTCGCCGCCTTTATGTCCAAGCCAACGATATTCGTACATAAGTTTTTGAAAAACCCATTGGTACGAGCCTACCAACTGGGGATCGAACTCGGGTCTATTGACTCGAAATTCCGACCACCCAACCACTCGGCTATCGTGACTTTTGAATGAGTGGTTTAAATATATTTTTTACTATAGCAGTAAGAGGTATCACAGAACTCATTCAATTAAAATGGAACTGTCGTCATATAGTGAGTAGTTGATAATGAATTATTATTGCAGGTGAGGTATGCAAGTCGCTCGCCTGAGGAGTCGGGCCACATGACGCTGACGCTCAAGAAGGAAGCCTCGGGTAAGTGAAGCACCGTCTGTAATTATATGCATATTTGGTGACCGACACTAAATTACAAACTGTCCCATTTTGCGGTCATTTGACGAAGGTGGTGATGTACAGGATTGCGAAAACTATCGGGGAATAAAGTTCATATCACACAGTATGAAAATATGGTAAAAAGTGAAAGCGAGAAGAATGAGAGAGCAGAGTGAGGTAACACAGAACCAATTCGAGTTTATGCCGGGCCGGGGAACCACGGACGCCATATTTGCACTTCGCCAACTGGTCGAAAAATACAGGCTTGCGCAAAAGAACTCGCATATGGTATTCGTGGACCTGGAAAAGACATTCGATAGAGTACCTCGTAAGGTTCCTTGCGGGTGTATGAGGGAGATAGGGCTGCCACAGATGCATTTGTGGCTTGTTGAGGCGATGTATTATAGAGCCAACACTTGCACCCGATCTGAGACCGCAAATACCGACAAGTTCAATGTGGCTGTAGATTTACACCAAGGACCAGCTTTCCCTTATTTATTCCTCCTGATTATGGATACTCTGACATCGAACCTACAGGAGGAAGCACCCTGGTTTATGCTATTTGCTGATGATATTGTGCTTGTCTGAGAAAATGTATTTGAGGTCCAGAGCAGGCTGGGAAAATGGCAAGAAAAACCTGAAAGTTTCGGATTAAAAATAAGTAGAACCAAAACGGAACAAATGTTCTGTTATGGTGGTCCATCCAGTTTTCCTCATATTGCCTTGGATGGTGTATTCTTACTAGTCTGCTCCAAATTCCATTTTTCCAATGCGACGGCAATATCGACCGGGACGTAAAGAATAAATGGATGCTGAATGGATAAAATGGCGACAGGTCTCGAGAACAATTTGCTATCCACGTATTTTGGCCTTAAGTTTACAAAATGATCGTGAAACTTGTCATATGGATCAGAATGCCGGGTAACGAAAGTGACGGATGAAAGAAAAGTGCATGCTGCAGAGAGGTGAATTTTGAGATGGATGTGTGGAGTGACTAGAAAGGATTGGATTAATAATCAGTATATAAGGGCTAGTTTGAAAGTAGCACCAGTGACAGAGAAGATGACGAGTGGAAGGTTAGCATGCTTTGGGCATGTAATGGGGAGGGATGAATGTAATATAGGCAAAGGAATGTTAGAGATGAAAGTGGATGGCCGAAAGGGGAGACCAAAAAATGTGATGGATGCATTGTGTGGAAGAAGACATGAGAAAGAAAAGAGTAATGAGATGACGGGAAATAGACGAGAATAGAAGAACTGAAATAGCGTGGGATAAGGGCTGGAAGAAGAAGATTTGACGAAGGTGACTATAATTACTTTGTTTATAGTATGCGCTACTGCAGCCCATAGCAATTGTAATCTATTTAAAAAGAGACAAGTTTTCATCCTCTAGGACTAACATTAAAATGCGTCTGAGCCGGTAATTATACTGGATTTCTATACATTGCAAACTTGCTATTAGGTTACGTTAGATGTCCGTGTGGTAACGGCGTAAGAATATTGCCACTCTTTTTCTTCCCGTAGGTGTCGTAAGAGGCGACTAAGGGTAATAGCTTTAAATATCGTTAGGGCAACCGATAGATGGCGGGATAACCATTTCCTAAATATGTCAGATCAAAATAATCAGACCAAAGATGGGCAGCAGCGTCTGAAGTGCGAGTGGTCTGGCACTCCGATTTTGCCATAATCCGGATTTGCCATAATCGCCAATCCGCTTGGCAAGCGGGGCGATTATGGCAAATCCTTCTAATAAGAGAGGCCTATGTTCAGCAGTGGAATTTAACAGGACGTTGTTTATATATGTTTGTATGTATATATGTATGTATTAGGTAACAGAAATAGATGTGTGTAGTACTGCCGCAGTCGACTCCTGAGCAAAAGTAGTCCTAAGTAAAAGTTAATAGTATTTTACACCGGTCTACTTTTAGCTCAGGTTTTTTTGCTTAAATTCATTTTCGTGTATATGAAATATATTTTTTAATAATATAATATTTTTGTTATTTTATGGATTTTATGTTTTCTTTTTAGACTCTTCCATCCTTGCATCCAAGAGTGTGAAGAAGTCGATGGACCCCCTGCCCGACGTGGAGACATTCCGAGCTTCTCGCAGCAAGACGAAGAGCTCGGTCAAGGTAAAGCATTACGGATGCTACTCTGGAGCAAGCAGTACGAATGAATACTAGCGACCGGCTCTGTACCGAACGTACCGCCCGCTGCCCACCTACCTATTATTTACATCCAGAAGGCGGTTGTTTCAGATGCGTCGAGGCTACTCCCTGCACTGCTGGCTTCCAGAAGAAGGTCTCACACCGATAAGGTAAGTATCAACAACATTAACTAATAATTAATAATCAGCTCCATTAGTTTCTAAGGGAAAACTGCTTTTTATTGAAAAGCAATTCATAGAATATGGAAGAAAAATTGAGAAAAGTCAAGTAAAGATACCGGCTTTCTCCTCAGACACCGGAGCCCGCATGTCGTAACAATGTTTACCTTTATTTATCATCTAGTACTTATGACTATTTTTATATCACTGTACATGTCCCAAGATATAGAGAAATCTAGTCTGAATTAGATAAACTGCCTGATAATTGAAGATATACTTAGTATATATATATATATATATATATATATATATATATATATATATATATATATATATATATATATATATATATATATACATACATATATACCGTTAAGTATATATAACGGCAGGACAAACCTTAATCTTCAGGCTTCGTAGTCGAATCATCCAGTACATCTAAATTACTTTGCACCAAAGACTCTGCAGCTTAGTTTCAGTAAGTAAGAAACCGCACTACTCCAGGGCCAGTAACGGTCTGTCGGTGCTGGGCTCGGCCATCGTGCCCGAGTTGAAGCCGCGAGCGCGCAGCATGAGCCAGCGCGACCTCACGCGCCCGCGCCGTCTGCTGCCCGCCTACTGCCGATACTGAAAAAATAAACATATGTCCGAAATTATCTCACTCCTTTTATTTAAACATTAGTTATTTCCTTGCCATTTTGTTCGAACTGAATACTGATAAATTATTTTAAATACATTTTTGAGGTCACTGTACAAAACTGAACTGCCTATGTCCAAGTGGAGCAGTTTTAGTGTAAAAGTGACAATTTGTGTCGATCCATGGCTTTGTAGATAACCGAAGAGAGATGCATTTTGTGCTTCTGCGTGTGAGTGCTTCTACCTGATAAGTGAATGCCCACACTCATATCCCTCTTTTTCCCTCTTATCAAAGGATATATATTATTATATATATAATTGCGGTAGGGAGAGCCGTATCGCAATTGTCTTGTAATATTTATTTCAAGTAATATTTTCTTTGTTTTAAACAAAGAAATTGTGGCCCTAGTTAAAATATTTCTAAAATACATTTCGAGCACATCTGACATGTTGCAGACTTCACATGACACACCATAAGTATCATGCATTTTCCAATGAAAGTTAATATTTGATTGAACGACGGTGTATATTGAACATAGTGGTTAGTATTGTTACAAATACTCGATTGATGAGTTTAACTTCTTGTCTTAAAAGTTTGCCCAGCATAAGTGGGTCGATAGAGTCTTTAATAAAAACTTCATTGATACATCGAAGAAATAGTATTCAGAAAATAGAATATTAAATGATTTAGTGAAATTTGTCATTTACGAAGTTGAAAAACTTAATGCATCACTTGCACATGCAAAGTGACTGATAATTATTATTATATTCATAAATAATAAATAAATATAAATATCTTCACGCAATTCCCAATACAGGGGTAGACAGAGGTCAAGCCCAGACAATTAAGTCCCTTTGACCCACCTTCCACCGAAGATATTTTCGGGATATATTCACTTCTATGTAATTCCTATTATAACAACCCCCCCTTAAAGGTATGTATGTATTTTTTCAAACGATTATTTGAATTTCGCTTATTTATTTAATATATTATAGTCACGATAGTCGAGTGGTTGGGTGGTCGGAATTTCGAGTCGAGAGACCCGAGTTCGATACCCAGGGGGCAGGCTCGCACCAATGAGTTTTTCAAAAAACTTATGTACGAATTGTATCGTTGGCTTCGACATAAAGACGGCGACGGGCTCACCACCTGTCATATTGTCCCGAAAATATCTTCGGTGGAAGGTGGGTCGAAAGGACTTATTTGTATAGACTAGATCATAATTTTAAATCCTATAAACTTCTAACTCTGCTCTCACTGTACATATTATAAGTAGCTACTTGTCTCTGTTTAAATAATGTTAATGTTGAAAGATTCACGGAAACGCATAATAAGTATGAGATTGCGATATCTATATGTACACTGGTGTGCATGAGATAATGTTAGTAAAAATGAGTGTAATTTGCGTGTATGACAGGTCATATTCAATAATAAAATACTAAAAAGTATAAAACATCAACATCTCAATATATTAAAACAGAAACCTCCATTTCTGCCAATCGATAAATGTTATCATTCAATAAATGACCTTTCAACTAACAAAGTGTAATTGCAATATCTCATGTGACATGTACTTCTTATCATGATCGTCGTTGTCATAACAGCCTAACAGAAGTCTACTGCTGAACATACGCCTGTCCCAAGGATCGCCACATAGAAAGATCCTGTGTGATTTGCACCCATCGACTTCCCGCAATGTTCTGCATCTTGCGGGAGACAGTCCTACACTACGATTGCCTGCACTAGGCTGCCACTCGAGAACCTTTCTTCCACAACGGTTATCAGTTCTACGAGCTTTGTCCCCATATGATACGAGTTTGGGCCCATTGCCACTTCAGCGCGCTGATCCTTGTGGCTATGTCGGTTACCTTAGTTCTACGGCCCGCAGTGAAGGATCATGTCTCAGACCCATATGTATTAACTGGCAACACTTTAATCTCGAGTTGTAAACTTTCATCTCGAGGCTTCGAGGTATACTCGACGAGAAGATGTGGCGTAGTTTCCCGAACGCTGCCCAGCCGAGTTGGATTCGTCAACTGACCTCTGGGTCTAAATTGGACTTCTTAATAGTTCTCATTAACCGTGGTACTTGAACAAGTATTTCTTAATTTTCCTTATTAACATTATCTAAATTTGCTTTTACTTGAAACTCTTAATATTTCATTACACTTTAGTATAGTAAATTTAGGCTTTGTAGAGCTATATTATTGTGAATCTAACGCAACCCTATTGAACAATCAATTGTATATCTCTTCTTCTTATTTAATTTAAGGCTTTTGTCGGTGCAGCATCTAAGTAAGTAAGCTTACATCTTACAACACCAGCTATCGCCAGTGAAAGTTCTGTCAAAATCGGTCCAGACGTTTCAGATATCCGTCCGTTTGTTCCGGCTAATCTCTGGGACGGCTAGACCGATTGTACCGGGACTTACACTGGCAGAAAGATGATTTTTTTTGGCACAACGTGGGATCATAGGCTGCTTTTTATTTTAGAAACATATTCACATATATGTCGGATAATTTAATATTTTTATAGACTTTTAATTTTTTGCTGTCTCTGTAAACGATCCTTGAATGTCAATGCCAAGTAATGAAAAAAGAAGTGGTCATTAGAAGTTGTCAGATGGAATGATTAACGAAAAGATTTGTTGTGAAGATTAAAAGATGTTTTTGTGGAAATCCGCTGAGTTTTGCCTGGTTTATGCATTATCCCTACAACTTTATGGGGGCTCGTCCGGGATATACAAAAAAATCTCAGGTAAATAGAAGACTAAAAACCTTTTTACTGCAAATTCATATTACGGAAAATGCCGAAGATCCGCCATTAAGAGCTGTTTTACCGACCGAACCGAACCGAGCGATCAGACTCGACGACTGTTTTATCGACATTGAAGAATGTTGCCACCGTAGAAAAGAATCAACTAAATGGTAGATTTTTTCAAAATGTTGCCACCGTAGAAAAATTGTACTAAAGTGGTAGTTTTTTCAACCAACATTTTCCGAAGGCTGAAAATTGAAGGTTAATGGATCGGTCTAAAGCAACACACTGCACTACGACGAGAAGACGAAATTCGAAGATTTCAAAGAATAATAACTGTACTACTTCCACGATGCCGCCAAAGAAAGATAATAAATAAATAAATAAATAAATATCTTCACGCAATTCCCAATACAGGGTAGACAGAGGTCAAGTCTAGACAATTAAGTCCCTTTGACCCACCTTCCACCGAAGATATTTTTCGGGACAACGTGACAGGTGGTGAGCCCGTCGCCGCCTTTATGTCCAAGCCAGCGATGAAATTCGTACATAAGTTTTTGAAAACTCATTGGTACTGCCACCTGGGATCGAACTCGGGTCTCTCGACTCGAAATTCCGACCACCCAACAACTCGGCTATCGTGACTTAAAGAAAGATGAAAAGAAAATTGACGATGACGATGAATTTTAACCTGAAGTACAAATATCCTTTAAGGATTTAGAGAAGTCTATGACTTTGTTCACTGGCGATGACTCATACCCGATTGAGACTTTCTTCGATGAATTTGAAGATACTGCGCAAATCATGAATTGGTCCAAAGTCGAGAAGCTGATCTACGCAAAGAGACTACTGGATGGAACTGCCAAACTGTTTCTAAGGTCATTTGGAAGAGTTAAGGATTACGCTACTTTAAAGAAGGCACTAAAAGAAGAATTTGGCCCCAAGGTAAATAGCGCGATTATTCACAAAAAGCTTACCTCACGTAAAATGAAGAACGATGAAACTTACCAACAATATTTTCTCACTATGAAGGAAATGGCTTTACACGGTAAAGTAGAAGACGCTGCATTGATGGAATATGTTATTGATGGTATTCGTGATTTGGAGACAAACAAAATTATCCTGTATGGCGCTTCAGACCTGAAAGATTTTCGAAAGAAGCTTGACACGTATAGTGAATTTAGAAGAAAGATGTCAGCGAGGCCTACCCAGTCCGGTCACTCGTCTGGAAGTCATCCAAATCGCAAAATAAGTAACATAACAGTAAAGAGATGCTTCAACTGCGGAGACACAGATCATCAAGCACCCAACTGTTCCAAAGGCATTAAATGTTTTAAGTGTAACGAATTTGGCCATAAATCCACGGAATGTAAAAAATCTAAGACTACATTAAACATTCAAACTAAGAAAGAAGTAGATAAAGTTCCTTACAAAAAGATAAAGTTTAATGGACAAGACTTTATAACTCTCTATACTATAGAATCGGAGTTTAAGAAGATTAAAGAAGAAATTGAAGATTATAAGACTGAATCAACATGCATAACCGGTATAGCTGAAAATAAAGTTTACACCCAGGGAACATTTACGGCGAGAGTACAGATTGATGTCACTTTTACAGATGTCAAGTTTCATATTGTCAAGGATAATGAGATACCTGTCACGATGATCATCGGGAGCCCCATCCTTAAGGATTTTGAAGTCTGCTTTACTCCCGATAGTATCTTCATGGAAAAGATTACCCATTTAACACTTTTGATGGAAGAAAGAGAACAACATGAGTATGATATAGGAGATTCTAAATTTACTGGTAGGGTTCGAAAGATGTGTGAAGAATACAAGTCAGATGAAAAGAAGAAAGATAGCAATGTTGAATTAAAGATAATACTAACTGATGAAAATCCCATTTATCAAAACCCACGCCGTTTGTCACCTTTAGAAATGTCTGCTGTAAATGATCAGATAGAAGAATGGCTAAAGAAGGACATAATCAAACCAAGCAAATCTGATTTCGCAAGCCCAATAGTTTTAGCCGATAAAAAAGATGGATCTCGAAGAATGTGCATAGATTTTAGAAGGTTAAACAAGAAAGTAATTAAAGAACGTTTTCCCTTACCCATAATTGAGGATCAGATAGACAAACTGAAGGAAGCGAAGTTCTTCACCTCTCTTGATTTAAAGAATGGCTTTTTACATGTAAAAGTAAACGAACTCAGTCAGAAGTATACGTCATTTGTAACGCCTCAAGGACAGTATGAATTAAAAAAAATGCCTTTTGGCTTATGTACAGCCCCGTCCATTTTTCAGAGATACATTAACGATATTTTTGGCGACTTCATTATAAATGGCATCCTACTAACTTACTTAGATGACCTAATAATACCACCACAGACAGAAGAAGAAGGAATAAACAGATTAGAGAAGGTACTTAAAAGAGCTGAAGAATTTGGTCTGGAATTTAATTGGAAAAAATGTCATTTTTTAAAAGGGAAAATTCAATATCTTGGATACATTATTTGTGATAACGAAGTTCAACCATCTCCAGACAAGATAAAAGCTGTAGCTAATTTTGCTAAACCGAACAACATTAAAGCGGTTCAGTCATTTCTAGGATTAACCGGCTATTTTAAGAAATTCGTTAAAGATTATGCACTGATCGCGAAGCCCATGACAGATTTATTGAAGAAAGATACTGAGTTTAATTTTAACGAAAATTGTGAAAGGCATTCACCGAATTAAAACAAATATTATGCAGTTCTCCAATCCTCCGAATATACAATCCTGATTTAGAGACCGAGTTACACACGGACGCCAGCGCAGACGGTTATGGAGCAGTTCTCCTACAAAGAAGCCTTAAAGATAACCAATTTCATCCAATTCATTATATGAGTAAGAAGACTACACCACCTGAAAGAAAATACCACAGTTATCACCTCGAAGTCCTGGCTATTGTCACAGCATTAAAGAAGTTTAGAGTTTATCTCCTAGGAATAAACTTCAAAATAGTTACAGATTGCTCAGCTCTTACGATGACCTTGCAAAAGAAGGACTTACCTCCCAGAGTTGCCCGTTGGGCTTTACAATTAGAGCAATTCGACTACAAGATAGAACACAGACCAGGAACACGCATGAACCACGCAGATGCTTTGAGCAGATATCCAACCTGTTTGATGATCACGGAAACTATAGCTCGTATTAGGAAAGCACAAAATGAAGACGAACACATAAGATTGATAAAGAAGATTTTAGAGAAAGAAAGTTACCAAGATTATGTTATACAGAACGAGATATTATACAAATGGAAAGATAATAATAAACTAATTGTTGTACCGAAAAAGATGCAATGTGAGATAATTAGAAGAAATCACGAAAAAGGACATTTTGGAATAGTTAAAACAGAAGAATTGATAGTAAGAGAATACTTTATAGAGAATTTAGCAGAGAAGATAAAGAGAGTTATAGATAATTGCGTTGAGGGCATCCTAGTTTCGCATAAGAGAGGCAAGAAAGAAGGTTTTCTTCATCCTATCGATAAAGGCGACGTTCCACTGTCTACATACCATGTTGATCATTTGGGACCAATGACTTCGACTCACAAGAACTATAAATACATTCTTACAGTAGTAGACGCATATACCAAATTTACATGGATTTACCCAGTGAAGACTTGGAGCACTGATGAGACGTTAGATAAGCTTAAACTTCAACAACAAACATTTGGTGCGCCAGAACGAATCATCACTGACCGCAATGCTGCATTTACCTCGAACGATTTCCGACAGTACTGTAAAGACGAAAATGTAACGCATTATACTATCACGACAGGACAACCCAGAGGCAACGGTCAGGTTGAACGCATTCATTAAATTATAATAGCCGTGTTGAGTAAGCTGAGTGCTGATGATCCAACGAAATGGTACCGCCGTGTATTTAAAGTACAACGATGTCTGAACGGAACATATCAGAGAGCAATTGGAGTGAGTCCATTTGAGTTGCTTTTGGCACCAAATGAGATATCAAGATGATGAACTTAATAAATTAATAGAAGAAGAAAAGGTACAGAACTTTAATGAGAAAAGACTGGAATTAAGAAATAAAGCCAAAGAATCAATACAGAATATACAAGAGGAAAATATAAGAAATTACAATAAGAAAAGAAAAAGAGCATTAACCTATAATATTGGTGATTTAGTAGCCATCAAAAGACGCAGTTTTCTCAAGGATCCAAGTTATTCCCCAAATATTTAGGACCTTATGAGATCGTCAAATGCAACAGAAATGATCGCTATGCTGTTAAGAAAATAGGACAGAATGAAGGCCCTATCAATACAACCACCTCAGCTGACCTCATGAAGCCATGGGTTACACCCGAACATTATTCATCCGGGACAGATGAAGAGCAGGAAGGCCGTGTCGGATAATTTAATATTTTTATAGACTTTTAATTTTTGCTGTCTCTGTAAACGATCCTTGAATGTCAATGTCAAGTAATGAAAAAAGAAGTTGTCATTAGAGTTGTCAGATGGAATGATTAACGAAAAGATTTGTTGTGAAGATTAAAAGTTGTTTTTGTGGAAATCCGCTGAGTTGTGCCTGGTTTATGCATTATCCCTACATATATTCCTCCAATACAGAGGTAGACAGAAGTCCGGACAATTAAGTCCTTCCGACCCACCTTTCACCGAAGATTTTTGGACAACGTGACCTGTCACATTGTCCCAAAATCTTCGGTGAAAGGAAACGAAGATAGGCTCTACGCAAACGACGATCGTCGTTTTTGCGTAGATTGTTAAAGAAATAATACACTTAAAACATGTCACTTTCCATTTATTATAAAAATATTTTTTTTTTAAATTTCTCCAATTTTGGTTTTTTCACTCTCAAATAGTGTCCATCTTGTCTGTTCTGTACCCAAACCGATATCCCAGGCACGATCTGTAACAGAAAAGTAACGCCTGAGTCAATTAACAATCTGTAACAGAAAATTTCAATATTAGCGAAAAATCGTGAAATTGTATCAAACCGAGGTACATCATTACACTCCTAAAGCCCCGAAATCTAGAAAATAATCTCTAAACACTTCTCACAATCGTCTTTTTGGTCTTAATTCATAGGAATAATTTAGTTTAGTAATTTACTTTCCCCAAGTCCCCCGTGACCACGGTTGCTGTAAAGCATACCGCACAGAATACCGGCGTAGTATATACTTGTATTATGTATAGTATATACTTGTATTATGTATAGTATATACTTGTATTATGTATAGTATATACTTGTATTATGTATAGTATATACTTGTATTATGTATAGTATATACTTGTATTATGTATAGTATATACTTGTATTATGTATAGTATATACTTGTATTATGTATAGTATATACTTGTATTATGTATAGTATATACTTGTATTATGTATAGTATATACTTGTATTATGTATAGTATATACTTGTATTATGTATAGTATATACTTGTATTATGTATAGTATATACTTGTATTATGTATAGTATATACTTGTATTATGTATAGTATATACTTGTATTATGTATAGTATATACTTGTATTATGTATAGTATATACTTGTATTATGTATAGTATATACTTGTATTATGTATAGTATATACTTGTATTATGTATAGTATATACTTGTATTATGTATAGTATATACTTGTATTATGTATAGTATATACTTGTATTATGTATAGTATATACTTGTATTATGTATAGTATATACTTGTATTATGTATAGTATATACTTGTATTATGTATAGTATATACTTGTATTATGTATAGTATATACTTGTATTATGTATAGTATATACTTGTATTATGTATAGTATATACTTGTATTATGTATAGTATATACTTGTATTATGTATAGTATATACTTGTATTATGTATAGTATATACTTGTATTATGTATAGTATATACTTGTATTATGTATAGTATATACTTGTATTATGTATAGTATATACTTGTATTATGTATAGTATATACTTGTATTATGTATAGTATATACTTGTATTATGTATAGTATATACTTGTATTATGTATAGTATATACTTGTATTATGTATAGTATATACTTGTATTATGTATAGTATATACTTGTATTATGTATAGTATATACTTGTATTATGTATAGTATATACTTGTATTATGTATAGTATATACTTGTATTATGTATAGTATATACTTGTATTATGTATAGTATATACTTGTATTATGTATAGTATATACTTGTATTATGTATAGTATATACTTGTATTATGTATAGTATATACTTGTATTATGTATAGTATATACTTGTATTATGTATAGTATATACTTGTATTATGTATAGTATATACTTGTATTATGTATAGTATATACTTGTATTATGTATAGTATATACTTGTATTATGTATAGTATATACTTGTATTATGTATAGTATATACTTGTATTATGTATAGTATATACTTGTATTATGTATAGTATATACTTGTATTATGTATAGTATATACTTGTATTATGTATAGTATATACTTGTATTATGTATAGTATATACTTGTATTATGTATAGTATATACTTGTATTATGTATAGTATATACTTGTATTATGTATAGTATATACTTGTATTATGTATAGTATATACTTGTATTATGTATAGTATATACTTGTATTATGTATAGTATATACTTGTATTATGTATAGTATATACTTGTATTATGTATAGTATATACTTGTATTATGTATAGTATATACTTGTATTATGTATAGTATATACTTGTATTATGTATAGTATATACTTGTATTATGTATAGTATATACTTGTATTATGTATAGTATATACTTGTATTATGTATAGTATATACTTGTATTATGTATAGTATATACTTGTATTATGTATAGTATATACTTGTATTATGTATAGTATATACTTGTATTATGTATAGTATATACTTGTATTATGTATAGTATATACTTGTATTATGTATAGTATATACTTGTATTATGTATAGTATATACTTGTATTATGTATAGTATATACTTGTATTATGTATAGTATATACTTGTATTATGTATAGTATATACTTGTATTATGTATAGTATATACTTGTATTATGCGATATTTAATTTATATACTTGTATTATGTATAGTATATACTTGTATTATGCGATATTTAATTTATTGCGTAATAATTGTAAACATCTGACATGTCAAAATAATAACATTGATAAATTCCATTTAATTGAAATACATTCTTACAGTAGTAGACGCATATACCAAATTTACATGGATTTACCCAGTGAAGACTTGGAGCACTGATGAGACGTTAGATAAGCTTAAACTTCAACAACAAACATTTGGTGCGCCAGAACGAATCATCACTGACCGCAATGCTGCATTTACCTCGAACGATTTCCGACAGTACTGTAAAGACGAAAATGTAACGCATTATACTATCACGACAGGACAACCCAGAGGCAACGGTCAGGTTGAACGCATTCATTAAATTATAATAGCCGTGTTGAGTAAGCTGAGTGCTGATGATCCAACGAAATGGTACCGCCGTGTATTTAAAGTACAACGATGTCTGAACGGAACATATCAGAGAGCAATTGGAGTGAGTCCATTTGAGTTGCTTTTTGGCACCAAAATGAGAAATCAAGATGATGAACTTAATAAATTAATAGAAGAAGAAAAGGTACAGAACTTTAATGAGAAAAGACTGGAATTAAGAAATAAAGCCAAAGAATCAATACAGAATATACAAGAGGAAAATATAAGAAATTACAATAAGAAAAGAAAAAGAGCATTAACCTATAATATTGGTGATTTAGTAGCCATCAAAACTTCTGCGTTTCGTCTGGTGAGTGCAGGTAACCGGTGGTCCACACACTTCCCTCCCCAATTCTGAGGGGGTGGCACTCTAAGGGGAGGCAGCGCATCTGCTATGCCTCTGGTATTGCAGGTGTCCATGGGCGGCGGTAATCACTTACCATCACGTTAGCCGCCCGCCTTCCTTTCCATAAAAAGCATCCGAAACGTCGGGAAATAAAAAATATTTTTTTTTTTTTTTTTTTTTTTTTTTTTTTTTTTTTTTTTTTTTTTTTTTTTTTTTTTTTTTTTTTTTTTTTTTTTTTTTTTTTTTTTTTTTTTTTTTTTTTTTTTTTTTTTTTTTTTTTTTTTTTTTTTTTTTTTTTTTTTTTTTTTTTTTTTTTTTTTTTTTTTTTTTTTTTTTTTTTTTTTTTTTTTTTTTTTTTTTTTTTTTTTTTTTTTTTTTTTTTTTTTTTTTTTTTTTTTTTTTTTTTTTTTTTTTTTTTTTTTTTTTTTTTTTTTTTTTTTTTTTTTTTTTTTTTTTTTTTTTTTTTTTTTTTTTTTTTTTTTTTTTTTTTTTTTTTTTTTTTTTTTTTTTTTTTTTTTTTTTTTTTTTTTTTTTTTTTTTTTTTTTTTTTTTTTTTTTTTTTTTTTTTTTTTTTTTTTTTTTTTTTTTTTTTTTTTTTTTTTTTTTTTTTTTTTTTTTTTTTTTTTTTTTTTTTTTTTTTTTTTTTTTTTTTTTTTTTTTTTTTTTTTTTTTTTTTTTTTTTTTTTTTTTTTTTTTTTTTTTTTTTTTTTTTTTTTTTTTTTTTTTTTTTTTTTTTTTTTTTTTTTTTTTTTTTTTTTTTTTTTTTTTTTTTTTTTTTTTTTTTTTTTTTTTTTTTTTTTTTTTTTTTTTTTTTTTTTTTTTTTTTTTTTTTTTTTTTTTTTTTTTTTTTTTTTTTTTTTTTTTTTTTTTTTTTTTTTTTTTTTTTTTTTTTTTTTTTTTTTTTTTTTTTTTTTTTTTTTTTTTTTTTTTTTTTTTTTTTTTTTTTTTTTTTTTTTTTTTTTTTTTTTTTTTTTTTTTTTTTTTTTTTTTTTTTTTTTTTTTTTTTTTTTTTTTTTTTTTTTTTTTTTTTTTTTTTTTTTTTTTTTTTTTTTTTTTTTTTTTTTTTTTTTTTTTTTTTTTTTTTTTTTTTTTTTTTTTTTTTTTTTTTTTTTTTTTTTTTTTTTTTTTTTTTTTTTTTTTTTTTTTTTTTTTTTTTTTTTTTTTTTTTTTTTTTTTTTTTTTTTTTTTTTTTTTTTTTTTTTTTTTTTTTTTTTTTTTTTTTTTTTTTTTTTTTTTTTTTTTTTTTTTTTTTTTTTTTTTTTTTTTTTTTTTTTTTTTTTTTTTTTTTTTTTTTTTTTTTTTTTTTTTTTTTTTTTTTTTTTTTTTTTTTTTTTTTTTTTTTTTTTTTTTTTTTTTTTTTTTTTTTTTTTTTTTTTTTTTTTTTTTTTTTTTTTTTTTTTTTTTTTTTTTTTTTTTTTTTTTTTTTTTTTTTTTTTTTTTTTTTTTTTTTTTTTTTTTTTTTTTTTTTTTTTTTTTTTTTTTTTTTTTTTTTTTTTTTTTTTTTTTTTTTTTTTTTTTTTTTTTTTTTTTTTTTTTTTTTTTTTTTTTTTTTTTTTTTTTTTTTTTTTTTTTTTTTTTTTTTTTTTTTTTTTTTTTTTTTTTTTTTTTTTTTTTTTTTTTTTTTTTTTTTTTTTTTTTTTTTTTTTTTTTTTTTTTTTTTTTAAATTCTCCAATTTTGGTTTTTTCACTCTCAAATAGTGTCCATCTTGTCTGTTCTGTACCCAAACCGATATCCCAGGCACGATCTGCAACAGAAATGATCGCTATGCTGTTAAGAAAATAGGACAGAATGAAGGCCCTATCAATACAACCACCTCAGCTGACCTCATGAAGCCATGGGTTACACCTGAACATTATTCATCCGGGACAGATGAAGAGCAGGAAGGCCGTGTCGGATAATTTAATATTTTTATAGACTTTTAATTTTTTGCTGTCTCTGTAAACGATCCTTGAATGTCAATGTCAAGTAATGAAAAAAGAAGTTGTCATTAGAGTTGTCAGATGGAATGATTAACGAAAAGATTTGTTGTGAAGATTAAAAGTTGTTTTTGTGGAAATCCGCTGAGTTGTGCCTGGTTTATGCATTATCCCTACATATATTCCTCCAATACAGAGGTAGACAGAAGTCCGGACAATTAAGTCCTTCCGACCCACCTTTCACCGAAGATTTTTGGACAACGTGACCTGTCACATTGTCCCAAAATCTTCGGTGAAAGGAAACGAAGATAGGCTCTACGCAAACGACGATCGTCGTTTTTGCGTAGATTGTTAAAGAAATAATACACTTAAAACATGTCACTTTCCATTTATTATAAAAATATTTTTTTTTTTAAATTTCTCCAATTTTGGTTTTTTCACTCTCAAATAGTGTCCATCTTGTCTGTTCTGTACCCAAACCGATATCCCAGGCACGATCTGTAACAGAAAAGTAACGCCTGAGTCAATTAACAATCTGTAACAGAAAATTTCAATATTAGCGAAAAATCGTGAAATTGTATCAAACCGAGGTACATCATTACACTCCTAAAGCCCCGAAATCTAGAAAATAATCTCTAAACACTTCTCACAATCGTCTTTTTGGTCTTAATTCATAGGAATAATTTAGTTTAGTAATTTACTTTCCCCAAGTCCCCCCGTGACCACGGTTGCTGTAAAGCATACCGCACAGAATACCGGCGTGAAGTAGAAGTCTAACAAACTTCTGCGTTTCGTCTGGTGAGTGCAGGTAACCGGTGGTCCACACACTTCCCTCCCCCAATTCTGAGGGGGGGGTGGCACTCTAAGGGAGGCAGCGCATCTGCTATGCCTCTGGTATTGCAGGTGTCCATGGGCGGCGGTAATCACTTACCATCACGTTAGCCGCCTGCCTTCCTTTTCCATAAAAAAAGCATCCGAAACGTCGGGAAATAAAAATAGTTTCTAAAAACTAATTAAAAACGCGATAAAATCCGAAAATCCTTTTATTTTAAATGTGTAGTATTCGCGTAAATACAAGAAGTAACAAGGAGTGGATCCTTGTTACTTCTTGTATTTACGCGATTTATGTATTACGCGATATTTAATTTATATACTTGTATTATGTATAGTATATACTTGTATTATGCGATATTTAATTTATTGCGTAATAATTGTAAACATCTGACATGTCAAAATAATAACATTGATAAATTCCATTTAATTGATACTAACATTCTTATTAAGAATTCTTTAATAAAAGATGGGTATTTCCTATCCAAATATAATACAAGATTGATGCGCTATCCTATTTTTTACATTTTACCTCAGCCAAGAATTTGAATAATCCGACATCTGCTTTTATTGAGCAGCTTAATTTGACAAGTAATTTGGAATCTGTTCCAAGTACTTTAAATTAAATAATAAGACAATAGAGGAAATCTCTTGCAATAATAAAATTTATCAAAAGAATTTTAAAGAGAATAGTATAATTTTACAAAATAGTTTATCTAATAAAAATTGTATTAACCTGATAGCCGTCACGTCAAGTCACGATAGCCGAGTGGTTGGGTGGTCGGAATTTCGAGTCAAGAGAACCGAGTACGATACTCAAGTGGCCGTACCAATGGGTTTTTCTAAAAAAAAAAAAACCTATGTACAAATCATATCGTTGGCTTGGACACAAAGGCGGCGACGGACTCACCACCTGTCACGTTGTCCGGAAAATATCTTCGGTGGAAGGTGGGTCGAAGGGACATAAATGTCTAGACTAGACCTCTGTCTACCCCTGTATTGGGAATTGCGTGAAGATATTTACACTTATTTATTTATTTATTAACCTGGTGCATTAAAATATTCAAGGATTTTTTTTAAATAGTAATGATGTTGATATATTATGTGTCATTGAACATTGGTTAAAAAATGATAACTTTGTGTTTAACTTCAGCAGGCACCAGGTTGTTAGTTCTTTCAATAGAGAAAAAGCTTTACGTGGTGGCTCTTTAATACTATTGAGTAAGTCCTTGTTACTTCTTGTATTTACGCGAATACTACACATTTAAAATAAAAGGATTTTCGGATTTTATCGCGTTTTTAATTAAATTTTAGAAGCTATTTTTATTTCCCGACGTTCCGGATGCTTTTTTTATGGAAAAGGAAGGCAGGCGGCTAACATGATGGTAAGTGATTACCGCCGCCCATGTACACCTGCAATACCAGAGGCATAGCAGATGCGCTGCCTCTCTTAGAGTGCTCCTCAGAATTGGGGGAGGGAGGTGTGTGGACCACCGGTTACCTGCATTCACCAGACGAAACGCAGAAGTTTTTAGACTTCTACTTCACGCCGGTATTCTGTGAGGTATGCTTTACAGCAACCGTGGTCACGGGGGGACCTGAGGGGAGTAAATAACTAAACTAAATTATTCCTACGAATAAAGACCAAAAAGACGATTGTGAGAAGTGTTTAGAGATTATTTTCCAGATTTCGGGGCTTTACCAGTGTAATGGTGTACCTCGGTTTGATACAATTTCACGACTTTTCGCTAATATTGAAATTTTCTGTTACAGATCGTGCCTGGGATATCGGTTTGGGTGCAGAACAGACAAGGTGGACATTATTTGAGAGTGAAAACAGCAACATTGGAGAAATTTTAAAAGTTTATGTAATTACGTAGCTATGGAATTAAGAAAAACGAGAAAATTATTATTTTACAATATAAAACAGCGTTAAAAAACCTAAAAACTAATAGTAAATGACTAAACTAAATTATTCCTATGAATTAAGACCAAAAAGACGATTGTGAGAAGTGTTTAGAGATTATTTTCTAGATTTCGGGGCTTTACCAGTGTAATGGTGTACCTCGGTTTGATACTATTTCACGATTTTTCGCTAATATTGAAATTTTCTGTTACAGATCGTGCCTGGGATATCGGTTTGGGTGCAGAACAGACAAGATGGACACTATTTGAGAGTGAAAACAACAACATTGGAGAAATTTTAAAAAATTATGAAATTACCGTAACTATGGAATTAAGAAAAACGAGAAAATAACTATTTTACAATATAAAACAGCGTTGAAAAGCCTAAAAACTAATAGTAAATGACTAAACTAAATTATTCCTACGAATTAAGACCAAAAAGAGGATTGTGAGAAGTGTTTAGAGATTATTTTCTAGATTTCGGGGCTTTACCAGTGTAATGGTGTACCTCGGTTTGATACTATTTCACGATTTTTCGCTAATATTGAAATTTTCTGTTACAGATCGTGCCTGGGATATCGGTTTGGGTGCAGAACAGACAAGATGGACACTATTTGAGAGTGAAAACAACAAAATTGGAGAAATTTTAAAAATTATTATGAAATTACGTTACTATGGAATTAAGAAAAACGAGAAAATAATTATTTTACAATATAAAACAGCGTTGAAAAGCCTAAAAACTAATAGTAAATGACTAAACTAAATTATTCCTATGAATTAAGACCAAAAAGACGATTGTGAGAAGTGTTTAGAGATTATTTTCTAGATTTCGGGGCTTTACCAGTGTAATGGTGTACCTCGGTTTGATACTATTTCACGATTTTTCGCTAATATTGAAATTTTCTGTTACAGATCGTGCCTGGGATATCGGTTTGGGTGCAGAACAGACAAGATGGACATTATTTGAGAGTGAAAACAACAAAATTGGAGAAATTTTAAAAATTATTATGAAATTACGTTACTATGGAATTAAGAAAAACGAGAAAATTATTATTTTACAATATAAAACAGCGTTAAAAAACCTAAAAACTAATAGTAAATGACTAAACTAAATTATTCCTATGAATTAAGACCAAAAAGACGTTTGTGAGAAGTGTTTAGAGATTATTTTCTAGATTTCGGGGCTTTACCAGTGTAATGGTGTACCTCGGTTTGATACTATTTCACGATTTTTCGCTAATATTGAAATTTTCTGTTACAGATCGTGCCTGGGATATCGGTTTGGGTGCAGAACAGACAAGGTGGACACTATTTGAGAGTGAAAACAACAAAATTGGAGAGGTTAGGTTAGGTTAGGTTAGGTTGAGGACAGATCCCGCTCGGAGGCGGGGCCTTCGAGGCGCAGTTGTGCCTCGTCACGGCCCTCCTAACAATGGTGTTCCCCTACCAGAAACGGGGCGTCAAGAGTCGGGGGCGCCCGGGGCGCGAGCTCCGAGTGCTCAAAGTGACTCTGAGGAGAGGAGTGGCTCGTCGTGGTCTCGAGCCCCTGTGGTAGCACCGCGGGGATTCTGGGGGCAACGTTGTTGCTCCCGGAAGGGGGCTATCTTAGCCAAGCGTAAGATTTCCCCACGATAAAAAAAAAGGATAGGTTAGGTTAGGTTCCCGTGAGGAGTTGCCAGTCCTCCCATCGGGCGCGTCCCCAGGTGGCGGATAGGGGAATGCCATATCACTGTTGTGTGTGGCACCGGGAAACCGACGTGGACCAAAACTGGCCGGGTTAAGGGCGTACCCTCAGTCCCTTCTGGGACCGAGAAACGGCCAAGGGCATCATGGCCCTGCGAGGCAGGCTTCGGTTGCTCCCAGTATCCCTCTTCCTTGAGAGGGGACAGGGGATGTGACTAGTGCGGCAGTGCGTCAAAGGTTGTATCCTTGACCAGCGCCGGACCACCCGTAATCCTTACTGGGACCAGAAGCTCCTGGGGAACGAGAATTATTTAAGGGAGCCGCGAGGAAGAAAACCTCTATAAAAAATAACCGCAATCTCAAGGTCTAGCGTGCCGATGGGATGAATGGCTGGGGGGGATCCCAGTCACTAGCACTTTGGGGGGAGGGGATTATCCAGGGACTACACCCTGCTAAAAAAGGATAAAAAATGAACGCAGGACCTAACAACATAATTACCCAGGGTGGCGAATACACCCCAGGGCCTAGCCCGGGCTGCCCCATCGTATCTGGGAGACACTAACACGAAAAACGTGTGCCCCCGAACATCAGGGGGCAATCAAAACAAGGACGAAGCTGTGATGGGAGAACCTTCGTTTGCGTTACGTGACCGTCGTGGGCGTTTCACTCGCCCAAGTACTCCCGGTAGTTTGGCAGGTAAAAGTGACGGAGGCTTATCTGATGTATCGTTCTGTTATACCCCGCTCTATCATTCGCCTTTTGCTTACCATTACCTTATTCTCTCCTGTCAGCTTTTCCTTTGTTTTCCTCGCTCCCATGCATACCACACACCATTCATTCCAATCCTAACTCTCATCCGCGCCGGTTCATTTTCTATTCCAGTTTAATGAATTGTATTTTTTTTAAAAAACCTAAATCAAAGGTTCCATATAATATTTGGTGGCAGCGGTGGGATTAAATAAATCCTCGGTACGCCTCGTTCTATCCAAACAATTGAAAATAGTGTGTAAGAAAAAATACAGTTATAAAAATACTGTAATCGCGGTGCCAGTAAAAATCCGCTGTTTTACCACTACATCATCGCTGTATCGCCGTACCGCTGTTTCTTCGTATTTTCGTGCAGACACTTGCCCAAACGTTTACCCAGCGAAAAAGTTACCGCCGTGAAAAACGTCGCAGTATCCCGCTATTGCCGCAGAAACCTGCTTCGAGAACTACTTCTACATCCGGTTCCTGAAAGACTACTGGGTGTCGTCAAAAATGTTCCTGCTACTCCTGTGAGTACCAAAGTTTTAGAAAGCAATTCTAGTATTCTTAAAAGCAATGACACAATAATTGTTATACCAACCTCCATTGATCTTGACGAAAGTAATCCCCATATAGAAGAAATACTAACGGAAATAGACGGAAAAAATTAAATTTTAAGTAAGGAACGGACCTTACACTCTTACCTTAATTTTGTTCATAACGGTCGCTCTATTTATTTTCTTTTTGACAAAGTCAATCACTTTGACAACGCGAGTTATGAAGACATATATACATGCCTGCGAAATCTACGTAACTATCTTATCAAAAAAACTGCAACCCCAATAAGTATAACTGATTTTAAGGACCCTTTCGAATCTCACTCCTACACAAAGCTATATAACATCATTCTATTTCTTTTCCATAATAGTAATATTCTCATCACAATCCACCGCAACACCATTATATTCCCTACACTTAGTGAAATAAAAAAAATCCTCCGCGAAAACCACGACATTCCCATCACCGGTCATTTAGGCAGTGTAAGGATGTTAAAGCGAATCCAAGAAAGGTATCACTGGAAAGAGATGCGTAGCGACATCGAGAATTATGTAAAATGTAAAACTTTGCCAAGAAAATAAAGCACTCCGTAAAATTCATAGAAGTACTATGCGCTGGACATAGTTGGTCCACTACCGGAATCGGGTCCAGCTAAACTAAAATACATACTTAACCTGCAAGATGAACTCACCAAATTTTCACTAGCATATCCTATCAGGTCGACTACAGCTGAAGAAACCAGCGAATGCCTATTACACTTTATATCACTGTTCGGAATTCCCAAAACCATTTTAACACACCAAGGCACTAACTTCACTGCAGAACTTTTTAAGAAGACATGTGAACATCTAAAAATAAAACAATTGTGGTCAAATCCATATCATCCACAGACACAGGGTGCACTTGAACGTAGTCACTCTACCTTGAAAGAATACCTTAAATCCTTCGTAAATGAAGATCAAGACAATTGGTCCCGCTACGTTTACACTCCCATCCTCGCTTATAATACTAATGTTCACTGCACAACAAATTATACACCTTACGAACTTGTATTCGGCCATAAACCTTTTATCCCGGACTCGGTTTATCATTCACCTCCTAATGTTACTTATCCAGAATATTTAAAAATGCTTTGTCATCGTCTTAAACTTTCAAGAGACAAAGCTATTGAAAACATTCAAAATTCAAAAGAAAAATCAAAATCCTATTACGATAACCATCAAGACCTGTACTATACAAGATAGGAGATCTCGTTTACTTAAAGAACCATCTCCGGCTTAGAAAAGCGCTATCTCCATTGTGGAAAGGCCCATACAAAATTCAAAAAGTACATGATAATAATACCGCAACTCTTCTTATCAATCGTAGACACGTAAGGCATCACTTTGATCAAATTAAACTAGCTACAGCTAACTCTGTTTAGGTTAACTTACTCTAAGAGTTTAAATTATAATATTCCCTTTTTCAGAATTACACTGCCAATGCAATTTCCGCTCGTCACTTCACAGGAATTTATTCAATCCATCGACAACAGCCCCGGTATTTATTTCGACCCCTCTGGAAAGGCAAAAATAATAAGTGACTATACGCACATTATAATTCCAGTAGATATTTCATTTGCAACATCTCATATCGAAAACATAAAGTCTGTTTTCGGCACAACACGCTTTCTATGTCATAAAAGCGAATTAATTAAAAACTATGAGTGCAACAATATGATACAACCACTTGAAGTTTTATTTAGAGATATAATTCGTGATTACAATTCTGTCTCACATCTTTTACCTACTCATTCCAAAAGATCTGCTTGGTTCTCCGCTGTAGGAACTGTTTTTAGACATGTAGTCGGCACACTAAATGAGGATGACGCACTTAAGTATAATCAAGCTATTAGAAAACTACAAAATTTAGACAGAGAGTTGGCCACTAAACTTGCTCAAAACATTTTCATTTCTAAATCTGCAATCGCGAATTTTAATCGGTCAGTAGCAGAGCTAAATAAGAACCAGTTCCTTTTAAATGATGCAATGGAAAAGATATCGCTAGCTGTTCAAAACATTTCGGAAGTGACTAATTCCATGTATTTTCGAAATAATCTTAATGAAATACTTAATGTACTGCAAGTTCATTTATTAACATTCTCATATAAAATGGAAGATATTGTAAATAGCATTTTATTCGCAAAAAGTAACACTTTACATCCCTCAATTCTTACTTCACGACAACTGTTTAATGAGATCATGAGTAACATCAAGAACTTACCCAAACACAAGGAATTTCCGTTAGAATTGAACATAGACAACATTCACTCATTGATCAACTTGTCAGATATTATATCATACTTTCTTAACGATAAGTTAGTTTTGGTGATTAAAATGCCTATGGTTGATCTAGCTACCTATAATTTATATAGATGTGTATCCTTACCAGTTCCACATGATATCAAAAAGCCAAACTCTTTCGCTTTGATAAGCGCATATAAACCATATATAGGATTAAGTGAAGATCGTAAAACGTACTTTTATTTAGATAATTTAGATATTTCATGTAAAGTAATAAGCTTCTTATTTGTAAATCTATTGATGTTTCTAGCGTCATAACGAATCCCACTTGTGAAACTGATCTAATGACCAAAGTAATTAATGTACTCCCTAGTAACTGTAAAACCAATTTCATATTTGGCAATATTAATATTTGGCAAAAGCTAAATGGCAACAATTGGATATTTACGCAATCAAATCCAGTTAAACTTACTGTTGAATGTAACTCAAGTTATGTAAAGGACAATGTTATAACAGGGACAGGAATCTTAACTCTAGAACCGACATGTGTCGCATTTTGTAAACAAATTAAATTAGAAGCAAAAGAAAATATTAAAATTATTACTAAGCCTATTATCTCAAATTTTAACATTATCAATGACACCTGTTGCAATATGAACAAGTTCTCAAAATTAAAACTCGACATCTCACAATCCCAAAATTGAAAATGTAAATTTTGACAACATAAAATTCATTGAATATCATTTACCAGATCAATTACAAATGGATGATGACTATCCGCTTCCTGATGACACGGTCCTCAATTATACTGGTTTCTCCATTAGCTTAATGACTATAATCATAGTTATATGTATTATTGTTAAAATTACTAATAAATGTTCATTTTTATGTGAAAATAAATTAAATGAACCGGTTCCCGAAAACATATCCCTTCCAGCTCTTATTCCAACCACTCCGCCCCTCTTACGCGCTACCTAATTAACATAAATATATTTATATATACCTACATATGTATATATTACATACTACCTTTCCCTTCCAAAACCTTGTTTCTAGCAAACTCACTTTGTAACCGTGAGTTTACTTTTGTTGGGGGAGGTGTTATACCCCGCTCTATCATTCGCCTTTTGCTTACCATTACCTTATTCTGCCCTGTCAGCTTTTCCTTTATTTTCCTCGCTACCATGCATACCACACACCATTCATTCCAATCCTATCTCTCATCCGCGCCGGTTTATTTTCTATTCCAGTTTAATCAATTGTATTTTTTTAAAAACCTAAATCAAAGGTTTTTAAAAAACATTTATAATAGTTCGCATCACTAACATCTGCCCCTTCTTCAAAGGCAGGGAGAAAGAGGAGGGCGGGACCCTGTGCGGAGACTAGGGCTACCAAATTTACGGCGATTTCAGCCACGGCCTCTGAAGAGGAAACCAGAACCGAGGAGGAATTGTTTGAGCCCCTTATAGCGCCGACAAATACCAGAGCCGAGAAAAATCTTCCTGACCCTGAGGAACTGGCTCGTGCACTACGCACTCATGCATTCTCTGAGCTCGATAAGTATATCGGTGTTCAATTACAGGCCATAGAGTCGGTGGCGGATCGGTCGAAAAACCTGAAAGGTGAGTTTGTCCGCGGCATTAGGTTAGCCGTGCGGCACATAAAAGCTGCAACGCATGAATTCACAAGGAGATCTGCTGCTGATGACCTGGTAGCGAGACTGGAGAGAGAGAATGAAGAACTGCGTTCACAGCTCTCCAGTTAGGTTAGGTTAGGTTAGGTTTTTTTTTTTTTTTTTTTTTAATTTTCCCCTGACATGGGAGATCAGGGACTTTGTGTGGTCTTTTCTTTAATTTTTGTCAGTGTTCTTTTTGACTGTCATATTTTCTTTTTGTTTTATGTTTTAAAATCTCTTTTCTTCATTACAATGTTGACTTACTGTCTATTAGGAACTTAACATTACATTCTTCATTTTTCTTAGTATTATATTTACTTATTGTATAGTAACAATGCAGTACTTATTTTAATACAAACTTAGTTTCTACATTTCTTAACTGCTATTTCCATATCACTAATTTATGTTTACATTACAAGTTTTCTTAACTATTTCTACATGTTTTCGGAATTGTTATATATAACTACAATTGTTATATATTCAATTACCTATTCTAATGCCTATAGTTTATTTATTTTACTTAACAATATTGTGCCTTATTTAATACTTGTATGGATTAAAGTCTTATACTACTAATTTTATACATCTATTTATTACTTTCTATTGTTATCTTAGCGATATACTTGCAGTACTCTTAAAATTTACCCCTACTTGTTTTGTCTCTCAACAATATGTGTATATCCTCTATATTAATTTTGCATTGAAGCTGTAATTCTAGGTCTTTTCTTACTTTATAGTATTTAGGGCACTCCGCAATGAGGTGTATGATTGTTTCATTTTGTTCCCTGTCACAGATGCAGGAGGGATTGTCCTTGCATTTAAACCTGTGTAAATACTCGGAAAACCCCCCATGTCCAGTCAGTATTTGTGTCGTCAGTGGGTCCAGTTCGATTTTCCTTATAATAGGGTAGGCACTTATAGCATCCGGGAAGAACAGCTTGGTTGTAATAGCCGTCTTTTCCTCTCTATATCTCCGGTTCCACTCCTCAAGCGACACCATCCGGATTTGCCGCTTGACGAATGATATTGGACACTTGTCATAATGTGGTTTTGTCTTCATCCTCAACGCAGCGTCCTTTGCCAGAATATCTGCTCTTTCATTCCCTTCCACCCCACATGAGCCTTAACCCAGTGCAGTGAAAGAGATTTCCCTAGTTCTTTCAGCTTTGCGAGATTCTCGCTCACCCTCACTGCAAGGGGGTGGAGAGAGTCTCCTCGAGTTATTATCTCTAAGGCAGAACTTGAGTCACTGTAAATATTGAAGCTTCGTGCAGAAGACCGAAGTGCGATATTTGAGGCCTCAAGCAGGGCCAAGAGTTCCGCCTGGTAGACGGTGCAGTAGTGATCCAACTTTAATTTTCGGGTACTCGTTTCAGCAGCGCCATTCCATATGGATACCGCTGCCCCAACTTTCCCTTCAATTTTGCTCCCATCTGTGAATATTCTGAGCTCGGTGTTATTTGTTTCATCTATTTGAGCACCGTCCCCCAGGCACATGAACGCCGGTCCAGTTTGATCCACAGGATGTGGCAATCTCGCACAAGCCACTTGCCGCTCCAGGTCGCGATCACCTATCACTCGCCGGGTGTAGCCTTTTTTAATTTCATAAATTAATGCTGCTTCCTGGATTCTTAGATCCAGGGGTAGAAGCCCGGCGAGAAGAAGGGCTGAATTTAGCGACACGGTTCTATATGCCTTAACAATCTTCTGCACGAAGCCGCGTTGCACCGTGCTTAACAGTTTCTTGGTCTTCAGTTTTTTTGGCTGCCGGTGCCCATGCACTCGCCGCGTAGAGGACAACAGGCTCCACCGCCGCTAAGTATATGATCCTCACTATCTCAGTATTCAGGCCTCAGTTGAGTTTTGCGGCTCTCAACAACTGTGTGTATATTTGCTTAGTTTTCATGCAAACGTTTTTTATATGGGTGTTGAAAGTCAGCTTACTATCAATGATAAGCCCCAAAATTTTTACCTCGCGAGAATAGTCAATAGCCTCCCCACCCATGGTTAGCGCTGGTGAGTCGTATTTTATTTTATTGGTAAATAATATAGCCTTAGTCTTGTGTGGCGCAAAACGTAATTTGTTTTTGACTTCCCAGTTCCAAATATGAGCGAGGATGGCATTTGCCCGCCTCTGTACTTCTCGTGCCTCATGTCCTGAGATAACGAGGACCACATCGTCCGCGAAGGCCTGACAGTGTTCGCCTTTCACTTCTATTTCCTTCAATAAGGGGTCTAGTAACAGGTTCCACAGGGTGGGACCGCCCACAGAGCCCTGCACACACCCCTTCGTCGTCTTTTTTGTCCATTCTGCTCCAGCAAATCTGACACGCACTATTCGATCATAAAGATAACTGTCTGTCAGTCGCCCCAGATTTACTGGGCATCCAGTCTCTGCCAGCCTGCAGCGTATTTCAGGCCACCATGCATTATCGAAGGCTCCCTCTATATCTAATGAAACAAGTACGATGAGTTTTTTCTGACTTAACTCTTGTTTTATGTACTGTATCATTTCATAGAGGGAGTCCTCGGTACTGCGTTGGGGCATGAAGCCGTATTGCCTCTTACTGATGCCTGGCTCGGTATACCATTTAATTCTTCTCATCAGCATTTTTTCTAATACTTTGCCCAGGACCGGCAGCAGGCCAATTGGCCTGTACGACTTGGGGTGCGCGTAGTTCTCCTTTCCAGGCTTTGGCAAAGCAACCACTACTGCTTCCTTCCAAATCTTTGGGAAGCAGGATAGTTCCAAACATTTATTGGTCAAGGCTAAAAACAAGTCAGCGTTGTGCATGATTGCTGCTTTATAGATATCTGCTGTTAGTCCATCAGTACCCGGAGCTTTTTTCGGATTAAAACTTGTTGCGGACCATAACAGTTCTTCCTTTGTAAATGACGGGTCGCATTGTTCACCTTGCACACGTGCATTTACTTTCCTTGCTATCTGTCTTATTTCCTTGTGGTCCGCTACTATCGGCTAAGATCCTGGCTGATTCGTTACTCCCCACGTTTTTGCCGTCGCAGATTAGGGGCATCTCCTCCTGTCTCACACTCGTTCTGCCAATAACCCGGTAGATCCCATCCCACATGGATTCCCTGTCCTGTCCTTCCTTTTTGAGCTCACTAAGCTCCTCGGTCCACCAGGGCAACTCTATCCTTTTCTTACCACTCAGTCTGGCCATGCTCTCATCACACGCATCAACTATTGACGTTGAATAATTGTTGATATAAGTTTCTAATATTGTTTTGTCATCTATTTCTTTTATTGTTGTTGTATTTATATTTTTATTTTGCCAAAGCTGGGTTAGGTTTGAATAAAACTCACTCCAGTTTGCTTTCCGTGTGTTGTATTTACGTGTGGTTCTTTTGATGTCCGTGCCGATTGCCTTGCCCAGATCGAGTTCAAACAGAATGGCCGATGGTCCGATGAGGTGACATTTGCTGAAAGTCTCCAGTTTCCAATCCTACCGAGAAGGTTCGCTTTGCAAGTTGTTATATCTACGCAGCTGGAGAATCTTTTTCCATCTCTAACTTTTAGGTTAGGTTAGGTTAGGTTTTTTTTTTTTTTTTTTTATTTTAACCTCTGATATGGATCTCAGGGACTTTGTGTATCATTTCTTTCTTTCTTTTATGTAATATTTTATTTTTTTTAAATATTTGTGGGTGTGTTGTATGAATATTATTTTATTTTTCTATTTGTAATCTTTAAATCTTCATGATCTACTTTTTTTTCTACCTATTGAGTTCGCGTTTGATTTCCTTTTCTTTATTTATTTCCTTTTTTTTTCCTTTATGTGTACGTTTTAATTATTACTATACTTTTACTTCTTTACTGTTACTTTTTTTTATGCCTAGATCATATATTACATTATAATATATGCTAAACATAGTTTCGCGCATGTATTCAAATTTTTTGCTGTTATTTCTCATATATTATTGGTTATTTTATTTTTTTCTTTTACTGATCTTATGTTTAAGCGCTATTCTTTACTTTTAAATTTTTAACTATATTTTCACAAAATTTGATAAAGTACTTTCTTTCAGGTGTTGCTAGGATTTCTTGTGTATACTCTGTGTATTTAGTTTAATATTTATTTTTTGTTCCAGGTCCATTCTTTTACTACAGTATATTGGGCAGTTCAGTATCAGGTGCATCACCGACTCCTCTTCGTTCGTATCGCATGCACAAGCGGGACTTGTTCTGCATTTAAAGCGATGCAAATAGCCAGCGAAGGCGCCGTGTCCTGTGAGTATTTGTACCATGGCTGGTGAGGGTTGCATTTTCTTTATAATTTTATGTGCTGTCTCGACATTGGGAAAGAATTGCTTAGTTGTTGAGGTCGTTTCACTTTGTTGATATCTTTCATTCCATTCCAGCACGGATCTCTCCCTTATCGTTCGTTTTATGAACGATATGGGGCATCTATCATAATGGGATGCTGTTTTTAGTTTTTGTGCTGCTTCTTTTGCCAAAATATCTGCCCTTTCGTTACCCTCGATTCCAGCGTGCGCCTTTATCCAAAAAAAATGTACTGTTTTATTGTTATCAGTTAATATTTTAAAATTTTTGCGGATGTTTTGCACTAGAGGATGAAAGTTGTCCGGAGATTTGATTGAATCCAGGCTTGATCTTGAATCGCTATATACTTTAAAGACACTACACTACGAGCACTAAGAGCAGTGTTCTTATAAGTTAAAATAAGTTCAGTGGCTTTGTACAATGCGTAAAGTTCAGCCTGATAGACTGTGCAAAATGATTCCAGTTTATATTTTTTGCTTACTATTTCTTTGTTTTCACGCCATGCTGATAGTGCTGCCCCCACCTTGCCACTGATTTTACTACCGTCGGTAAATAATTTGATTGCTCCTGTAGCTTCCATCTGCCCAAGTTCCTCGACGATTTCGTAGTTTATTTCGCATTCGGTAGCTGGATGCATCGCTTCAAAATATGCCACTTTTTCCTCCACTAGTCTATCCCCTATGATATCTTCCTGGGGTTTTCCGCGCTTTGCTTCGTAAAGCCTTGCCGCCTCTCGGATTCGGATATCAAGAGGCAATAGTCCCGTTAAAATCCACGACGAATTCAACGACACCGTCCTGTACGCTTTGCAGATTTTTTGCACAAACCCTCTCTGTACAGCGTTTAATTGTTTTTGTGCCGTTAATTTCCGCGTCGCCTTCGCCCACACACTCGCCGCATACAACACAATAGGTATAGACCCCATGTAATATTTGCTGTTTTAGCTAGTTGTTTAAATATATTTGTGACTTTTCGACATATATATGCTGTATGATTTTGAAAAGTAAGTTTTTTGTCAATTATTAGGCCTAAAAGTTTGATTTCGTTAACTATTTCTAATTCCGTTCCGCCCATATACAATTTTGGTGTTTCAAATTTTAATTTCTTCGTAATTATCATGGTGTTGGTTTTATGGGCAGCGAAGCATAGTTTGTTGCTTACTCCCCATTCGTGTACAGTGTTCAGGGTTCTATTTATATTTTCTTCTAATTCGGGGATCTTGTGTCCAGAAAAAACCAGGACGACGTCATCCGCAAAAGCTTGGCAGTAGATTCCATTCTCGTCCATTTTATCGAGTAAGGGATCGAGTAGAAGGTTCCAGAAGGTGGGTCCAGCTATCGATCCCTATACGCATCCTTTCGTGTTTAACTTTACTATCTCTCTGTCGGCGTATCTTAATTTCACTTTTCTATTTTCGAAATAACTAGTAATAATTTTCCTTAAATTTTGTGGGCATTTTTTTTCCAGAAGTCGACATTTGACGGCAGGCCACCAGGCGTTATCGAACGCGCCCTGTATGTCCAGCGATACCAAAACATTGATTTTCTTATTTTTGATGTTTTCTTTAATGTGCTGTATTAGGTCATACAGGGCATCTTCCGTGCTACGCTGGGACACAAAACCGTATTGCCTAGGATTGCCTTTTGGTTGGGTGTGCCACCTTATTCTCTTCACGATCATTTTTTCAAGTATTTTCCCCAGGATAGATAGCAATCCTATAGGCCTATATGCCTTAGGATGGGTATAGTCGGTTTTACCAGGCTTTTAAGAACTATTACTGCTGCTTCCTTCCATAGAGTTGGGAAAAGTGAAATTTGCAGACATTTGTTAAGTATTAACAGAAATAGCTCTTCGTTGGTACATATTGCCGCAGTACAGATGTCCATCGTATAGCCATCGGGTCCTGGTGCCTTCTTCATACTAAAACTTCCCATAGTGTTTCTCAGTTCCGCTATCGTGAACGGCGGATCCAGTGAATCATCAGTTTGAGGATCACAAGTTTTTTCAGCCTTCTCTCTTATTTTGTATGTTCTACGTTGTCGCTGTGTCTATCGTCATCTGGAAAGAAGTTGTCAGCCAGCCACTTAACTGATTCGTCAGGACTCAGAGCTGTTCCACCGTTCACCAATAGCTGATCTTGCTGTCTTTTGGATGTTAGCCTGATTACCCTATATATCCTATCCCAGAAGCTCTCTTGGTTCTGATTTGTGCAGTATTTCTTCCAGCTAGTTGTTTGTGCTTTAATTGCTTCATTTTCATATTTCCTTTTTGCTTCCAGATATTGCTGTATTACCAGTTCCCACCTCCTAGAGGCAGCACATCGGATTCTTCTACGTTTAGTGACCATCTCCTTCTTCAGTTACTCGAATTCCTTGTTCCACCATGGTAAGTACTTTTTATTTTCCTTCATTTTAAATTTTGGTATTGTTTCGTCACACGCTTTTTTAATACTGTTACTATACTTTTCTATAACATTTTCCAGGTCTTCTTTTGATACAATGTTATTTATTTCAATTGGTTCGATTCCGTTTTCATACAGGTGTTTCTTAAATGTTGTTTTGAAATGACTCCAGTTTACCATTTTTGTGTTATAAATTCTTGTGGTTTTAATTTCATTTTTTCCTTTAGATTTTTCCAGGCTTATTGTGAAGACTATTGCATTGTGATCTGAACTAATTATATCCTTGTCCACCTTCCAGTCTTTGATAAGATCTAGTAGGCTTTCATTACACACCGTTATATCCACATGACTTGTATATATTTTCCCTCCCCTAATTGTATCAAAAGTAGGCTCTGTTCCTTCATTCAATATATGTAATCCCATTTCATCCAGAGATTCCTGAAGTACTATTCCTCTATAATCAATTGATGTACTGCCCCACCAGGTGTTCCAGGCGTTCACGTCTCCTCCTATCAAAAGGTGTTTGGTTCCGAGTTTACCTACGATGTCTTCCATTTGTTTGATATATGGTTCAATAGGAAGTTGATCTTCAAAATATATTGAGATTACCCCTATTGTCCACTTTTCTGTTTTCAATGTAGCTACTGCTATGTTTTCCGAGATCATCGTAGGGTCTTCAATTATATTGATTTCTTTATCGAAAACCATGATAGCAGCTTTGTTAGGTTTAGCCCGTTTTCTACATTGGACTATTCTGGTACCTGGCAACTGTTGCAGTTCTCCTGAAACACTCGTGTAGGGTTCTTGCACCAGAGCTACGGCTATGTTTCTGCTATGCGCCTCGATAATAACTTCTTGAGTGTCCAGTTTTTTCTTTGCAAGTTTATCTGTATCATGTGATATTTTTCGTTTCTTGGATTGTCGTTTTGTATTTTCCTCGAGTTTGTTGCCACTTCGGCGACATTAACAGTAGGCTACGCTTGATCTAGCGATCGCGTCCCATTTTCTACGTACTGGACATCTGTCGTCGAAGCTGTTGTGGTCGGTTTTCCATTTTGGCCATGTGACAGTTACGGCAGGTTGGTGTCTCTCCCACAAGCCGTACCGGGCAGTCCGCTCTGAGGTGTGGGCCAGAGCAGTGACTGCATAAAGCAATAGTCTCCTTACGATTTTCGTGGGAATTTCTTGCCTTTTTTCTATACCTTATTGTCATTCGTATGTCTTCTGAGTCCATATTTTTAAAAATATTTTTATTTTGGTTTCTAATCGCTTTGATTATATCCTCGTCAGTGTTGTATGACAAAACGTCCTTAATAATTATTTGTAGTTTCCTCTGCCTGTAAATTTCTGTCAGATGTCTTTATTTTCTCAGTCAGCTTTTTAAGATCGTCTTTTGATTCACAACTGACAATAACTTTTTGGTCTTTTGCTTTCCTTTGGGCTATGTAAAAGAATTTATTACTGTAATAAAAGAATTTTTCGGAGCGAAAAGGAGGCAGATCAGTTGGTTAGGTTAGGTTAGGTTAGGTTAGGTTAGGTTAGGTTAGGTTTTTTTTTTTTCTCCCGTTCATCTCTACCAAGAGGGATTGCTAACGGTATACAATACCCTACATGGCATTTTTATTCGCTACGTTACATTGTTTTGCTTAACATTATGATTCTTTCCATTTATAACATATGAAACTAGTATTTATTCAAATCGAACATTTCTTTCAATTATCTTCATTTGAGGCAGGCTTGATAATATATAGATTACATATTATTCACATTTAATTAATATTTTTTTTTTTGATATATTTATAACAACATAATTCTAGAATTACAATTATACTACACCTTTTGTTTCAATTGAGTAATTTCTATCTAATATTATTTGTTAAATTCTTTTAAACTTTTAACTATAGTTACAACATGTTGCATGAAGGTTTTTGTTGTTGTTTCTTTGGTTATGATTTCTAAAATATTATATGGTTCGACTTTTAACATGCTCGATGCCGTTTCATGGTTCAATCTTGTGTTGCTAAACTTTGGACATTCTTTTAATAGGTGGTCTATAGTCTGAGACGTAGAGTTATCACAGGGACAGCGATCGTTATCAGTAATTTTGAATCTTGATAAATATTTTTTATGATACCCGTGATTTGTCAAATATCTGTGTTAAGTAGAAGTTTGGTTTTAAGACTTTAGTTACTTGTTGTAGTGCTTCATATGTGGGACAAAGTCGTTTCGTGTGAGTGCAATGGTTGTTGCTCATGTAAAAGTCTTTGGCGGCTTGTTGGCTAGTTTGACGAATTTTAGCTTTAGCATAGCTAAGTGGAAATTTAGAATAATCTGGGGCGGAATGTTTGTTCGCTGCAGATTTAGCTGCCACATCGGCTTCTTCATTTCCTTCTACCCCTGTGTGCCCCTTAACCCATATGAAGCCTATAACGTTATTTAGTGAAGTAGCTTTAAACACAGAGTATTGAATGTCATTTAAGAGATTATTGCGACCATAGCGGTTGCATAATTCTGTTAAGCCTGACTGACTATCGGATACTATGACGCTTCTTTTAATATTGTTTTCAAGAGTTCATTTGCAGGCGTTGCTTATAGCTAACAGTTCTGCTTGAAAGACGGAACAAGAGTTGTGGAGTTTCATTTTCTTCGTTATCTTTTTATCTTCTGGTGTGTAAATAATATAAGCTGCCCCAACTTTATCATCCCATTTGCTCCCGTCTGTAAAAATTTTGTAGGTGTCTTCTTGTATTAATTTATTAATTTCATCGGAATTTGAGGCACTATGATAAGTGATTTAAGGTTTATTTGCAGGATGGAGTAGTGTTGAAGGTTTTGCTGGATTGTCGAGTTTTATATCTAGAGGTAAGTATTTGGAAGTCCTTGACATTCTTGTGTTTTCTAGGTTAGATTAGGTTAGGTTAGGTTAGGTTAGGTTTTTTTTTTTTTGTATGTTTTGCTAATTTTCCTCTGACATGGAAATCAGAGATTTTTTATAGCACTACACGGTATGATTACATTTTTTTTATTATTATTATTAATACCTTGTTCTGACGATTTTCGTCATAATTTTTAGCCGGCGCACACAATGATTTTCCCAACCCTCACATATTCCCCTCTTTTTTTTTTTTTCTTTCGGAATTACATATTCATTTTGTATTTTTACATTTACATTTGGGATTACAAATAGTACCTTATCTCTATCTATCTTATACTATTACTACTATTTTTACAGTTTTTTTTTTTTTTTTTTTTTTAATACATATTATATTTCTTACTTTGCTATATCATCTCATAGTTGGTTGGCTATATGTCTATGTATATTCTATATATTACTACATTAATATATGTTATACATATTTTCATAACTTTATTATTTTTTTCTCATGTTTTGTTTTTACTTACTACTTTACGCACTATATTTATACAATATTGTAAAAAGTCGTCTCTACTCGCTTTGTCCACTATTAGATCGCTTAAGTTTGTTTTTACTATTTTCTTATTTACTTTTATTTCTAGTTCTTTTCTTTTACACTCAAATATTGGACAATCTATCAATAAGTGTAATACAGTTTCTTTTACTTCTGCATCACATGCGCAAGCGGGACTTGTTTTACATTTAAATCGGAACAAATAATCTGAAAAACCCCCGTGTCCAGTTAAGGTTTGAGCCAATAAGGGTGTGATTGATATTTTCCTTACTAACTTATATGCCAGGTTAGCATTTGGTAAAAATAATTTTGTAATTTCTCCTGTTTCTCCCTCCACATATCTTTTATTCCATGTTTGTATTGTGACTTCCCTGATCGTTTTCTTTATGTACGATATTGGGCATCTGTCATATTCCGCTTTCGTCTTTTTATGTAACGCTGCTGTTTTTGCCAGTTCATCTGCTCTTTCATTGCCTTTGATTCCAACATGCGCTTTAACCCAATGTAGTTCTACTTTTTTATATTTTTCTTTTATCCTATACAAGTTTTGTTTAATTATGTGTGCTAAAGGGTGAAAATTTTTTGTTGAATTTAGTGTTTCTAGGACTGACTTGGAATCGCTCAAGATTTTAATAGCTTGCTCCTTTCTATTCATTGTTATTTCTGTTGCCTGGTAAAGCGCGTACATTTCAGCTTGATACACAGTACAGAAATTTTCTAGTTTATATTTCTTTTGAAGAACTTCTTCTCCATCCTTCCAAGCTGTTAGTGCTGCACCCACTTTTCCTTCGATTTTACTTCCGTCTGTGTATATGAACAGAACGTCTTTATGAGTTTCTGAACATATTTCTGTCTCCTTTCTATCGATTTCCTGAATTTTATATTTTTCTTCTTTTGTCGGATGCATCAGTTCCGTAAATAGCACTTTTTCTTCTACTTTTCTATCTCCTATAAGATCACTTTGTGGCTTGCCCCTCTTTGCTTTGTATAACAGTTCTGCTTCTTTCAATCTAAGATCCAAAGGTAGTAGCCCTGTCAGGATTAGGGCTGCGTTCAACGAGACTGTTCTATATGACCTACAAATTTTCTGCGCGAAACCTCTTTGTAATGCGTTTAAATACTTTTGAATGGTAATTTTTTCAGCTGCTTTACCCCACACACTAGCGGCATACATGATGATTGGCTCGATTACTGCGACGTATATCGTTCTGATGACCTCCGAATTAAGACCCCAGTGAATTTTTGCAGATCGTGATATTTGTTTATAGATGTTTGTGACTTTTCTACTTACATGGCATACATGGCTGTGAAAAGTCATTTTCCTATCTATTATAAGTCCCAGAATTTTGCACTCAGTTTCGGCAGTTTGGTGATTCTCCTGTCATCCACACCGGGCAGTCCATTCGCATGTGGGGTCCAGAGCAATGGCTGCACAACGCTATTGTTTCTTTACACAACTTGCTGCCATGTCCAAAAGCCAAGCATTTTGAACATTGAATCAAAGGTGATTGATCCTGCACTCTGACTCTTTGTAAGTCGATTTGTATCCGGCTTTCATTTGTCAGAGCTTGCCATAGCTTGGGTGACACTTGCAACACGACATGGTTTTCGTGTGGATTCCTTGCTTTTTTCCTATATCTGACCGCATTTCGGTAGTCTTCTTCTTTGATATTTCTTACTATGTGTCCATTTTGATTTTTAATTGCCATTATTATATCTTGATCGGAATTGTACGTTAGTACATCTCGGATAATAATTAAGGGATCTTTATTTTTTGTTTCTTCCAAATTTAATTTTTCTTTAGATGTTTTTATCTTTTCCGTTACTTTTCTATATATATATATATATATATATATATATATATATATATATATATATATATATATATATATATATATATATATATATATATATATATATATATATATATATATATATATATATATATATATATATATATATATATATATATATATATATATATATATATATATATATATATATATATATATATATATATATATATATATATATATATATATATATATATATATATATATATATATATATATATATATATATATATATATATATATATATATATATATATATATATATATATATATATATATATATATATATATATATATATATATATATATATATATATATATATATATATATATATATATATATATATATATATATATATATATATATATATATATATATATATATATATATATATATATATATATATATATATATATATATATATATATATATATATATATATATATATATATATATATATATATATATATATATATATATATATATATATATATATATATATATATATATATATATATATATATATATATATATATATATATATATATATATATATATATATATATATATATATATATATATATATATATATATATATATATATATATATATATATATATATATATATATATATATATATATATATATATATATATATATATATATATATATATATATATATATATATATATATATATATATATATATATATATATATATATATATATATATATATATATATATATATATATATATATATATATATATATATATATATATATATATATATATATATATATATATATATATATATATATATATATATATATATATATATATATATATATATATATATATATATATATATATATATATATATATATATATATATATATATATATATATATATATATATATATATATATATATATATATATATATATATATATATATATATATATATATATATATATATATATATATATATATATATATATATATATATATATATATATATATATATATATATATATATATATATATATATATATATATATATATATATATATATATATATATATATATATATATATATATATATATATATATATATATATATATATATATATATATATATATATATATATATATATATATATATATATATATATATATATATATATATATATATATATATATATATATATATATATATATATATATATATATATATATATATATATATATATATATATATATATATATATATATATATATATATATATATATATATATATATATATATATATATATATATATATATATATATATATATATATATATATATATATATATATATATATATATATATATATATATATATATATATATATATATATATATATATATATATATATATATATATATATATATATATATATATATATATATATATATATATATATATATATATATATATATATATATATATATATATATATATATATATATATATATATATATATATATATATATATATATATATATATATATATATATATATATATATATATATATATATATATATATATATATATATATATATATATATATATATATATATATATATATATATATATATATATATATATATATATATATATATATATATATATATATATATATATATATATATATATATATATATATATATATATATATATATATATATATATATATATATATATATATATATATATATATATATATATATATATATATATATATATATATATATATATATATATATATATATATATATATATATATATATATATATATATATATATATATATATATATATATATATATATATATATATATATATATATATATATATATATATATATATATATATATATATATATATATATATATATATATATATATATATATATATATATATATATATATATATATATATATATATATATATATATATATATATATATATATATATATATTTATGAATTAATTTTAGAATAAGATATTATACAAGCGTGTACAAGCAAAGGTTAGTGACAATAATTGCTTATTACCTAAACTATAGTAATATACAAAATTTCACTTTTTATCTTTGGCTTTTCTTACCCTATCAACACGTATTCCACTACTTTTGCATCTACTGCTGTTCTTATCTTATTTATCACATCCTGGCTAGTATCTGCATTGCTGTCGGAGGATACAATCACTGAGTATAGAGATGTTATTTTTTGTACAGGACTGCTTGATAATATTTCCGCATACGTCGGAAGCTTCGTTTTTGCCTCATTTTTCATCTCGATTTGCATCTGTGTCAAGTTTTCTTCGAAGGATTTTAGATGGGATTTGGACTCCTTAAGAGCTTTAGTATTTTCTTTTAATTCCGTTAATAATTCTTCTGCTTTTTGCGTTGCGTCATTATTTGGCCGCGTTTTACTTATTTTATCTATTACATCGTGTATCAATATTTCTCTCAAGTCACGAACTTCCTTAAGAATCACCTGTGAATGTTCGTTTTCACTGCGTTCTTGTAATTTCTTTATTGCCTCCTCCAACTTTTCGGTATGGTCCTTTTCTTTACGTATCATTTCATCCTTTAACTGCGCTTTCACTTTTTCTACTTGTAATTGTAATGTTTGCCTAGATTCATTCAGTCGTAAAACTATTTCGTAGAGTCCTTTTAAACTATTAATTACGGTTTCTTTTATAGTAGTTTTATGTTACCTGATTGTTCAAGTTGTAATTTGGCTTCTTGGAGATACTTATTAGCTATTGCAGGGAGGGAAGAAAGAGGACTCGAACCAGCGTTTGTATCTGTAACGACTTCAGACTTGGACATATGACTGTCAGTAGTTTCACGCACTTTTTCAGTACTCTGCAAAGGCCGCTTACGCATGTCCACAGTTCCTGTTGTTACTTTTGAGACATTTTATATGTATATATTTATGAATTAATTTTAGAATAAGATATTATACAAGCGTGTACAAGCAAAGGTTAGTGACAATAATTGCTTATTACCTAAACTATAGTAATATACAAAATTTCACTTTTTTTTTATTTGTTTATTTTTTTTTTATTATTTTTTTTTTACAATTTGACAAATCCTTCTGAGCCAATCGATAGGTCTTGTTTTGCTGATTCAAATAAGCCGTCACACTAGTAGTCTATGTTAAGCCGTAACCGAGATATATCTCGCGGGGGTGAGGCAACCTCGAGCACGAGAAGCGGAAGGGGGGGGGAGTTTCGTGGGCGTTACTTTAAAGAGGTATTTGGGAACTGACAAGTGGGAGGGGGAGTTAGGTGGTCAAGGGGGGTGGGGGGGATTTAGAGTTATGAAACTTTTGGGAGGGGCTCAAGATCCTGACTCATTTGAGTCAAAACTCGAGTAATTTTGGATGTTGGTTTAGGGAGTGCTCTCGAGGCTTACCTGGACCAAGTCACTGGAGTCTTCAGTCGGGGCGTGGCGGAGCTCCCTAACAATTGTCTTCGAAGTCTTCACGTCGGGCCCGTTGACGCCGTCGTAACGAGGTAAACACGTGCTAACCGCGTGGTCTCAATTTCATTAGACCATGCGGTTTTATAGGTTATGTACACTAATTTTGATATGCTAATAACTTCGTCAGATTTTCGAATATTTTAGCGAAATTTTCACCGTTAGATAGACGTTAACAGCACCTATCTAGATAACTTTAAGTCAATTAAGCAGACACAGACCTTCGTATTGTTTTTCACCATCAAAGTCTAGGAGTTCCAGTTCTTTAATCCTTCAGGATAAAAGGTTGTCCACATAAATCCGGGTTTATTGAACACCAACTCACATCACCACATCACTTTTTCACAAATATTGTCAACTTTACAGCACTTATTAATTGGGTTGGGTTGGGTTGGGTTGGGTTCCAGTTCTTTAATCCTTCAGGATAAAGGTTGTCCACATAAATCCGGGTTTATTGAACACCAACTCACATCACCACATCACTTTTTCACAAATATTGTCAACTTTACAGCACTTATTAATTGGGTTGGGTTGGGTTGGGTTGGGTTGGGTTGGGTTGGGTTAGGTTAGGTTAGGTTAGGTTAGGTTAGGTTAGGTTGGGTTAGGTTTTTTTTTTTTTTTTGTGTTCACCGCTAAGGTGTCCTCCAACATAAGTCGGAGACTTTACTCAGCTGTGTACGGACGTTTACATTTATTTTTTTTTTTCACTGTCCTTGCTCTGTTGGATGGTAAGTAGATGATAATGGTATCAACAATTACCTGTGTTTATGTTTTTTATTCTGTTTATGTGCGTTGTCTGTATTATTATTACTTTTTTTTTTTTTTTTTTTCTTATTTAACTTACATAATTAAAATGCTTATGGTCTAGTATTTACATATTGAGTTCTATTAGCTAATTATATCAACTTTTGGTTAGTATATTCCGAATATATACACAGTATATATTATTATATACTTATTACTTAGTCTTATTTCTTTTAATGACATCTTTTGCTATATCTGTACAATACTCTATGAACTTATTTCTATTTATCTTAGACTCTAACAAAATAGGCAAATTTTCTTTACATATTTTAGTATCTAAGTCTATCTCTAATGATATTTTTTTCGCACAATACTTAGGACATTCTAATAATAAATGTTCTACAGTTTCTTCTATTCCAGACTCACAAGCACATTCTGGAGAGTTTTTACATTTAAATCTGTATAAATAACTTGAAAACCCTCCGTGACCAGTGAGCACTTGCACTGTTACAAAATTCAGTTTGAGCTTCTGCAACAATCTATACGCTAGCCTAGCATCCGGAAAAAACATTTTGGTAACAGCTGCGGTACTACCCAGTTTATAGCGCTCATTCCATTTTTCTATGGTGTCTAACCTGATCTGTCGCTTAATAAATGAAATAGGACATTTATCATAGTCTGGTGCGGTCTTTCTGTAGAGAGCGGCTTGTTTAGCCAGTTCATCTGCTCTCTCGTTACCCAGCACCCCTACGTGTGCTCTAATCCAGAAGAGACGAATAGTTTTGTTCTGGTCTCTAATGGACATTAGATTAAGTCTAATGGCCATTACTAATGGATGATAAGAGTCCCGATTTCGAATAAGCTCCAGAGCTGATCTTGAGTCACTAAATACGTTGGTTACAGTATAATTGTGTTCCAGTACTATCTTTGTTGCCTGGAAGATAGCGTACATTTCAGCCTGAAAACGGTGCAGAACGGTTCGAGTTTGAATTTCTTGGTTTTTATCTCAGCATCATTATACCAACACGATAATGCTGCTCCGACTTTACCCTCAATTCTGCTGCCGTCCGTGTAGATCTGCATTCCTATTATGTTATGCTCTTCTAGAGTTCCAGTCGCTGTGTCTTCCAGGCATTCAAAACTTATTTCAATTTCCCTTGCCGGATGAGGTGACTTCAGAAACATACTCTTTCCTCTAACTCCTAAAACCAATCTCCTCCTGGGGTTTACCTCTCTTCGCTTCATAAAGACAGGCTGCTTCCTTGAGTCGAAGATCAAGAGGAAGCAGTCCCGCCAGGACAAGAGCAGCATTTAGGGAGACTGTTCGGTATGTTTTGCATATTTTTTGCGCAAAACCTCTCTGGATCACATTTAGTTGCTTCTGGATGCTTATCTTTTCCGCCGCTTTGGCCCATCCACTTGCTGCGTATAAGATAATTGGTTCTATTACTGCCTCGTATATCGTCCTGATAACCTCCGGATTCAGTCCCCATTCAAGTTTAGCTGTACATGCAAGCTGTTTGTAGATATTAGCCGCTTTCCGACACACCATTTGCGCATGTTTTTGGAAGGTCAGCTTTTGATCAATTATCAATCCAAGTATTTTAATATCTTCTACCAGCTTTATGTCGGTTCCTCCCATGTGCAAGTGCGGAATATCGTATTTAAGTTTTTTGGTGATGATCATGGCGTGTGTCTTCTGTGGCGCGAACTTAAGCTTATTTTTCAGTCCCCAATGGAACACATAATTAAGAGCTGCATTGGCTTTCTCTTGTATGATTGAGGTTACTTTTCCAGAAAATATCAAGACGATATCGTCGGCAAAAGCTTGGCAGTACACACCCAACTTCTCCAAACCATCCAACAAAGGGTCCAGTAAAAGATTCCAATATGTGGGTCCTCCGATAGAACCCTGTACACAGCCCTTCGTCATTATTTTTGTGTAAGTAGCACCCGCGTATCCCACACAGACCCTCCTATCTTCTAAATAACTTTTTACCAAACTTTGCAGGTTTTGCGGACAGCGTTTCTCTGACAGCCTGCAGCGAATTGCTGGCCACCAGGCGCTGTCGAACGCGCCTTCTATATCGAGAGATACCACAATATTAATATATTTCTTTTGTAAATTTTGTTTGACGTGTTGTAAAAGATCATACAATGAGTCCTCAGTACTACGTTGAGGAACGAACCCGTACTGTCTGGGATTAGCTTGCGGTAGAATATGCCATCTGATTCTACGTATCAAAAGTTTTTCTAGGATTTTCCCTAGCACTGATAGTAATCCTATAGGTCTGAAGGATTTAGGGGTTGTGTAATTTTCTTTACCTGGTTTCCTTAGGATTATAACTCTAGCTTCTTTCCATGGTTTCGGGAAGAGAGACAGGTCGAGGCATTTATTTGCGATACTTAAAAAAGCCTCTCGGTTCTGGGATATCGCCGCAGCACATATATCAGCCGTGAAACCGTCTGGGCCGGGCGCCTTTTTGGCCTAAAGCTATTGACCACATAATTTAACTCGGCAATTGTGAATGGAGGATCTAAATTATCTGATGATTTTGATAATGTTAGTTGGTTCGCCTTATTTCTTGTTTCCTTGTGGTCTGTGTCATCATCTTCTTCTTTGTCATCTAAGAAGAAGACATCAGTTAACCACTTTACCGATTCCTCCGCGCTCAATGCTAGGTCGTTTCTAAAAAGTGTCTGATCTTCGTGTTTCCGAGCGGTTTTAGCAATAACTCTATAGATACCGTCCCATATGCTCTCTCGGTCTTGTTTCGAGCAAAAGTTTTTCCAACTCTCGGTCTGGGCTTTCTTTGCTTCCACTTCATATCTCTCTTTGGCTGCCAGGAACTCTTTAACTACCACTGTCTACGACTGGGAGCAGCGCATTGTATTCTCCTTTTCTTGGTATTCACTTCCTTTTCATTTTTCTAGGTCTTCATTCCACCACGCTATTCTAATTTTCGTCTTAGTTTTAATTAAAGGAATACATTTCTCACATGCTTTTTTAATACTCTCTATATACTGGTCTACCACCTTTTCCAAAGTTAATTTGTCTTCGATACTATCTATAGTACTTTTTTCCAATTTTTTATCTTTTAGCTGATTTTTGAATTCTTCGCTAAATGCTAACCAGTTGGCCTTTTTAGTGTTATAAATTTTGTTGAACTTTTTGCTTATACGTTGGTTTTTAAGTTTAATATTGTATAATATTGCGTCATTTCTTTGTCCACTCTCCAGTCATTGACGAACCCAAGTAATTCCATTGAACATGCAGTTATGTCAACATGACTTTTATACTGTTTACCTCCTCTTATCGTATCAAATGTCGGTTCATTGCCGACATTTAGGATGTGAGTCAACCTCCTCTAAAGTTCCTGATAAAGCTTCCCTCTGTAATCCTCTTTGACACTTCCCACCATGTACTCCAGGCATTTGCATCTCCGCCGAGCAATATTTTACTTGTTCCTATCTCTCCTAAAATTGTTTTTATTGTATCTAGGTAAGGTTCTATCGGCAGATAGTCCTCCAAGTATATTGATATGACTCCCAGGGTCCACTCATTAGTTTTTAACATAGCAACTGCTATATTTTCCGTGGTCAATGTAGGCCTTTCGATAATGTCCACATCTTCGTCAAAGACTATAATTGCTGCCTTGATTGGCTTTGTCCTATTTCTATTACACTGGATTACTCTAGTTCCAGCTTGTACCTTAAGGTCTCCCTGGGCGCCGACATATGGTTCTTGTACTAATGAAAAGGAAACCCCCTTTTTGATGGCTTCAATCATTAATTCATTAGTTGCCAACTTTTTCTTTTGTAAATTGGCTTGCACTATTTTATAATTTTTCCAGACTTGAAGGGCCTGTGTACCTATTGGTATGCTACTTACCACCTTGTCAACCTTAGCAGTACGCTACCGACGAGCGAGCCAACGTTTCCCATCTTCTCTTAACTGGGCACTCCGAATCAAATGCGTTGTGATCTTTTTTATCTATCTTTGCATGAAAACAATTACGACAGGATGGTGCATTCCCAGCTAACCAGTCCGCACATTCGGCTCTCATGTGCGGACCCTGTCTTCTAAAGTTCGACTGATTCTTTGCAATACTTACGACCATGGCCATACCCCAAGCATCGAGAACACTGTACGAGGGGACTGATCTTCAACACGAACTCGCTGTAGGTCGATATGCACCCTTCCGCAACAGTTAATCGTTGCCAAACCTGCGGGGACACCTGAATGACTACATGATTTGTATGTACGTTTCTTGTTTTCTTCTATATTTCACCATTAGCCTCTGCTCTTCGCTACTTATATCTCCAATGAGGTGATGATTTTGTTTCTCAAGTGCTGTTACTATATCGTCGTCGGAGTTATATGACAGTACATCTCTTAATATTATGGTGGATCTTTATTCTTTACTTCTTCTACTTGTAGACTTCCTCCTGAGTTTTTGATTTTTCTGTAACCTTTGCAATCTCCTCTTTTGTATTGCAGCCTATAATAACCTTTTGGTCTTTGGCTTTGCGTAACCTTTCAATTTGGATGCCTTCGCTTTTGGCATTTATTGCAGTTCTTATTTTGTCAATGACCTCGCCGCTGGTATCTTTCTCCTCACCCGAAGAGACTACAACTGAATGTATCTGTTTTGGTCTTTTGGTAGTAGCCGCTGCTTGGGCATATGATAAGAAGTCCTTATTATTTTGAGGAGCTTGTTTAAGTTGTTCCGTCAAAATTACTGTATGTTGTTTACAGTCGTCAACCATTTTGTGTGCTCCTGTAATTTTACTATCAACTTTTCCATTAGCTCGGTCGAGGGGAGCGATCCAGCTACGTTTGAGGTTAGGTTAGGTTAGGTTGGGTTAGGTTAGGTTAGGTTAGGTTAGGTTAGGTTGGAGTTAGGTTAGGTTAGGTTGGGATTGGGTTAGGTTAGGTTGGGATTGGGTTAGGTTGGAGTTAGGTTGGGTTGGGATTGGGTTAGGTTAGGTTAGGTTAGGTTGGAGTTAGGTTAGGTTAGGTTGGGTTGGGTTAGGTTAGGTTAGGTTGGAGTTAGGTTAGGTTGGGTTGGGTTAGGTTGGGTTAGGTTGGGTTGGGTTAGGTTGGAGTTAGGTTAGGTTGGAGTTAGGTTAGGTTAGGTTGGAGTTAGGTTAGGTTAGGTTGGAGTTAGGTTGGGTTAGGTTAGGTTGGAGTTAGGTTAGGTTGGAGTTAGGTTGGGTTAGGTTGGAGTTAGGTTAGGTTAGGTTGGAGTTAGGTTGGGTTGGGATTGGGTTAGGTTGGGTTGGGTTAGGTTGGAGTTGGGTTAGGTTGGAGTTGGGTTAGGTTAGGTTGGGTTAGGTTAGGTTAGGTTGGAGTTAGGTTAGGTTAGGTTAGGTTGGGTTAGGTTAGGTTGGAGTTAGGTTAGGTTGGAGTTAGGTTGGGTTGGGATTGGGTTAGGTTGGGTTAGGTTGGAGTTAGGTTAGGTTAGGTTAGGTTGGAGTTAGGTTAGGTTAGGTTAGGTTGGGTTAGGTTAGGTTAGGTTGGAGTTGGGTTAGGTTAGGTTAGGTTAGGTTGGAGTTGGGTTAGGTTGGAGTTGGGTTAGGTTGGAGTTGGGTTAGGTTAGGTTAGGTTGGGATTGGGTTAGGTTGGGTTGGGTTAGGTTGGAGTTAGGTTAGGTTAGGTTGGGTTGGGTTAGGTTGGAGTTGGGTTAGGTTGGGTTAGGTTGGAGTTGGGTTAGGTTAGGTTGGGATTGGGTTAGGTTGGAGTTGGGTTAGGTTAGGTTGGGATTGGGTTAGGTTGGAGTTGGGTTAGGTTGGGTTAGGTTAGGTTGGAGTTAGGTTAGGTTAGGTTGGGATTGGGTTAGGTTGGGTTGGGTTGGAGTTGGGTTGGGTTAGGTTAGGTTGGGTTGGGTTAGGTTAGGTTAGGTTAGGTTAGGTTAGGTTAGGTTGGGTTAGGTTAGGTTAGGTTAGGTTGGGTTAGGTTGGAGTTAGGTTGGGTTAGGTTAGGTTGGAGTTAGGTTAGGTTAGGTTGGGTTGGGTTAGGTTGGGTTAGGTTGGGTTAGGTTAGGTTAGGTTAGGTTGGAGTTAGGTTGGGTTGGAGTTGGGTTAGGTTGGAGTTAGGTTGGGTTAGGTTGGAGTTAGGTTAGGTTGGAGTTAGGTTAGGTTGGAGTTAGGTTGGGTTGGGTTGGGTTAGGTTAGGTTAGGTTAGGTTAGGTTGGGTTGGGATTGGGTTAGGTTGGGATTGGGTTAGGTTGGAGTTAGGTTAGGTTGGGATTGGGTTAGGTTGGAGTTAGGTTGGGTTAGGTTAGGTTGGAGTTAGGTTAGGTTGGAGTTGGGTTAGGTTAGGTTAGGTTGGAGTTAGGTTAGGTTAGGTTGGGATTGGGTTAGGTTGGAGTTAGGTTGGGTTAGGTTGGAGTTAGGTTAGGTTGGGATTGGGTTAGGTTGGAGTTAGGTTAGGTTAGGTTGGAGTTAGGTTAGGTTAGGTTGGAGTTAGGTTAGGTTGGAGTTGGGTTGGGTTGGAGTTGGGTTAGGTTAGGTTGGAGTTAGGTTAGGTTGGGTTAGGTTGGGATTGGGTTAGGTTGGAGTTGGGTTAGGTTAGGTTAGGTTGGGTTGGGTTGGAGTTGGGTTAGGTTGGGTTAGGTTGGAGTTGGGTTGGGTTGGGATTGGGTTAGGTTGGAGTTAGGTTAGGTTGGGATTGGGTTAGGTTGGAGTTAGGTTAGGTTAGGTTAGGTTAGGTTGGAGTTAGGTTAGGTTAGGTTAGGTTAGGTTAGGTTAGGTTAGGTTAGGTTAGGTTAGGTTAGGTTAGGTTAGGTTAGGTTAGGTTGGAGTTAGGTTAGGTTAGGTTGGAGTTAGGTTAGGTTAGGTTGGGATTGGGTTAGGTTGGAGTTAGGTTAGGTTAGGTTAGGTTAGGTTGGGTTAGGTTAGGTTAGGTTGGGTTGGGTTGGGTTGGGTTAGGTTGGGATTAGGTTAGGTTGGGTTAGGTTAGGTTGGGTTAGGTTAGGTTAGGTTAGGTTAGGTTAGGTTGAGTTAGGTTAGGTTGGAGTTAGGTTAGGTTAGAGTTAGGTTAGGTTAGAGTTAGGTTAGGTTAGAGTTAGGTTAGGTTAGAGTTAGGTTAGGTTAGGTTAGAGTTAGGTTAGGTTGGAGTTAGGTTAGGTTGGGTTGGGTTAGGTTAGGTTGAGTTGGGTTAGGTTGAGTTGGGTTAGGTTGGGTTAGGTTAGAGTTAGGTTAGGTTAGGTTAGAGTTAGGTTAGGTTGGGTTGGGTTAGGTTGGGTTGGGATTGGAGTTATGAAACTTTTGGGAGGGCTCAAGATCCTGACTCATTTGAGTCCAAACTCGAGTAATTTTGGATGTTGGTTTAGGGAGTGCTCTCGAGGCTTACCAGGACCAAGTCACTGGAGTCTTCAGTCAGGGCGTGGCGGAGCTCCCTAACAATTGTCTTCGAAGTCTTCACGTCGGGCCCGTTGACGCCGTCGTAACGGGTAAACACGTGCTAACCGCGTGGTCTTAATTTCATTAGACCATGCGGTTTTATAGGTTATGTACACTGATTTTGATATGCTAATAACTTCGTCAGATTTTCGAATATTTTAGCGAAATTTTCACCGTTAGATAGATGTTAACAGCACCTAACTAGATAACCTTAAGTCAATTAAGCAAACACTGACCTTCGTATTGTTTTTCACCATCAAAGTCTAGGAGTTCCAGTTCTTTAATCCTTCAGGATAAAAGGTTGTCCACATAAATCCAGGTTTATTGAACACCAACTCACATCACCACATCACTTTTTCACAAATATTGTAAATTTTACAGCACTTATTAATTTTAAAGACGCAGCCGACGTTTACGCTGCCGTTATCTACGCAGTTCAGTTGGGTTAGGTTAGGTTAGGTTAGGTTAGGTTAGGTTAGGTTAGGTTAGGTTAGGTTAGGTTAGGTTAGGTTAGGTTGGAGTTAGGTTAGGTTGGGTTAGGTTAGGTTAGGTTAGGTTGGGTTGGGTTAGGTTGGGTTGGGTTAGGTTAGGTTGGGTTGGGTTAGGTTAGGTTAGGTTAGGTTAGGTTAGGTTAGGTTAGGTTAGGTTAGGTTAGGTTAGGTTAGAGTTAGGTTAGGTTAGAGTTGGGTTAGGTTAGGATTAGGTTAGGTTAGGTTAGGTTAGGTTAGGTTGGGATTGGGTTGGGTTGGGTTAGAGTTGGGTTAGGTTGGGTTAGGTTAGGTTAGGTTAGGTTAGGTTAGGTTGGAGTTAGGTTAGGTTAGGTTAGGTTAGGTTAGGTTAGGTTAGGTTAGGTTAGGTTAGGTTGGGATTGGGTTAGGTTAGGTTAGGTTAGGTTGGGTTAGAGTTGGGTTAGGTTAGGTTAGAGTTGGGTTGGGTTAGGTTGGGTTGGGTTGGGTTGGGTTAGGTTGGGTTGGGTTGGGTTAGAGTTGGGTTAGGTTGGGTTGGGTTAGAGTTGGGTTAGGTTAGGTTAGGTTAGGTTAGGTTAGGTTAGGTTGGAGTTAGGTTAGGTTAGGTTGAGTTAGGTTAGGTTAGGTTGGGTTAGGTTAGGTTAGGTTAGGTTGGGTTGGGTTAGGTTGGGTTGGGTTAGGTTAGGTTGGGTTGGGTTAGGTTAGGTTAGGTTAGGTTAGGTTAGGTTAGGTTAGGTTAGGTTAGGTTAGGTTAGGTTAGAGTTAGGTTAGGTTAGAGTTGGGTTAGGTTAGGATTAGGTTAGGTTAGGTTAGGTTAGGTTAGGTTGGGATTGGGTTGGGTTGGGTTAGAGTTGGGTTAGGTTGGGTTAGGTTAGGTTAGGTTAGGTTAGGTTAGGTTGGAGTTAGGTTAGGTTAGGTTAGGTTAGGTTAGGTTAGGTTAGGTTAGGTTAGGTTAGGTTGGGATTGGGTTAGGTTAGGTTAGGTTAGGTTGGGTTAGAGTTGGGTTAGGTTAGGTTAGAGTTGGGTTGGGTTAGGTTGGGTTGGGTTGGGTTGGGTTAGGTTGGGTTGGGTTGGGTTAGAGTTGGGTTAGGTTGGGTTGGGTTAGAGTTGGGTTAGGTTAGGTTAGGTTAGGTTAGGTTAGGTTAGGTTGGAGTTAGGTTAGGTTAGGTTGAGTTAGGTTAGGTTAGGTTAGGTTAGGTTGGGTTAGGTTAGGTTAGGTTAGGTTAGGTTAGGTTAGGTTAGGTTAGGTTAGGTTGGGATTGGGTTGGGTTAGGTTAGGTTAGGTTAGGTTAGGTTAGGTTAGGTTGGGATTGGGTTGGGTTAGGTTAGGTTAGGTTAGGTTAGGTTAGGTTAGGTTGGGTTAGGTTGGGTTGGGTTGGGTTAGGTTAGGTTGGGTTGGGTTAGGTTAGGTTGGGATTGGGTTAGGTTAGGTTAGGTTAGGTTAGGTTAGGTTAGGTTAGAGTTAGGTTAGGTTGGGTTGGGTTGGGTTAGGTTGGGTTGGGTTGGGTTGGGTTAGGTTGGGTTAGGTTAGGTTAGGTTAGGTTGGGTTGGGTTGGGTTGGGTTGGAGTTGGGTTAGGTTAGGTTAGGTTGGGTTTTTTTTTTTTTTTTTTTTTTTTTTTTAATTCTGGTTCCCCTGACATGGGAGATCAGGGCCTTTTTTATTCTTTTTATGCTTGATTTTCTGTTTATTTTCTTATCGCTTTATTTTTTTTGTTTAAATATAATGCTATTTCTTATATTGCATAGTTTTATTCTACTCAAAATTTTTAAATGCTTAATATTCTCTATATTGGAACTGGTAGCGTATTCTATTATATACGCCACAGTTTCTTCCACGCCACAGTCACTTATGACTACTCACTTATTTTTATTTACTACTAGATTTGCTATATATTTACAGTATCTTATGAATCTATTTCTACTTTTCTCATTCCTAATTATATCACAAATATTTTCTTTATTATATGGGGGTTAGGTGGTCAAGGGGGGTGGGGGGGATTTGGAGTTATGAAACTTTTGGGAGGGGCTCAAGATCCTGACTCATTTGAGTCCAAACTCGAGTAATTTTGGATGTTGGTTTAGGGAGTGCTCTCGAGGCTTACCTGGACCAAGTCACTGGAGTCTTCAGTCGGGGCGTGGCGGAGCTCCCTAACAATTGTCTTCGAAGTCTTCACGTCGGGCCCGTTGACGCCGTCGTAACGAGGTAAACACGTGCTAACCGCGTGGTCTTAATTTCATTAGACCATGCGGTTTTATAGGTTATGTACACTGATTTTGATATGCTAATAACTTCGTCAGATTTTCGAATATTTTAGCGAAATTTTCACCGTTAGATAGATGTTAACAGCACCTAACTAGATAACCTTAAGTCAATTAAGCAAACACTGACCTTCGTATTGTTTTTCACCATCAAAGTCTAGGAGTTCCAGTTCTTTAATCCTTCAGGATAAAAGGTTGTCCACATAAATCCAGGTTTATTGAACACCAACTCACATCACCACATCACTTTTTCACAAATATTGTAAATTTTACAGCACTTATTAATTTTTAAAGACGCAGCCGACGTTTACGCTGCCGTTATCTACGCGGTTCGGTGGTTAGGTTAGGTTAGGTTAGGTTAGGTTAGGTTAGGTTAGGTTAGGTTAGGTTAGGTTAGGTTAGGTTAGGTTAGGTTAGGTTAGGTTAGGTTAGGTTAGGTTAGGTTAGGTTAGGTTAGGTTAGGTTAGGTTAGGTTAGGTTAGGTTGGGTTAGGTTGGGTTAGGTTGGGTTAGGTTAGGTTAGGTTGGGTTAGGTTGGGTTAGGTTAGGTTGGGTTAGGTTAGGTTAGGTTAGGTTAGGTTGGGTTGGGTTGGGTTGGGTTGGGATTAGGTTAGGTTAGGTTAGGTTAGGTTAGGTTTTTTTTTTTTTAATTCTGGTCTCTGACATGGGAGATCAGGGCCTTTTTATTCTTTTTATGCTTGATTTTCTGTTTATTTTTTCTTATCGCTTTATTTTTTTTGTTTAAATATAATGCTATTTCTTATATTGCATAGTTTTATTCTACTCAAAATTTTTAAATGCTTAATATTCTCTATATTGGAACTGGTAGCGTATTCTATTATATACGCCACAGTTTCTTCCACGCCACAGTCACTTATGACTACTCACTTATTTTTATTTATTACTAGATTTGCTATATATTTACAGTATCTTATGAATCTATTTCTACTTTTCTCATTCCTAATTATATCACAAATATTTTCTTTATTATATGGGGTTAGGTGGTCAAGGGGGGGGGATTTGGAGTTATGAAACTTTGGGAGGGGCTCAAGATCCTGACTCATTTGAGTCCAAACTCGAGTAATTTTGGATGTTGGTTTAGGAGTGCTCTCGAGGCTTACCAGGACCAAGTCACTGGAGTCTTCAGTCGGGGCGTGGCGGAGCTCCTAACAATTGTCTTCGAAGTCTTCACGTCGGGCCCGTTGACGCCGTCGTAACGAGGTAAACACGTGCTAACCGCGTGGTCTTAATTTCATTAGACCATGCGGTTTATAGGTTATGTACACTGATTTTGATATGCTAATAACTTCGTCAGATTTTCGAATATTTTAGCGAAATTTTCACCGTTAGATAGATGTTAACAGCACCTAACTAGATAACCTTAAGTCAATTAAGCAAACACTGACCTTCGTATTGTTTTTCACCATCAAAGTCTAGGAGTTCCAGTTCTTTAATCCTTCAGGATAAAAGGTTGTCCACATAAATCCAGGTTTATTGAACACCAACTCACATCACCACATCACTTTTTCACAAATATTGTAAATTTTACAGCACTTATTAATTTTAAAGACGCAGCCGACGTTTACGCTGCCGTTATCTACGCGGTTCGGTGGTTAGTTAGGTTAGGTTAGGTTAGGTTAGGTTAGGTTAGGCTAGGTTAGGTTAGGTTAGGTTAGGTTAGGTTGGAGTTAGGTTAGGTTAGGTTAGGTTAGGTTAGGTTGGGTTAGGTTAGGTTAGTTAGGTTAGGTTAGGTTAGGTTAGGTTAGGTTAGGTTTTTTTTTTTTTAATTCTGGTTCCCTGACATGGGAGATCAGGGCCTTTTTATTCTTTTTATGCTTGATTTTCTGTTTATTTTTTCTTATCGCTTTATTTTTTTTGTTTAAATATAATGCTATTTCTTATATTGCATAGTTTTATTCTACTCAAAATTTTAAATGCTTAATATTCTCTATATTGGAACTGGTAGCGTATTCTATTATATACGCCACAGTTTCTTCCACGCCACAGTCACTTATGACTACTCACTTATTTTTATTTACTACTAGATTTGCTATATATTTACAGTATCTTATGAATCTATTTCTACTTTTCTCATTCCTAATTATATCACAAATATTTTCTTTATTAATTTTTATACCTATCGCAGCTTCCACATCGTATCTTTCCTTACCATAGATGGGGCACTCTGTAATAAGGTGAGTCACATTTTCCTTTTTCTCAGGGTCACATGCGCATGATGGGCTCTCCTTACATTTAAAGCGATGCAAGTAATCCGAGAACCCACCATGTCCCGTCAGCACCTGTATTGCCAATGGGTCCAAATCCACTTTTTTAATAATTGAGTAAGCCTCAATAGCGTCTGGGAAGAATATTTTGGTCGTATACGCCGTGTCTCCTTCTTTATACCGCGTGTTCCATTCGATAAGTGACTCCTGACGGATTTGTCTCTTAACGAATGAAATAGGGCACCTGTCATAGTCCGGTCGCCTTTTGATTTTAAGAGCTGCCTCCTTTGCCAACTGATCCGCTCTCTCGTTCCTTCCAACCCAGCGTGTGCTTTAATCCAGTGGAGATTTATGGATTTACCTTGATTTTTTATTTTCTTTATATTTAAAGCTATATTAACTGCTAACGGGTGGAGGGAAACACCTTGCGTTAACGTCTGGAGAGCAGACATGGAGTCGCAATAAATATTGCAGCTTTGTGCAGAATTTTGGAGTGTGAAATTAGTTGCTTCAAGCAGAGCCAGCAGTTCTGCCTGGAAGACAGTGCAAAAATTTTCCAGTTTCAGTTTGCGGTTACTTGTCTCCGCGGCGTCTTCCAAACTGAAAGAGCCGCGCCAACTTTCCTTCGATTTTACTTCCATCGGTATAAATGTTTAATCCTGGACTCTTATGTTGGTCCATTTGTGCACCGTCCGCCACGCAAATAAACTGTAGCCCTACTTGATCCGCTGGGTGTAATGTCTCCTCGTACGGTATATTCCTTTCCACGTCCCTGTCTCCCACTACCCGCTTAGACAGTCCTTTCTTTATTTCATAAAGCGAGGCTGCTTCCCGGACCCTCAGATCCAATGGAAGCAGTCCAGCAAGCAGCAAGGTCGAGTTCAGTGATACCGTTTTGTACGATTTTATTATTTTCTGCACAAAGCCGCGCTGCACCGCATCGAGCTGTTTTTTAATTTTAATTTTATGTGTAGCAGGCGCCCATGCACTAGCTGCGTACATAATTACGGGCTCCACTACCGCAATATATATGGTCCTAACTATCTCCGGGTTCAGTCCCCAATGTATTTTAGCGGCCCTCGACAGTTGACTATAAAGACTTTGTGCCTTACGGCACACATTCTGCACATGGCTATTGAATGTTAATCTTTCGTCAACTGTGAGGCCAAGAATTTTAATCTCACGAGACCATTCAATGCGCACCCTCCCATGCTCAGAATTGGTGAATCATATTTTAACTTATTTGTAAGTAACATTGCCTTAGTTTTTGTGGGGCGAATGAAAGTTTATTTTGATTCCCCAATTCCGAACATGAGTGAGGATAGCATTTGCTCTTTGCTGTAATTCCGACGCTGTATCCCCGGAGAAAATCAGGACCAGGTTAGCTTTAGGTTAGGTTAGGTTAGGTTAGGTTAGGTTGGGTTAGGTTAGGTTGGAGTTAGGTTAGGTTAGGTTAGGTTTTTTTTTTTTTTTTTTTTTTTTTTTTTTTTTTTTTTTTTTTTTTTAATTCTGGTTCCCCTGACATGGGAGATCAGGGCCTTTTTTATTCTTTTTATGCTTGATTTTCTGTTTATTTTTTCTTATCGCTTTATTTTTTTGTTTAAATATAATGCTATTTCTTATATTGCATAGTTTTATTCTACTCAAAATTTTTAAATGCTTAATATTCTCTATATTGGAACTGGTAGCGTATTCTATTATATACGCCACAGTTTCTTCCACGCCACAGTCACTTATGACTACTCACTTATTTTTATTTACTACTAGATTTGCTATATATTTACAGTATCTTATGAATCTATTTCTACTTTTCTCATTCCTAATTATATCACAAATATTTTCTTTATTAATTTTTATACCTATCGCAGCTTCCACATCGTATCTTTCCTAACCATAGATGGGGCACTCTGTAATAAGGTGAGTCACATTTTCCTTTTTCTCAGGGTCACATGCGCATGATGGGCTCTCCTTACATTTAAAGCGATGCAAGTAATCCGAGAACCCACCATGTCCCGTCAGCACCTGTATTGCCAATGGGTCCAAATCCACTTTTTTAATAATTGAGTAAGCCTCAATAGCGTCTGGGAAGAATATTTTGGTCGTATACGCCGTGTCTCCTTATACCGCGTGTTCCATTCGATAAGTGACTCCTGACGGATTTGTCTCTTAACGAATGAAATAGGGCACCTGTCATAGTCCGGTCGCCTTTTGATTTTAAGAGCTGCCTCCTTTGCCAACTGATCCGCTCTCTCGTTCCTTCAGCCAGCGTGTGCTTTAATCCAGTGGAGATTTATGGATTTACCTTGATTTTTTATTTTCTTTATATTTAAAGCTATATTAACTGCTAACGGGTGGAGGGAAACACCTTGCGTTAACGTCTGGAGAGCAGACATGGAGTCGCAATAAATATTGCAGCTTTGTGCAGAATTTTGGAGTGTGAAATTAGTTGCTTCAAGCAGAGCCAGCAGTTCTGCCTGGAAGACAGTGCAAAAATTTTCCAGTTTCAGTTTGCGGTTACTTGTCTCCGCGGCGTCTTTCCAAACTGAAAGAGCCGCGCCAACTTTCCCTTCGATTTTACTTCCATCGGTATAAATGTTTAATCCTGGACTCTTATATTTGGTCCATTTGTGCACTGTCCGCCACGCAAATAAACTGTAGCCCTACTTGATCCGCTGGGTGTAATGTCTCCTCGTACGGTATATTCCTTTCCACGTCCCTGTCTCCCACTACCCGCTTAGACAGTCCTTTCTTTATTTCATAGCGAGGCTGCTTCCCGGACCCTCAGATCCAATGGAAGCAGTCCAGCAAGCAGCAAGGTCGAGTTCAGTGATACCGTTTTGTACGATTTTATTATTTTCTGCACAAAGCAGCGCTGCACCGCATCGAGCTGTTTTTAATTTTAATTTTATGTAGCAGGCGCCCATGCACTAGCTGCGTACATAATTACGGGCTCCACTACCGCAATATATATGGTCCTAACTATCTCCGGGTTCAGTCCCCAATGTATTTTAGCGGCCCTCGACAGTTGACTATAAGACTTTAGCCTTACGGCACACATTCTGCACATGGCTATTGAATGTTAATCTTTCGTCAACTGTGAGGCCAAGAATTTTAATCTCACGAGACCATTCAATGCGCACCTCCATGCTCAGAATTGGTGAATCATATTTTAACTTATTTGTAAGTAACATTGCCTTAGTTTTTGTGGGGCGAATGAAAGTTTATTTTTGATTCCCCAATTCCGAACATAATTGAGGGATAACATTGCTCTTTGCTGTAATTCCGACGCTGTATCCCCGGAGAAAATCAGGACCAGGTTAGCTTAGGTTAGGTTAGGTTAGGTTAGGTTAGGTTAGGTTAGGTTAGGTTAGGTTAGGTTAGGTTAGGTTTTTTTTTTTTTACCACCGCCTCCTTCCACACGATGGGAAAGTGTCCAAGCTCCAGGCATTTATTTACTAAATTCAAGTAAATTTCTGGTTTTGAGATATAGCCTCTCGGCAGATATCAGCCGTAAGACCGTCTCCACCAGGCGCCTTTTTGGGTTGAAGCTGTTCATTGCGTATCTTAGCTCTACAAGAGTAAATGGAGGATCGCAAAATTATTTTGCAATCCTGCATTCACCTGCTCGGCTAATGCCCTTATGCGCTGATGTTCGGCGTTATCAGCTTCAACTGCATCCTCGGATAAAAACGTCTCGGCCAACATTCTTGCCGATTCAGCGTTATCGAGTGTTTTCCATTTTCGATAAGAGGCAAGTCTTCGTGCCTCTTTGTTGTTCTGCCAATTACCTGATATATTCCATCCCACAACCCTTCTGTCCTGCCTGCCACAGAATTCTTTCCAGCTCTTCACCTGGGCCTTTTTGCTTTATTTTCATAATTTTCTTTTGCTTGCAGGTACTGTCGACTACGGATGCTCTTCGGACAGGGGCTGCACATCTAATGCGGCGCTTTTTGGTTACAACCTCTTTCTTTAGCATGGCAAGATCTTCATTCCACCAAGGTAAGACTATTTTATTTTTCTTTTTTGGGATTGTATGTCTACATGTTTTGAATAATGTTTACATATTTTTTGACTTCTTTCTCTAATAGTTCTTGTTAGCAATCTTTTGTATCTGTGTACTACTTATATAATTTTCCTTTAGTAACTGTTCCAGTTTCTCACGAAACTGGCTACTGGGTTAGGTTAGGTTAGTTAGGTTAGGTTAGTTAGGTTAGGTTAGTTAGGTTAGGTTAGGTTAGTTAGGTTAGGTTCCCGTGGGAGTTGCTAGTCTCCCATCGGGCGCGTCCCCAGGTGGCGGATAGGGGAATGCCTCTCAGATATGAGTGGCACCGGGGAAATCAAATACCCGGCGCGGACCAAACTAGCCTGAGTGTGGCAATATGCGCAGCGCAATCAGTACTGCACAGGAGCCGATGAGATCGACGAGGAATCGAAAGGTCCTGTACCAGGAAACGGCTGGCGGAACAAGAGGATACCTTATATAATCCGGCAGGCGCACTGCAAACTTCGAGATGTTATGTACGAAAAATGGAAGCAAGATTTAAAAAGAATCTACCCCAGGAGGTACCAGTAATGGAGAATCCTCCCCGAGCCGTCTTCTGGCGGTGAGGGCAGCCCTTCGTATTCTGGGGCAAAGTTTTGCAGTCCACAAAGGGAAGAGAGAAGGAAGACGAAATAAAGTCAGCAACGCTACATACTCTGAGGATGACGACCTCAGTGATCAAGGACAAACAGGAAAGAATTTTGAGGTTCAAAGTGTGACGATACTGGAGAGAGACTGGGAACAGGTGGAAGACCCGTTTAAAAAAAGGGACTCAATCAAACGAACGCCACCGGGGGTATTAAAAGAACTTAAGACTCCCAATAAAATGAAAGTACAGGAAGATGTTTTTTTCACCCCTAAAGAAAAGACAGTTGAAGACTCGGAAACTACACTGATGAGACCAAAGAAGCGGAAAAAATTGACTAGTCCGATAGTCATTCAACCCGCTGAAGCAGAGCCACCAGTGGAGTATCTGAAACTAAAACAAAGATAGATAAGTTGGTAAAGTTTGGGAAGGAAACAAAATGTGCATCGGCAAATTAAAGACCTACTAATTGATCTCCCAGGACTGATGGAACGGGTAGCAATAAGGTACAGGGATGATACAAACAAACCAACAGAAATGGAGCAAAAGTTCGAAAATTATAAAAAGGAGCAAGAAGAAAAGATTAGAAAACTAGAACAGGAAATAAAGGAACTCAAGACATTAAACAAGCGAGAGACTGAGGATAGTCATTGGTTTGAATTAGACGATCAAATGATCGACAGCTACGACGATTTCTTGAAAGTATCAAATATGGACTGGACGCAGGACAGCTACAAAAGGACAAAGATAGCCACGGGGACATTTTCCACAGAACCACTGGCTGTATTGTCTACTTCTGTGATGAGAGGGAGAAAACATACTCGAGACTGACTAGGAGGGTTTTCAGCCGATACCCAGAAGTGAACAAGGGCGAGAGAATGCCAAGTGCGCAGGAGGAGCATATGTGACAGTGGAACGAGCAACCACCATCAAAACAAAAAGAGGGGAGACAGACGGACAAACAAGTGCTGTAATTATGTTCCATGATGCTACAAAACAGGACGGACGAAGCCAGAGGGACATATATGAGCTTGACAGAACTGACCACAATAGTGGAAGAGATGGGAAATAAAGAGGTCTCAATCATAAAGCCACAAGGTGTCAATACAGGCGTAATACGGAAGATGCTAGAAGTACTGTTCCGTGGAAAAGATATCAGTCTAGAACTGAGGACACCAAAAAGGGGAAAGGGAAAGGACAAAAACATAGAATCAGAAAAGGGATGAGATAATAGTCATAGAAAGGGGGACAACCACATACGCTGATACTGTAAAGAGGCTGAAAGAAGGAATAAAAGGAACTGCGTCCCTAGAAAGGATAAGGGGTAAAATGACAGCCAAGGGACAAGTCCTTGTAAGAGTAACAGAGAACATAGAAGAGATGATAGGAAAATAAGAGAAATGATGTGGTGACAAAAAAGTGAGAAGATCTGGGGGGGCTAAGAAAAAAGTAATACACATAAAAGGAATAGACAGCTCAGTAGAAAAAGAGGAAATAAAGGAAGATTTACAAATGACAAACCTAATAAAAGATTTGATAGCTTGGAGATTAGATCATTGAGACCGATGGGCGGAGGAAATCAAACGGCAACAGTGATCATGGATGAAAAGGATGCTGAAAATCTACTTGCGGGAGGGAAGTTAAGAATAGGGTTAAATTTATGTCATCTACAAGAAAGGATAGAGCTGCTGCGATGTTTCAAGTGCTGGGAATATGGCCATAAAGCAATAAGCTGCGACGGGGAGGACAGGAGCAAAGCATGCAGGAAATGCTCGAAACAGGCCATATCGCCAACGAATGCAAAATGACCAATTCTGTCCTCTCTGTAACAAAAAAGGACACATAGCTGGCACCAGTAGATGCCCAATCTTCCTGGAGGCACTTGAAACTGCGAGGCGAAACCAATTTCTCATAGTAAAACGCCATTAATGTTCTACAAATAAACATAGACCGAGGGAAAGCTGCACACGACCTCCTCTTGGCAACCGCGAGCAGCACAAACGTAGATATCGTGGTCCTCTCCGAACCTAATAGAAATGGCAAAGCTGCTGGATGGGAGTGTGATACCAGAGGGGATGCAGCCCTAGTGATATTAAACAAGACAATGACGGTTGCAGAAATCTATAGAGGAAATGGGTTTATAGGTTTTAAATGAAAGACTTCATCGCGTTTAGCTGCTATATATCTCCTAACTGTACATTTGAAGAGTTCAAATCAGACGTCGATGAACTTTGGACAGTGCTCAAAACAAAAGATACCGATCCTAGTGGCAGGAGACTTCAACTCGGCATCGAGAGCGTGGGGGTAGCAAGGCAACCAACAAAAGAGGCCACTACCTGCTGGAACTGGTGGCGGACCTGACGCCGTCATTATGAACGAGGGTGCGACCCCAACTTTTGAAAGAGGAGACAGAACTTCTAGGCCCGATATCACAATTGCCTCTGGAAACGCTGGCAGGAAAGATAAGTAACTGGCGAGTGCTAGACGAGGAGACCAAGGAGCGGACATAAGTATATAGCGTATGAAATAAAACATGCATTATTTCCCACCAGGTCATACTCAGAAGAAAAGGTGGAACCTGCAAAGCCTGGATATGGAAAATTTCAGTAAGAGACTGAAAGGAGCGCAGATCTCGACTCCTTGGAACTGGTACAAGCTACGACGAGAGCGTGACGCTCTATGTCGAAAAACAACTTTAAAAAAAAAGGAGTCTACTGGTGGAACAGGAAATTGCGGAAGCAAGGAAAGAGTGCTTGGTACAGAAGAAAGTATACAAGAAGTAATAAAAGCTAGGAAATGTGAATGACAAGGAAAATATCGAAAAAATGAGCACAAAAGAAGTACAAAGTAGCGAAACTTGAATTGCAAAAGACGAATTTGAAAGCAAAACGATAAATGGAGGGAAGTGTGCGAGGAAGTAGATAATGATGTATGGGGACTGGGATACAAGATAGTAACAAAAAGTTGGTGGAAATCCACCTATAAATATATGTATGGACAAAATCCAGGCTATAGTGGATGGCTTTTCCTGAACATACAGAGTTTGAATGTAAGACTAAACCGCCACAGGAGTTCTCAGAGGTGACTGAGGAGGAGATCAACTGACTAAAAGCTCGCATAAAGCTCAAGAAAGCCTCGGACCCGACCAAATCCCCGCTGAGATCGAAGCTAGCAGTAGAGATAATACCAGAGAGGATAAGGCTTGTATTGCAGAAGGTGGTTGGAGTCTGGCGTTTTCCCAACAGCTGGAAAAATAGCCAGATTAGTCCTACTTAGAAAACCAGGCAAACTCAAGGAAGATTGCGGGCACAGGCCGTTGTGTCTACTGGACTGTTATGGAAAGCTCCTAGAGTCATTGATACAAGACAGAATTGAAAACACTTAAGGGAATCGGATTGGCTACATGATTCACAGTACGGGTTTAGGAAGGGAAGGTCCACAGTAGATGCAGCCAACAAGCTGTTGAAGATAGGAGAAGACGCGAGGCGAGGAACCATCGGACCAGAAGAATCTGCGCTGTAGGGTTTTAGACGTTCGAAATGCTTTTAACTCGGCATCGGGAACTCATCCTGGAGGAAATTGCTGCAAAAGGCATACCACAATACATATACAACATCATAAGCAGCTACCTCCAGGATAGATATATCATGATGATGATGGCGGGAACTGTCAAAGAAAAGGTCACCGGTGGCGTTCCACAGGGCTCAATACTGGGCCCAACTTTATGGAACATATTGTACGATGGGGTACTACGCCCAAACTGGGAACAGGGGCACAACTGATAGGCTTCGCTGATGACCTGGCTCTGGTGGTCACAGCGAGAAAAGAAAAGGAAGTAATGACAATAGCGAACACAGCCCTAGAAAAGATAAGCGGATGGATGAAACAGAAGAGACTGCACTTGGCACCAGAAAAGACAGCAATCGTCTTAAGTGGCAGAAGGAAACTGAGCGAGATCTATTTCACCGTACAGGGCGTCAGAGTAGAGCCAACAGACAGGCTAAAATACCTCGGCATCTGGTTCGATAAAAGTTTGCCCATAAACACATTGAAGAAGTGACTGGAAAAGCTGAAATATTGACGGTTGCTCTTGGTCAAATTATGCCCAGAAAAGGAGGGCCAAGATCACAAGCGCAGACTGTTGGCGTCCGCAATACAATCTGTAATGCTCTATGGAGCACCGGTGTGGGCAAAAGTCATGAGCGTGGCGAAATATAAGAATATGTTCAGCAAACTGCCAATATGGCTTGCACACGCATCTGTGGAGCCTATCAAAATTACTTCTTGATGCGGTTATGATATGGGTCTGATACCAATAGAACGTCTAGCTCAAGAACGCCTCCGCCATCATTTATGAAAAAGACAAGAACGAAAGAAGAAGAAAGATCCTGGTAATAATGACAGAATGGGAACAAGACTGGCAGAAGAAGGAAAAGGTATTGTGACCCGAAAAATCATACCAATCTCAGAACCTGGATGGAAAGAAAACATGAGAAATAGACAGATTACTGACATAAGCTCTAAGTGGTATGAGTCTTTAATACCTATCTCCATGCAATAGGGAAAGTAGAAAATGACATATGCCCATACTGCAAACACGTAGACACACCAGAGCACGCCCTGTTTGAATGTACGAATTTCAACAAGGTAAGAGAGAAAACGGAAGGAAACGATGGAAAAGTGACAGCTGAAAATGTGATAGAAAGAATGACTTGCGCAAAAGTTGGCTGGGATACATGTGAAATGTTCAGGGAAATAATGAGAGTAAGGGAAAAGACGAAAGACAAAGACAAGAGGCTACAAAGTAAAAGACAAAAGCCTCTGAAGTAATGCGCAAGCGGTTCCGGAGAGGGCGGGAGATCTAACGGAAGGGGTTTTAGTCCGTAGGTTATTGAGGCACCTTCAGTAGAGTCGGGCATACCATCTGGCCCGGGCCCATGGTATCATGAGGATTTCTGCCGACGTAAAAAAAAAAAAAAAAGGTTAGGTTAGGTTAGGCTAGGTTAGGTTAGGTTAGGTTAGGTTAGGTTAGGCTAGGTTAGGTTGTACAGGTTGTGGCTAGGTTGTGGCCAGGCCAGGCCAGGCCAGGCCAGGCCAGGCCAGGCCAGGCCAGGCTAGAAGTTGTGCTAGGCCAGGCCAGGCCAGGCCAGGCCAGGCCAGGCCAGGCCAGGCCAGGCCAGGCTAGGCTTTTTTCTCTTGTCTCCGACATGGGAGATCAGGGACTTTATCATCTTTTTGTGTTTTTCTTTTCTGTTTTTTAATTTTTGTCTTTTATTTATTTTAGTTTTGTTACAGTTACAGTTCTTATTGCTAATATTCTATTTGTTTTGTTTAGCGCTACTTAATTACATAGTTTTGCTAATTTACACTCTTACTTATACTTATACATTAGTCTGTAAACCTTATATACTTAACGCTTATATAAGTTACAGCTCAGATTATTTCTCACGTTTTATTTTTATTTGACACCA
>JAGSMR010000623.1:0-17970 GCA_029286605.1 Sericinus montela | reverse complement strand
GATCCGCGGAAGGCCGGAACGCGGGTCCGGATTCAGCCCGAACGCCCCGAGGGACGAAAACGAGCATCGACCAGGCCCGGCACCGGCCGCATCCGCTTCCCGTCCAAACCCGACACGCCCCGGTCCTCAGAGCCAATCCTTATTCCGAAGTTACGGATCCAATTTGCCGACTTCCCTTACCTACATTATTCTATCGACTAGAGGCTCTTCACCTTGGAGACCTGCTGCGGATATGGGTACGAACCGGCGCGACATCTCCACGTACATCCCTCACCTGAATTTTCAAGGTCCGCAGAGAGTATCCGGACACCGCCGCAAATGCGGTGCTCTTCGCGTTCCGAACCATATCTCCCTTCTATAGGATTCCATGGAACTCGAACGCTCAGGCAGAAAAGAAAACTCTTCCCGGACCCCTCGGCGGCGTCTTCAGGCCACTTTGGGTTACCCCGTCGAACACTCGCTTTGAAACGAGGGAACGATTATTGAAACGGTTCCGCTGCCGGGTTCCGGAATAGGAACCGGATTCCCTTTCGCTCAAAGGGCGTTATTTATCTTTATCATTTGATAATGAATTAGAAAAAACACGCCACATCGACATAAGATCTCTCCTTGAGCTTAGGATCGACTGACTCGCGAGCAACTACTGTTCACGCGAAACCCTTCTCCACGTCAGTCCTCCAGGGCCTCGCTGGAGTATTTGCTACTACCACCAAGATCTGCACCGACGGAGGCTCCAGGCGGGCTCACGCCCAGACCCTTCTGCGCTCACCGCCGCGCACGTCCTACTCGTTACGGCGTAATTAGCAGCCAAAGTTTCCGGAACCATGTGCCACCCAGAACCCACGAAAGAAATTTTACTGTACCTCCATGTGAAACCACCACACCTGTACAAATAGCAGCCAAAGTTTCCGGAACCATGTGCCACCCAGAACCCACGAAAGAAATTTTACTGTACCTCCATGTGAAACCACCACACCTGTACAAATAGCAGCCAAAGTTTCCGGAACCATGTGCCACCCAGAACCCACGAAAGAAATTTTACTGTACCTCCATGTGAAACCACCACACCCATCCAAATAACAGCCAAAGTTGCTGAATCTTGTGCCACTCCAGAACCCACGAAAGAAATTTTACTGTACCTCCATGTGAAACCACCACACCTGTACAAATAGCAGCCAAAGTTTCCGGAACCATGTGCCACCCAGAACCCACGAAAGAAATTTTACTGTACCTCCATGTGAAACCACCACACCTGTACAAATAGCAGCCAAAGTTTCCGGAACCATGTGCCACCCAGAACCCACGAAAGAAATTTTACTGTACCTCCATGTGAAACCACCACACCCATCCAAATAACAGCCAAAGTTGCTGAATCTTGTGCCACCCAGAACCCACGAAAGAAATTTTACTGTACCTCCATGTGAAACCACCACACCTGTACAAATAGCAGCCAAAGTTTCCGGAACCATGTGCCACCCAGAACCCACGAAAGAAATTTTACTGTACCTCCATGTGAAACCACCACACCCATCCAAATAACAGCCAAAGTTGCTGAATCTTGTGCCACTCCAGAACCCACGAAAGAAATTTTACTGTACCTCCATGTGAAACCACCACACCCATCCAAATAACAGCCAAAGTTGCTGAATCTTGTGCCACTCCAGAACCCACGAAAGAAATTTCAACTGTACCTCCATGTGAAACCACCACACCCATCCAAATAACAGCCAAAGTTGCTGAATCTTGTGCCACTCCAGAACCCACGAAAGAAATTTTACTGTACCTCCATGTGAAACCACCACACCCATCCAAATAACAGCCAAAGTTGCTGAATCTTGTGCCACCCAGAACCCACGAAAGAAATTTTACTGTACCTCCATGTGAAACCACCACACCTGTACAAATAGCAGCCAAAGTTTCCGGAACCATGTGCCACCCAGAACCCACGAAAGAAATTTTACTGTACCTCCATGTGAAACCACCACACCCATCCAAATAACAGCCAAAGTTGCTGAATCTTGTGCCACTCCAGAACCCACGAAAGAAATTTTACTGTACCTCCATGTGAAACCACCACACCTGTACAAATAGCAGCCAAAGTTTCCGGAACCATGTGCCACCCAGAACCCACGAAAGAAATTTTACTGTACCTCCATGTGAAACCACCACACCTGTACAAATAGCAGCCAAAGTTTCCGGAACCATGTGCCACCCAGAACCCACGAAAGAAATTTTACTGTACCTCCATGTGAAACCACCACACCCATCCAAATAACAGCCAAAGTTGCTGAATCTTGTGCCACCCAGAACCCACGAAAGAAATTTTACTGTACCTCCATGTGAAACCACCACACCTGTACAAATAGCAGCCAAAGTTTCCGGAACCATGTGCCACTCCAGAACCCACGAAAGAAATTTCAACTGCATCTCCATGTGAAACCACCACACCTGTACAAATAGCAGCCAAAGTTTCCGGAACCATGTGCCACTCCAGAACCCACGAAAGAAATTTTACTGTACCTCCATGTGAAACCACCACACCCATCCAAATAACAGCCAAAGTTGCTGAATCTTGTGCCACTCCAGAACCCACGAAAGAAAATTTAACTATCCCTCCATGTGAAACCACCACACCCATCCAAATAACAGCCAAAGTTGCTGAATCTTGTGCCACCCAGAACCCACGAAAGAAATTTCAACCGTACCTCCATGTGAAACTAACACACGCGTGCAAATAACACCTAAAGTACCAGAAGTGGCAATACAGTCGCCACCCACTACTGCCGCGCCATCCACTTCGACCCCAGCGGTGACAACACCTCCGTTGTGACCGACTGTCAGAATGGGGAAATTTATCCCACAGTTACTGGTAGCTGTGACCAGTTCCTGATGTGCCACAACAGAGTAATCGTATTAATGGTGTGCCCGGCTGGTCTAGCGTTCAACTTCCAAACCAAGAGCTGTGATTGGTCATCGAACGTACCCAGTTGCGGTGCGCAAGGTACTTATATTTGTAAAAGTCGATTTTGCCACAAAACAAGAAAAGTTTTCAAATAGTTATTTACGAGTAACAAAGAAATGGAGTAAAATATCAAATTCTTACTGCAGTAAGATATTTAAATTTGTCTAAGTTCACTAGGTATTGAATGTATGAGTTTTCCTGAACTATTAGTTTAGTTCAATAATAAGAACTTTACTCTAATACGAATCATGAATAATTCCAAATGTGACTAAATTATGAGGGACGATACTGTGTTAATAAATTTTAATTTATTAAACAAAATTGTAAACTTAACAATATTAGTACTTTCCCGAATAATTTGGACATATTTTGCCTAATATATGTTCCTCTTAATATTATATCACATCAAAAGTTTCCTATTTTTACCTTACATTTGTTTGACTAAAAATTATATCTCAAAACTTCATCGATTACTGTAAAATGTTAGTATTTATTAAATAAGACTAGTTTTTATTAAAAATATCCTAAACTGGATAACATTATTTTTCGTTTTCTTAATCACATACCTATTCAACTTTTTCGTTCATTTATGGTGCACATTTAAAAAATACTTATTTACTTTAATAAATATGCATCAAGCTCTACTTATGTCCTTGAAGAGAAGGTAATAAATAAGCTAATTGTCCACTTAATTAAAACAAAACGAGTTATATAAGGCCTTATTAAAAATATAAATCTTATAGTAGTTATTTCTTTAAAGTGAGGTAATAAATAAAATATCCTATGATTACAAAATTAGAAAAATTCATTATTACAATTATGTAGTAAGTAAGTCTTTTTGCATTTACTCGTACAACATGAATCTCACAAAATCAGGATCAAAAAATTGGAATGCAGATCATTTGACATCAAATCAAAAATGAAAAAACATTTTAGTGTTAAACATATTATTATCATTCGGAGAAGCTTTAACCATTGGATATAAACCTAAATTTCTAACTGCATTTTTACTAATAATGTTAGTTTTACCGGAAAGTTTTGTTTTAATAAGTTGAAAACGAAATGTACAAACCGAGATAAGTAACTCATATCACAAAATTATCCATTGTATTGCGACATATTGGTCATCTACAAATATAACGTACGTTGCGCACTGCAACTGGGCACGTTCGATGACCAATCACAGTTCTTGGTTTTGAAGTTGAACGCTAGACCAGTCGGGCACACCATTACTCTGTTGTGGCGTACATACGATTACTCTGTTGTGGCAGATCAGGAACTGGTCACAGCTACCAGTAACTGTAGCATAAATGTCCCCATTCCGACAGTCGGTCACAACAGTCGTTACCGCCGGCGTCGAAGTAGATGGCGTCTGTATTGCCACTTGAGTAGTAGGTCTCTGAAACTTAAGGTGTTATTTGCACGGGTGTGGTGGTTTCACATGGAGATACAGTTGAAAATTCCTTCGTGGGTTCTAGAGTAGCACAAGGTTCTTGAACTTTAGGTGTTATTTGCACACATGGAGGTAAAGTTGAACTTTCCTTCGTGGGTTCTAGAGTAGCACAAGGTTCTTGAACTTTAGGTGTTATTTGCACGGGTGTGGTGGTTTCACATGGAGATACAGTTGAAAATTCCTTCGTGGGTTCTGGAGTGATACAAGGTTCGGGAACTTTAGGAGTTATTGGTGGGGTAAGTGGTAGGACACGGACGGAAGTCGTGTTTGCTCTTTCGGTACAGTTGTCGAGCATGGTTCTGGAACTTTCGGTTGTGGACATGGAAGCTGCTTTCTTACTTCTGGAGCGTGCGTTGAAGTAGTGCAGTTACAAGGAACCGATATTAATGGTTCTTTCTGAACAGGTGCCGACGTAGCACACGGAGTAGGTGTCGTTTGTGGTGATAAGTTGTCCTGATACTGTGGTTTGGCAATCAAAGCAAGGAAAATTAGAAATAAAAAAGACAATGATGTGGAGTATTTATTTATACAAAAAAGGATATTTAGCAATGATAACATCAAAAAATTTCATGAATGTCTTTATCAAGAAAGCAACTGCAACAAAGCATTTCAAATATTTCATGACTTATTTACTCTTTTCTTCAAATTATGCTTTCCTTTAGTAAATATAAAACTTTAAAAAAATACTATAAAAATAGATGGATTTCAAAAGGAATAAACAAGTCTTGCATAAAGAAAATAATTTTATATAATGTCTATAAACATGAAGCCACTAATAAGAAAAAGAATAAAAGAAATTACATGTTTTGTAATGTATTGAAAAATGCATAAAAACATCACAGAGGATTAATAATATCAATTACATATTCAAATCAAAAATGTGTGTATGGCCTCTTGAATGTTATAAAACTAATGTCAACTCTTCTAAAAATACTAGTAATATAAAACAAATTAAAGTACATAATGTTATGCAATGTGACCCTTAAACTATTTCTGAATCTTTTAATGGCTTTTTTAATGAATATTTTAAAGATTTCTATGGAATACACAATGCAATTTAGACCTGGAAGAGGATGCACGGATCAAATGTTTTCTCTCCGCATGATCACGGAGAAGCTTCTGGCTGCTAACCAGAAGATTTTCTGTGCTTTTGTGGATCTTAAGAAATCATTTGATAAGGTTGTAAGGAAGAAATGTGGAACTGTTGCCGGGGTATGGTGTGTATGGTCGATTGCTAAGGGCTGTGCAGTCACTTTACTGTGACTGTAAAGCCTGTGTGCGGGTAGGCATGACCTGTCACCCATGTTTAGCGTCCAAACGGGCGTAAAACAGGGTTGTGTCATGTCTTCCTGGCTGTTCATACTGTATCTGGACAGCTGTTTACAGAAGCTGAAAATAGCTGTTTGGGTGTGAAATTGGGTGACATAAAAGTAAATTGTCTGCTGTATGCTGATGATGCAGTGCTTATTGCACCATCAGAGGCAGAACTGCAGGCATTAGTCACGTGTATGAAGAAGAATGTGAAATTAATGGTCTCCGTTTGAATGCTAATAAAACTAAGGTTCTGGTATTTGAAAGGGACGAAGAAAAACGAAGTGCGAAATTTGGGTAAATCAGATATGTCTAGAACAGGTGAATGAAATTGTATACTTGGGGAGTGCGTTTAGCCGATGGAAGATGTGATTTAGATTTGGACAGGCGTGTCGCTGCCAGGAACAAAGTCAATGGTGCCCGGACTGCGTTATCAAAAGGCAAGGCGTAGTGAAAGTGCACGCCTTGCAATACAGAACTCTGTCTTGTTACCGACTTTGTTATATGGCAGCGAAACCTGGGTATACAGAAGAAGCATAAAAGCAGGTTGAATGCAGTGGAGATGCGATCTCTTCGTAAAATGTGCGGCCTTACCATGACTGACCGAAAGCGAAACGAAGAGATTCGCAATATGGCAGGTTTGAAAATGACCTTGTCTCAAAATGGATAAGGGCGTGCTTCGATGGTTTGGGCACGTTGAGCGAATGATTGAAGACCGAATGGTGAAGAAAATATATAGCACGAAAGTTAATTTTAAAAGGTGTCGAGGTAGACCGAGACTAACTTTCGAAGACCATGTGAGCAAATTGCTCGAAGAGGGAGGGTCAAGAGTACTGAATACCTAGACGTGCATGTATGAAGAAGACGATGAATCTGAAAGAAGCGAAAGAAGTATGTAGGGATCGTGACACTTGGCGATCTGTTCTCTGGCTACCCCGTCAGGGATTGTGCGTGAAGATAAATAAAAAAAATTTAATGGCTATTTTATGGATTTGACATATAATAGTAATAACAAACATATATTAAATGAGAAAAATATCTGTACATCTGAAAACATTGATACCATATTTCTTTTCTCCTGTAACTCCTAATGAAATTAATAACATAATAAAAATACTTAAAAATACTACGTCGGTTTGGTACGATGAATTAACAACAAAATATTTAAAAGCTGCGTAAACTATATAGCCAAACCTTTAGCATACTTAATTAATTTGTCATTGGAACAGGGTATTTTTCTAATAGTTTGAAAATTTCGGTAGTTAAACCGCTTTTAAAAAAGGAGATGCTACGGAAATTAACAACTATAGACCAATCACACTTGTTCCAATTTTATCAAAAGTATTTGAAAAGTTATGCATAAAAGAATAAGTAATTTCTTGACACAACGTAATATCTTGATAACAAACCAATATGGTTTTAGAAAAATCATTCCACGTCACAAGCTTGCTTTTCTTTAGTAAAAACAATTGCTAAGACATTAAATGACAAAAATCTGACAGTTGGAATATTTCTGGATATGTCAAAGACCTTTGACTTTGTGTTACATGAGAGATTACTAAGTAAATTATGTAAGTATGGTATAAAAGAACTCACGAATGGTTAAAAAGATTTTTATCAAATCGAAAACAGTATACAGAAATCTGTACCGTAGCTAAAATACTAAAATAAAAATAATCTTCTTCAGAGGTATAACTAGTGGTGTTCCTACCTTAACTGTGAACAGAGCTGTAATTGTGAACAGATATTATTTGCTGATGACATCACATTGATAGTTAAAAGTAAAGATCATAAAACCTTACAATCTAAAGCTACAAAGAAACTACATAACACGATAAAATGGCTGGAAGAGAACCACTTAAGGATTAATTTAGATAAAACTAAAGTAATTCAGTTTCTAAGTTATAATTCCCATAGATCCAACTTAAATATTAAATGTAATCAAAAGATCCTTCCGACAGTAGAATGTAACAATTTTCTTAGGATTATAATTGACCAAAACCTAAATTGGAAAAACCACATCAGAGGTATCTGCTTGAAAATAGATAAATTCATTTTTGCTCTTCGACGCGTGAAGGCAACTGTCTCTAAAAACGTTGCCTTATTTTTATACCACGGTTATATATCTTCTATTTTACGATATGGTGTAATAATTTGGGGTAATTCAACAGATATCGATAAAGTATTTAAAGTACAGAAAAAGTGTGTCCGAATACTATATGGTGCAGAATTCTTAGAACACTGTAAGCCTCTATTTAAAGTGCTCAAAATTCTACTGTTGCCGTGTTTATATGAAATATCAATACTTGTTAAAAGGCACCCTCAGTTATTTCCCTTACATGACAAAGTTTTAAAAGAAAAATAATAGCAGGTATCCAAATAAATTATATATGCCTAAATATAGGTTGCACTTGTTTAGCAATAATGCATATTGCATGGCAATAAAAATTTATAATAAAATTCCTGACGGTATAAAAACCTTGCCAATAACTTTATTTAAAAGGTTAATTGCTTGGCTACTTGGTCATTGTTTTACTCAACACAGAAGTTTGTTTTGCACAGACTTAGTGATTGATATAACCTATGTGTGAATCATAGCAGTATTAGTAGTAGTAGTAACTTTAAATTAAAATTATTAATATTAAGAACATTATGTTATTACAGCCATTAAAATACATAAAGTGGAGGTGTTTCCATGTAATTGATTTTAATTGTTCTGTGTGTGGATTTTTAACTTATTTGTTCTTTTTTAATTTATAATTGACATGAAAATTGGATATCAGCTCTCAGTGTTAAATGTATGAATAATGATTTTTTTTTACTTTAATTTTATTCTAAAGAGTATTTGACATATTTTAAATAATTAAATTTAATCTATTTTTGTATGATATACTACCATCTTAACATGTGTCCTGCAATATTTATTATTTTATTTATGCTTTTGTAAAAAGAAAAACAAAGGATCTTTTATTTATAAATAATAATTAAACTGTAATTCACATACTACTGTGACATCAAAATCTTATTTCTTATAAAAATGTCACGATAGCCGAGTGGTTGGTGGTCGGAATTTCGAGTCAATAGACCCGAGTTCGATCCCAGTTGGTAGGCTCGTACCAATGGGTTTTTCAAAACTTATGTACGAATATCGTTGGCTTGACATAAAGGCGGCGACGGGCTCACCACCTGTCACGTTGTCCCGAAAATATCTTCGGTGAAATGTGGGTCGAAGGGACTTAATTGTCTAGACTGACCTCTGTCTACCCCTGTATTGGGAATTGCGTGAAGATATTTTTTTTTTTTATTTAATTGTAATTTTTATGTGTAATTTAATTTTGTAATGAATTGTATAATCATTATTATTAATAATTTCTTATAAATATAAGTTAATGTACAATAAATGAATAACATTAAACTAATGACATCTTGTAATAACAATAATTGATGACATACTGACAATTCTATTAAATTTTGCATGCCCTTTGCGGTAGAACATATAGATATAAACCAAATTATCAACACCTGTAAATGTACTATGTTCTTGCAAATAAATAAATAAATAAAATAAAGAGAAATAAATCGACATCTAATTTAACCGATGCCACAGGACACTTTTCTTAGTCTTATACTTAATTAGCCACATAACTTTCTTAGTATAACTCAATAATCGCCATGTATAGAATAGGTATTTTAGATACATTTTTAACAGTTATTCCTCAGAAATATATTTGTGTAATTTGTAGTTTTATTTGCGTTTAGTAGCCAGTAGTAGTAAATTATACAGATTTTATAGCATCGACTTGAAGAGAAATATATCGAGCATCTAAAAATAATTATTTTACTGTACAATATTTGGTCCCGTGAAATATTGGCGTAAATATAATTAATTATTTTATTTATCTATTTATCCTCACACACAATCTCTGATGGGGTAGCCAGAGAGAACTGATAGAAAGTGTCACAATCCTTACATACCTCTTATATAATCTCTTCTTTCAGATTTATCATTTTCTTCATACAATGTACGTCTAGGCATCCCGGATGCTCGCTGATAAATTTTGATAACTGTCATACGGCTTGGCACAAATGATTACAGACTGCAGACTTCCTAGAGTTGTCTATGATAATAGATCTTTTTGCCTTATTTACATAAGGCAAAAAGATCTGTTACCTTACTTACGTTTAATCTTACTTATGTAAGTCTATGAAAGAAGTTCCGTTTGAGAATTTGGAATAAAATTAAATCCATACAACTCTGAGACTTCAAGTCATCGTGTGTTCATTCTACGTAGATAGGACTGATTAATAAAAAATTATGCTAGCCGTAGTCAACTATAAGAAAAGTTTTATTTCAAATAAATATAATTAATTATTTTATTTATTTATTTATCCTCACGCACAATCTCTGATGGGGTAGCCAGAGATAACTGATAGAAAGTGTCACGATCCTTACATACCTCTTATATAATCTCGCTTCTTTCAGATTTATCATTTTCTTCATACAATGTACGTCTAGGTATCCGGGTATTCAAATACCAGAACCTTAGTTTTCCCAAACGGAGTCTCCCAACGGAGACCTTTATTTTCACATTCCTCTTTCATACACTTGACTAATGCCTTCAGTTCTGCCTTTGACAGTGCAATAAGCACTGCGTCATCGGTATAGAGCAGACAATTTATTTTTAGGTCACCCAATTTCACACTCAAACAATTACCTTTCAGCTTTTGTAAACAGCTGTCGAGATACAATATGAACACCCAGGAGGACAAGACACCACCCTGTTTTACACCCGTTTGGATGTTAGACATGGGTGACAGGTCATGCCCTAGTTGCACACAGGCTGTGCGACTGCACAGCCCTTAGCAGTCAATCCATCGACTATCTTTCCACAGTATTTTTATCCATATGGATTAAATATTGGCGATCTTCATGGACGAGTGGCATACACATCCGGTTTTTATAGTGTCGCAATCTCTGAGGTCCCGAAATCGATTCCGTGACTTTCGGTTTTCGGTTTCGTCACAGCCACGAAATAACAATATTATTGTGCAATCTTTATTGATTTAAAAGCATGCAAGTTATGCTGAACTTTTGTTATCCAATTAAAGAGAAATAAATCGAAATCTAATTTAACCGATGCCAGAGGACACTCTTCCTCGTCTTATATTTAATTAACCTACATAACTTTCTTAGTAGAATTTAGTAATCGCCATGTTTAGAATAGATATTTTAGATACATTTTAATAGTTATTCCTCAGAAATATATTTGTGTAATTTGTAGTTTTATTTGCGTTTAGTAGCGAGTAGTAGTAAATTATACAGATTTTATAGCATCGACTTGAAGAGAAATATATCGAGCATCTAAAATAATTATTTTTCTGAATCTATTTCGTACAATATTTGGTCCCAACGTTCGATACGATTTCGTAGGATTACTACAAAAGTTTTTCATATTTAAATTAATACATGTATGAATCAAATAGTTAAAAACGACTAAACTCACGTTATAATAACTGGTGTAGGTAATCGCGTAGAGGGCGAGGCGGGACGCGAGCGCGAACTCATTCCACTCACTCTGATGAAGGACCTTCGGTAGGTTCGAAACTAGTTAATAATTCAATTAATACATGTATATTACATCTATGCAGTTAAACACATATTGGTAATAAATGCAACTTTCTGAAATATCATCAAAGAAATATCCGACATCACAACTTAGTAGACGTGGTTTCCTCTTGTAACAAGCGACGAATTGCCTGCAACTCTCGCGGTGTCTATAGAAAACAAAAAATAAAAATAAAATGACTACTTAAATCGTCAACATAAAGGAAAAGAGAACTTAAAGTTATTGAAACTTAAAACGATGCAGTCAAAGAGTAAACAGCATTTAACCATGGTCGTGGTTAGTCGCAAACGGTTCTGTTTCCGATTTCTACCCTCGACATTATCTTTAGCTGTTCTGTCAGTTAAGGGACCTACCCTAGCTATGAAGCTTTTAACACATTATAAAAAGTAAGTAAAAATAAAAATATTCGAGCTAAAACATCATGGATGTAATGGAACTTCACATTTTTCGACATTTTTATTGAATTTTATAGTAAAGACAATGTACTAACCTGAACTTGTAAATTACGTTGTCGTCAACGCCGTATATTTCATAGGGACAGGTGAAGTTCTCGAATGCTATAAGAGAGAAAAAATATATTGTTCTAATATTTAATATTTGATTTTGTTATTTCTACGGGTACCAGTATAAAATTGTAAAAAATCCGTGTATTAGCACTAAAGTATTAAAAAACGTATGTAATCATTTATGCCTGTCTCAGTATTAAGCACTTCGCGAAATGTATACCAGGTCAAAAACTAAATGATATCGTATTAAATCCTTAACGTATTTTTGAATCGTGGATGTTTTATGTATATATTGTTATTTATGTATCCATTTATTTTGTCACTATTCAGTTATGTAGCTTTTCTGTAATTGTGAAAAAATAAAATCATCATGGTAGACGATGTGTCTACCAAATCCGCCAATACAAGGAAAATTTGTTCATAATTACCTCGTGGATTACATCCAGGTACGTTTATGGGCCAGTCACAGCTTTTCTTATCATCATTGAAAGCTAATCCATCTGGGCAATCCATCAAATATGTTACTCCGTTTATGCACATGATGTATTGATCACAGGTGAAGTTATTAGCAGCAAAGATTCCATTATATGAGCATTGTTTAAAACATATGGATCTTTTATTACTGGCGTTGAATACGTCGTTGTAGTTGGAGTGGTTTGCGTCTGTTCCGTATGTATTGATGTCCACTTATTTGACTGTGTTGTGACAAGTTCAGTAGAACTTATTGTTGGGCTGTTGGTTGAAGACGTTGTTATGAAATAGTTATGTGGTGACGTGTTAATTGTTACTTGTGTAGATGTAGGTCGGACGGCGGGCTAGTTGGTATTTCTGAAGTTTGTTCAGAACTCGAGGAAAGAACTGAATTTTCTGATGTGGATTCCGATGTGGGAAACACTTCATCGCTTTCATCAGGCGACAGAATTGGTTTTTGATTGCATGGTCGCGTATGCAGTTTTTGGCTTTCAGCATAGTCTACAATGAACTCAGTTTTTTGCTTTATTTTGAAATTTTGTGTATCTAAAAAGTTAATTGATACATTTAGTATAGTTAAAATTGGTATCAATAAGTAGCTATTTGTCGGCGGCTGCACTATTATGTTACTAGGATTGTCAGATTGCACCGTGATATCAAAAGTTCTAGCTTCGATGTGACGCATCAAAATGGGTATACTTTTAGCGAAAGAATCATCATTGTTGTGCGAGTGTGACCATTCTGAAAGAAAAGATAAAATTATTCGGAATAATGAAATATTATAAATGGAGGATTCATGTGACTATGGGCGCATCAAGCGAATCAATGAATGAAATAAAACAAAACCAAAATCGAGGCAGGCCGAGACTCATTTTAATAATCATGTGAATAACTTTTTACTATTCATATAAACCGGGTTTTACAGTATTCGGATATCCCGACGGTCGTGTAGGAATAAAAAGATGTAGGTCAAAGGGACTTATATGTCTAGACTTGACCTCTGTCTACCCCTGTATTGGGGATTCCGTGAAGATATTTTTTTTAAAAGTTAATTGGTATATTTAGTATAGTTAAAATTGGTATCAATAAGTAGCTCTTTGTCGGCGGCTGCACTATTATGTTACTAGGATTGTCACATTGCACCGTGATATCAAGAGTTCTAGCTTCGATGTGACGCATCAAAATGGGTATACTTTTAGCGAATAGCGAATCATCGTTGTTGTGTGCGTGTGACTATTCTGAAAGATAAGATAAAATTATTCGGAATAATGTCATATTATAAATGGAGGATTCATGTGACTATGGGCGCATCAAGCGAATCAATAATTAATATAAAACAGAGCCAAAATCGAGGCAGGCCGAGACTCATTTTAATAATCACGTGAATAACTTTTTACTATTTAGATAAACCAAGTTTTACAGTATTCGGATACCCCGACGGCCGTGTAGAAATAAAAGATGTATATGATAGAAACATAAGAGGTATATTAGGATCGTGACCCTTGGCGACCAGTATTCTTTCGCTACTACGTACCGGTGAGTATAAGTATGTCGGGTAGGTCACATGAGGCAACTCGTTGTTAAATTCGTCTTGAGCTATATCAGAAAACTGATCTAAATGGGTGGAAACGCAGTAAGTTCGATAACAGGAAGATGACCGTTCACACTGCCGTCCGTTTCGAAAGTGAAGCCCCGAGAATATTTTGAAGACTCTTTATATCAGAAGTCAAATGACATTGACAACACATAGTAGTCAAATCCGCTCTGTCACTTCCTGTGTCGACCCCACTCAAGCGCACTACTTGCACGTTCCGAAGACTTTTAATAGATGGCGTTGTAACCAAAATTGTTGCCTTATCTTGATTCTGCGACAAGTATATATATAAACTATGTATTAGAAACATCAACATATTTCTGCGGTACATACTACATGTCACGTAACCTGGTGTAGTGGGTCCTCAGAGGCATCACTTACGATTTATTACGTTAACATAAATTAGAGCTCTTCTTCTTCTTCTTCCTGCCCTTATCCCATGCTATGTGGGGTCGGCACAACATGTCTTCTTTTTCCACTCTCCTCTATTTCCCGTCATCTCAATACTCACTCCTTTCTTTCTCATGTCTTCTTTCACACAATCCATCCATCGTTTTTTTGGTCTCCCCATAGCTCTTCGTCCATCCACATTCATCTCTAACATTCTTTTGCCTATATTACATTCTTCCCTCCTCATTACATGCCCGAACCATGCTAACCTACCACTCTTCATTTTCTCTGTCACTGGTGCTACTTTCAAGCTTCCCTTATATACTCATTCTTTATGCGATCTTTTCTAGTCACTCCACACATCCATCTCAACATTCTCATCTCTGCAGCATGCACTCTTCTTTCATCCGTCACTTTCGTTGCCCAGCAATCTGATCCGTACAATACGACAGGTCTCACGATCGTTTTGTAAACTTTGCCCTTAAGTTTAAGAGGCATGCGTGGATCGCAAGTTACCCGAGACCTGTCGCCATTTCATCCATCCCGCATTTATTCTATTCTTTACGTCCCGGTCGACATTGCCATCACTTTGGATCACTGACCCAAGGTACCGGAATTCGAAGCAGACTGGTAGGAGAACACCATCCAAGGCAATATGAGAAAAACTGGATGGACTACTGAAGTCACAGAACAAGTGTTCAGTTTTGGTTCTGCTTATTTTTAATCCGACACTTTCCAGTTTTTCTTGCCATTTTCCAGCTTGCTCTGTACCTCAAGTGCATTTTCTCCGACAAGCACAATGTCATCAGCAAATAGCATACACCAGGGTGCTTCCTCCTGTATGTTCGATGACAGAGCATCCATAATCAGAAGGAACAAATAAGGACTTAAAGCCGAACCCTGGTGTAAACCTACAGACACATTGAACTTGTCTGTGATTCCAGCCTCAGACCGGACGCAAGTATTGGCTCTATTATACATCGCCTCAACAAGTCGCACATACTTCTGGCAGCCCTTTCTCCTCATACACCACCACAGAACCTTACGAGGTACCCTATCGTATGCCTTCTCCAGGTCCACGAATACCATATGCAAGTTCTTTTGCACAAGCCCGTATTTTTCAATCAGTTGCCGAAGTGCAAATATGGCATCCGTTGTTCCCCGGCCGGCATAAACCATAATTGGTTCTGTGTTACCTCAGTCTCTTCTCTCATTCGTTTTGCTATCACTTTTCCCATATCTTCATACTGTGTGATATGAGCTTTATTCTCCGATAGCTGTTGCAATCTTGTACATCACCCTTCTTTTTAAAAAACGGGCACCAGTGAACTGTTGCACCATTCATCGGGGATCACCTCTTCTTGCAACAACTTATTGAAGAACAAAGTCAGCCCCTTCCATCCATCTGCTTTCAGATACTTCAATGCTTCTACTGGTATACCATCTGGCCCTACTGCTTTTCCATTTTTCATACTCTGTACTGCCATCCTAACTTCGTCTTCAGTCACCTCTTTAACCATGCCCATATTACTCCTAGCATCCTCTAGTACTCCATTCCACTGATTTTCCTCATTCAAAAGTTTGCTAAAATAGCTCTTCCAACGTTCTTTTAACATAAATTAGAGCTCTATGTCACTTAATTTAATTTGTTAACATTTTGAGAAAGTTATCCCGCCATCTTAGAGTATAGCCTTATAATTTAGATTTATGCATGAATTAGAATATATTTTAGATTTAGGCTTGCTTATAAGCAAGTCTTAATCTAAAATATTATCCGTAAAATCTAGAATTTATCATGTAAAATATTAGCCGTATATGGGTAACATTTTAGATGGTAGACCTCTTACTCTCTGTCTTAGCTCTACCCTTTTAATCTTTTTGTTAAGAACTTTTGTGTTCCAGTTTGAAAGGTAAAGACAGTAAGTGTTCCGTTTTAATGCTTAGATATACATTTCTGACAGACTTCGATATCCCTCTTAATTCTTATGAATCAACAAACGAACGATGCACAAGCCATATACCGCAGGGTAGATTAGTAGTATCTGTCGTGCATGTATCAAAAACTTATGAAAAGGAGGTAAAGCGAAAGAGGAGGTAAAGTTTGATCTTGTTGGTATGAATCTATCGTGATGAGGTGTAGCAATTTCTGCAGGTGTCGTGATTTCTGTCCCAATTGCATTGAATTTTTATATACATACCACCTTACATACATTTACATACGCCCATTAATAGCTCATGGTGTTCTTCTCGACTATATAATGTTATATGTCATGCTTTTAGTAGAACAGTGTCCCTTGTACAGACTGGAATTTAATCTGGTTCTAAGTCTGTAGTAACATTTGAAATGTAAAGAAACCCTACAATAATTAATGTTTATTGTTAGCTTTCCCTACACGAATAAAAGAGCACCGAAATAAGTTTGATTTTATTTGTTCTTAATTCTAAAAGCTTCAGATTCACTCTTTTTACTCACTCTGCACTTTTTATTTCGTGTTTTTTCTTCCTACAGCATATGTAGCACAAATACTCTAAAAATCACGTACCTTGTAATGTTAAAGCGAGGAATGTGAAAATACCTTTTTTCTTGAAACATAATCAAAATAAAATCGAGAAATATTACAATTAACACGATCCACTGCCACTGTATTATATATTCGTTACTTCTTCCTTTTTATATACCTTTTTATACGTAATAGATAAAATCATTAATTGAACGTGTTGGTTGGTGTTTATTATGTCCAAAGTCCGGTATAAATTGCTTTTAATCTGAATTAAATCGATTTTGTCTGGTCAACCTAATTAATCATCAAGTAACTAAGATGGATAAAAGTTGGTAAAGTGTGAACTGGCTTAGATATTAAGCTACTAACGTTCGTCTATACCTACAAACAAAGCTTTTAACAGTAGTAGAACCACGCATCAGCTTTTGTTGTTGTATGAATGGGCCGGCTCGACCGGGAAGTACCACGACCTCACAGAATACTGGCGTGAAGTAGAAGTCTAACAAACTTCTGCGTTTCGTCTGGTGAGTGCAGGTAACCGGAGGCTCAGAACAACCCCTCCCACAATTCTGCGGGTGGGGTTTCGTAGGGAGGCAACGCATCTGCTATGCCTCTGGTATTGCGGGGTTCATGGGCGGCGTTAATCACTTACCATCACGTGAGCCACTTGCTCGTTTGCCTCCCTTACCCATAATAAAAGTTATTCACAGTTATGTTATTGTCATAACTGCATGACTAACAAATTGTGTATTGAAAAATAGATTGTAATTTAAAGAGATTTGTAAGAAATTTTTGCGGTAGATTATGTTTATACACAAGTATTTAATTTTTGGCTAAGTTAAAATATTTTATATTAGATCTCAGGGATCGAAGATACTGGCAGATGTCCTTAGGCTGCAGTCTCTTTCGATCAATATAAATTGTTAATACTTTTTTTTAAATAATCAAATGGTGGCTTTTTTCTTATTTCTATTTTGAATGATTTGTTACGGTTTCAGTAACTAATGCTGAAACTATATATGTCCTTACAAATGAAAGTTGCTTTTGCCTTGATTATCTAGTCTTCCTAATATTATGTAAGATGCTAACACATTGGTAATATATTGCTAGTAGTAGTGTAAATAATCTATATAAGGTATATTAATTATGACATTT
>JAGSMR010000622.1:0-25991 GCA_029286605.1 Sericinus montela | reverse complement strand
CTTTTTATATACCTTTTTATACGTAATAGATAAAATCATTAATTGAACGTGTTGGTTGGTGTTTATTATGTCCAAAGTCCGGTATAAATTGCTTTTAATCTGAATTAAATCGATTTTGTCTGGTCAACCTAATTAATCATCAAGTAACTAAGATGGATAAAAGTTGGTAAAGTGTGAACTGGCTTAGATATTAAGCTACTAACGTTCGTCTATACCTACAAACAAAGCTTTTAACAGTAGTAGAACCACGCATCAGCTTTTGTTGTTGTATGAATGGGCCGGCTCGACCGGGAAGTACCACGACCTCACAGAATACTGGCGTGAAGTAGAAGTCTAACAAACTTCTGCGTTTCGTCTGGTGAGTGCAGGTAACCGGAGGCTCAGAACAACCCCTCCCACAATTCTGCGGGTGGGGTTTCGTAGGGAGGCAACGCATCTGCTATGCCTCTGGTATTGCGGGGTTCATGGGCGGCGTTAATCACTTACCATCACGTGAGCCACTTGCTCGTTTGCCTCCCTTACCCATAATAAAAGTTATTCACAGTTATGTTATTGTCATAACTGCATGACTAACAAATTGTGTATTGAAAAATAGATTGTAATTTAAAGAGATTTGTAAGAAATTTTGCGGTAGATTATGTTTATACACAAGTATTTAATTTTGGCTAAGTTAAAATATTTTATATTAGATCTCAGGGATCGAAGATACTGGCAGATGTCCTTAGGCTGCAGTCTCTTTCGATCAATATAAATTGTTAATACTTTTTTTTAAATAATCAAATGGTGGCTTTTTTCTTATTTCTATTTTGAATGATTTGTTACGGTTTCAGTAACTAATGCTGAAACTATATATGTCCTTACAAATGAAAGTTGCTTTTGCCTTGATTATCTAGTCTTCCTAATATTATGTAAGATGCTAACACATTGGTAATATATTGCTAGTAGTAGTGTAAATAATCTATATAAGGTATATTAATTATGACATTTTCTTCCTTTTTAAATAATCTATATAAGGTATATTAATTATGACATTTTCTTCCTTTTTAGTCTTTAAAGCAGTGAGCCACTTGCTCGTTTGCCTCCCTTTACCCATAATAAAAGTTATTCACAGTTATGTTATTGTCATAACTGCATGACTAACAAATTGTGTATTGAAAAATAGATTGTAATTTAAAGAGATTTGTAAGAAATTTTGCGGTAGATTATGTTTATACACAAGTATTTAATTTTGGCTAAGTTAAAATATTTTATATTAGATCTCAGGATCGAAGATACTGGCAGATGTCCTTAGGCTGCAGTCTCTTTCGATCAATATAAATTGTTAATACTTTTTTTAAATAATCAAATGGTGGCTTTTTTCTTATTTCTATTTTGAATGATTTGTTACGGTTTGTGCAACTAATGCTAAAACTATATATGTCCTTACAAATGAAAGTTGCTTTTGCCTTGATTATCTAGTCTTCCTATTATGTAAGATGCTAACACATTGGTAATATATTGCTAGTAGTGTAAATAATCTATATAAGGTATATTAATTATGACATTTTTCTTCCTTTTTAGTCTTTAAAGCAATACGTAACTGAATTCATTGAATGAGAATTTAAATTCGTCTATCGATTACAAGAGTCTATTCCCAGCGGAGATAAACAGGCGAAATAAATTTTATAAAGTAGCTACTTGTAAGATGTGCCAGTGAGGCAGAGTTAGAAGTTTCTAGGATTTAAAACCTATAACAACTTCAAGTAGTTTCAAGATTAAAGATTGGCTATCGTGACTTTCTTGGATTATTGCAGGCACCTCTAAATACTCTATGTACGTCGGTGCACTTGGACGGCCAAGGTTGCAACCTGGGGGCTGGAAAAGTGCAGGAGGGGGCAGCGCCCACTCCCGGGACGCAGGCGCAGCTTTTAGCGTGGAGGAGCAGGTCACAAACTGACCTCAGGCTTAGTTGTTAGCGACCCCGCCTTCAAAGGTTGATGATTTATGTGCATACGAACTTTCTGTCCGGTGGAGGTCTCTGAGAGGCGACAGAGGAGAGTTACCTACTCCTACCTATCTCGAAAAATAATGATTAAATGAGCAACGGACAAAGCGATCGACAATCCACCTGAATGATCGCGAGAAGCCTGTAGAATCTCAATCCTGAAATGGAAATTCATAGGCTGTTTTTTATGTATATACTCAAACTAACCGCGTTCGTAGCACCATAACACAATGAATAGTATCAGCAGTAGACTTCGTTAGATTGTTAAGATGATTATAATCATGATAAGAAGCATGTCACATGAGATATTGCAATTACACTTTGTTAAATGAAAAGTCATTTATTGGAATGACAACATTTATCGATTGGTCTACCATCTTTAGATGTATGTTTCGTTTAAACATATTGAGATTTTGATGTTATACTTTTAGTATTTTATTATTGAATATGACCTGTCATATACGCAAATTACACTCATTTTTACTAACATTATCACATAATACCAGTGTACATATAGATATCGCAATCTCATACTTATTATGCGTTTTCGTGTATCTTTCAACACAATATTATTTAAACAGAGATAAGTAGCTACTTGAAGATGTACAGTGAGGCAGAGTTAGAAGTTTCTAGGATTTAAACTTATAACAACTTCAAGTAGTTTCAAGATTAAAGATTGGTTATTATATTATATTATGGCCATAAATGGCCTTAGTTACATTTGGATTGGAATAATTAAGTATGAATTTGTAATTATATCTTCAAGGTTTCTTAACATTACTGTCCCAACAATACATGTAGAAACATACATTGATAGGGTTGGAAAATCACATACATTGCACCGATGTCTCAATAAGTGTAAGTAGCAAACTCACTTGTTATGGAATAAGAACAACGAATACTACAAATACCCAGTCCCGAGACATGTAGAAAAGTAGATTTATTTCTTTAACATTTTCCCTTTAGTCTATATGCCCCAAGGAATAATACCTGTCCTAAGTACAAAATGTTAGGTTAGGTTGGTGTTAGGTTAGGGAAGTTGCGAGGTGTCTGGTAGTGCGATCGCCAATCTGCCTGCCAAGCGCGTACGCGGCACGCGAGAGGCCTATGTCCAGCAGTGGACTACCGCAAGCCGCGTGTGTGTACGTTATATAAGTGTACGTATGTCGAAAGTAACATGTTTTGCTCTGGTGCAGCATCTGGCAATAAGCTTAGTTGTGCAACAGCTCGACTAAATGCTGCCCCTGCGGCTCTTCCGCGGTTTTGCTAACGCTGAAACCCAATTATTGCTCGCATAGCCTTAGTTACACCTTTACAACATCAGCGCTGCCGCTGCAAAAAAATCCGTCAAAATCGGTCCAGACGTTTCAGGTGTCTGTCCGTTTGTTCCGGCTAATCTCCAGACGGCTAGACCGATTTCAATGGGACTTACACCGGCAGAAAGATTTTTGTGGCGTAACGTGATCGTAGGCCACTTTTTTATTTTAGGAAACATATTCACATATTCCTCCAATACAGAGGTGCAGATGAAGTCAGACGATTAAACTTTCCGACCCACCTTCACCGAATATTTTTGGACAACGTGAACAGGTATCGATTTGGCGTAGATTTTATGCAGATTGTTTTTGCGTAGATTGTTAAAGAAATGAAACAGTTGGGGTGATGTCAGTTTCCATTTATTATAAAAATATAACACAATTCAACAAATTATTAGTAAATTTCTTAGTTCGGAAAGGATATAGTTTTACCAGAGTTTCAGCTCAATTTCACATAGCATCGCATCGTTCTTGACTAGATCCAGGGCTCCCACTGACCCTGGTGACGCCGAGACGTGGGGGTCCTAGCAGCGCAGCAGCTCGGATACCTGGCGAGGAACGTGCAATTATCTTAACGTTTTAAATGTTTATATATCATTTAGAATATTAATTATGTCATGGTTAGAACTAGATATCAGTTACGTAAAAAAGTGCTCTGATATATCCTGTTATTCACATCCATTCACATCTTTGCGAGTATATTATCTTAACTGGTGTTAGGAGTTAGCCCAAACAAAACGAGTTAGTCCTGCAAGTTATACTGGATATCACAGAACGGGCCTCACTACTTCAGTGATACTATTCATTGTGTTAGTGCTACGAACGCGGTTAGTTTGAGTATATACACAAAACAGCCTATGAATGTCCATTTCAGGATTGATTCTACATTCTCGCGATCATTCAGGCTGATTGTCGATCGCTTTGTCACCAGTTTGCTCTGTTTTAATCTGGTATTTATCGAAACAGGTAGGTAGGTAGGGCTCTCCCTCTGTCGCCTCCGAGACACCTACGGACAGAGAGGATCTGTGGCGCACATGTAAATCATCATCCCCTAGCTGCTCGAAGGCGCTGTCAAGCAGCAACTGCTACGGGCCGTCGGCAGACCTGCTCCTCCACGCGCTGCAGCTGTGCTCGTCCCGGGAGGGGCGCTGCCCCTCCTGCCGCGCGCGCACCAGCCCCCGGAACTGCGACAGCCGTCCAAGGCACCGACGTACATAGAGTATTTAGAGTAAGTTTCACAAGCCAATCAAGAAATGATAGCCAATCTTAACTTGAAAACTACTTGAATTTGTTATAAGTTCAACCTAGGAAACTTCTAACCTGCCCTCACTGTACATCTTACAAGTAGCTACTTATCTCTGTTTTAATAATGTTAATGTTGAAAGACACGAAAACGCATAATAAGTATGAGATGGCGATATTCATATGTACACTGGTGTGCATGTGATAATGTTAGTAAAGGAGTGTAATTTGCGTATATGACAGTCATATTCAATAATAAAATACTAAAGTATAAAACATCAAAATCTCAATATATTTAAACAGAAAACATACATCTAAAGATGGTAGACCAATCGATAAATGTTGTCATTCAATAAATGACCTTTCATCTAACAAAGTGTAATTGCAATATCTCATGTGACATGCAATTTATCATGACTACCGCTCATTACAATAGTCTAACAGGAAGTCTACTGCTGAACATACGCCCTCCTATGATCGCCACATAGAAAGGTCCTGTGTCATTTGCACCCATCGACTTCCCGCAATGTTCTGCAGGTCGTCGCAGCATCTGCGGGAGAATTCCAATACAGACAGTTGTATAATCATTGACTAAGAAAGATATAATAATTAATAATAATACAAAATTAAATAAGTAAAGAATTCATTAATTAATTTAAAGAATTCATTAATTAATTTAAAGAATTCATAGTTAATTTATAATATACTTAATATAATATACTTTATAGAAATATGTATATATATCAACAAAATCAAATTGCTATACTCAAGGTGTGTAAATATTTTACGGCACGTGAGAGGCCTATGTCCAGCAGTGATCATTGTACAAGTGTGTACGTTATATATACATAAGTCGAGTAACATAAGCTTTTGTCGGTGCAGCATCTAAGTAAGTAAGCTTAGCTAGTAACAGCCTTCGACTAAATGCTGCCCCTGCGGCTCTTCTCGCGGTTTTGTAGTTAACGCGAAAAAAATCGTCAGCTTGCCAGTGAACTACTACTACTAATACTAGTCTACTTTTTCTACATGTCTCGGGACTGGGTATTTGTGGCCCATTTGTTGTTTCTTATTCCATAACACAAGTGGAGTTTGCTACTTACGCATGAGACATCGGTGCAATGTAAAGGTGGATTTTCAACCTATCAATGTTTCTACGTATGTATTGTTGGGTTAATTAATTTTTAAGAGAGCCTTGAGATATAATTACAAATTCATACTTAATTATTCAATCCAAAATGTAACTACGCTTACTGCGCTATGTGTCCAATGGTATTTAACATAAGCCCAAAAGAGATATTGTTTTTGTCTAATTTTTCAGTGTTCAGGTTATTGCGTTAATTAATGTTACATTAGTTTTAATGGATAATTATAAATCCATTATCCATAGCCCAGTGTAGCTCTGGCCGATAGCTGGAGTTGTTATGGTCGGAATTTCGAGTCTAGAGACCCGAGTTCGATCCCCAGGTGGTACCAATGAGTTTTTCAAAACTTATGTACGAATTTCATCGTTGGCTTGACATAAAGGCGGTGACGGCTCACCACCTGTCACGTTGTCCCGAAAATATCTTCGGTGGAAGCGTGGTCAAACTACCTTTGTTTTTCATATATTTTAATTAATGTTGTTAATATGGATCAATAAACATTTATTGAAGTCTAAGTTTGATTTTGATTTGTCTGACTCTTGACAACAGTATTTGTGTATTTATTCATTGTAATGAGAATTTCAAATTCGTCTATCGACAGAGTCTATCTCTAGCGGAGATAAAACAGGCGGAAAGAAATTTTTAATAATGTTGGAAATGGCTATTAACTCTTTTCCTAGACATTAGTCGGCACAATCACTCAGTTCTAGGTGTCGTATTAACGTATTATTTATTTATTTGCTTGTATATATACATACATTGAGAAAGAATATAAAATTCCCATTTGAAGTTCTCTTAAAAATATTTATATTATCTCGAAAGAGTATATAGCAATTTGATTTTTGTTGATATATATACATATTTCTATAAAGTATATTATATTAAGTATATTATAAATTAACTAATGAATTTTTAAATTAATTAATGAATTTCGATTTATTTAATTTTGTATTATTATTAATTAATATATCTTTCTAGTCAATGATTATACAACTGTCTGTATTAGAATGTTCCCAAGATGTGCTGCGACGAACTGCAGAACATTGGTAAATAAGCAGGTGCAAAATGACACAGGACCTTTCATGTGGTTATCTTAGAGAGGCGTATGTTCAGCAGTAGACTTGCTAGACTGTTATGATGACGATGATCATGATAATAAAGTACATGTCACATGAGATATTGCAATTACACTTTGTTAAATGAAGGTCATTTATTGAATGACAGCATTTATCGATTGGTCTACCATCTTTAGATGTATGTTTCTGTTTAAATATATTGAGATTTTGATGTTTTATACTTTTGGTATTTTATTATTGAATATGACCTGTCATATACGCAAATTACACTCATTTTTACTAACATTATCACATGCACACCAGTGTACATATAGATATCATAATCTCATACTTATTGTGGGCTCGTGTATCTTTCAACATTAACATTATTAAAACAGAGATAAGTAGCTACTTGTAAGATGTACAGTGAGGGCAGAGTTAGAAGTTTCTAGGATTTAAACTTATAACAACTTCAAGTAGTTTCAAGATTAAAGATTGGCTATCGTGACTTTCTTGGATTGGCTTGTGAAGGCACCTCTAAATACTCTATGTACGTCGGTGCTTGGACGGCTGTCGCGATTCCGGGGGCTGGTGCGCGGCGGGAGGGCGCGCCCACTCCCGGGACAGGCACCCAGCTGCAGCGTGGAGGAGCAGGTCACAAACTGGCCCGTAGCTTTGGTGCTGGCAGCCCCGCCTTCGAAGCCCGAGGTTGATGATTTACATGTGCATACGAATCCTCTGTCCGTGAGTGTCTCGAGAGGCGACAGAGGAGAGCCCTACCTACCCTACCTATCTCGAAAAATACCAGATTAAAATGAGCAAACTGGTGACAAAGCGATCGCCAATCCGCCTGAATGATCGCGAGAAGCCTGTAGAATCAATCCTGAAATGGACTTTCATAGGCTGTTTTTTATGTATATACTCAAACTAACCGCGTTCGTAGCACTATAACACAATGAATAGTATCACTGAAATCGGTAGAGCCCGTTCTGTGATATCAGTATCACTTGCAGGATTAGCTCATTTTGTTTGGGCTAGCTCCGGTTAAAATAATATACTCGTAAAGATGTGAATGGATGTGAATAACAGGATATATCAGAGCACTTTGTTACGTAACTGATATCTAGTTCCTAACCATGACATAATTAATATTCTAAATGATATATAAACATTTAAACGTTAAGATAATTGCACGTTCCTCGCCAGGTATCCGAGCTGCTGCGCCACTGCACGGATCCCCACGTCTCGGCGTCACCAGGTCCAATTGGGAGCCCTGGATCTAGTCACGAACGATGCGATGCGATATTGAAATTGAGCTGAAACCTAATTAAAACTATGTCCTTTCCGAACTAAGAAATTTACTAATAATTTGTTGTATTGTGTTATATTTTTATAATAAATGGAAACTGACATGTTTTAACTGTTTTATTTCTTTAACAATCTACGCAAAACAATGATAAGCTCGTCGCCACCTGTCACGTTGTCCCAAAATCTTCGGTGAAAGGTGGTCGGAAGGATTTAATCGTCTAGACTTCTGTCTACCTCTGTATTGAGGAATATATAGAATATGTTTCAAAAATAAAAGTAGCCTACGATCCCACGTTACGCCACCAAAAAATCAGCTTCTGCCAGTGTAAGTCCTGTTGAAATCGGTCTAGCTGTCTCAGAGATTAGCCGGAACAAACGGACAGTGGACACCTGAAACGTCTGGACCGATTTTGACGGAACTTCACTGGCGGTAGCTGATGTTGTAAGGTGTAACTAAGGCTAGCATTATTTTAGAAACAATAATTAGGGTTTCGCGTTTACTACAAAACCGCGAGAAGAGCCGCAGGGGCAGCATTTAGTCGAAGGCTGTTACACAACCAAGCTTACTTACTTAGATGCTGCACTGACAAAAGCTTATGTTACTTTCTGACTTATACATTACACTTATATAACGTACACACATAACCGCTTGTAGTAGTCCACTGCTGGACATAGGCCTCGCGTGCCGTAATCGCCACGCTTGGCAGTCAGATTGGCGATCGCACCACCAGACACCTCGCAACCTAACCTAACATAACCTAACCTAACATTTGTACTTAGGACGGTATTATTCCTTGGGGCATATAGACTAAAGGAAAATGTTAAAGAGTAAATCTACTTTTCTACATGTCTCGACTGGGTATTTGTGGCCCATTCGTTGTTTCTTATTCCATAACACAAGTGAGTTTGTAAAATCAACTCGGCTATCGTGACTTATTTACCCAACAACAAACTTTAACATGATTAATGATGAAATAAACGATTCTATAAAACTTAAACAATTTAGTTAATAAATAAAGCGTAAATAACGCATTCAGATGAAAAATTAAATATTCATTTATAGCCTTTAACCTAGAGACTAAGCTTTGCAGAATGTTATGATATACATTCATATTTATTTAATTATTTAGGTTCACCACCAAGGATTACATCGAAGCAATAAACACAAAACTTAAGTATTAAATATTTTAGGTAAATGTATCCTTAATTAAAAGTAAACAAAACGTTCATAGTTGTACGGACTTCGGAAGAACATCATATTTTCGTATGTATGGTGTAATATGCACTTTACACCAAAAATTTTATCAAATGAAAAGTAATTATGTAAAGTTAAAAAATTGATTTATAAGATAATGCTTATGTGCTATTATACTGGTGGCCATGAATTAGTTAACATTTGAAAAATCGTATAAAAATCACTTGTAAACGTGTTCCTAAGTTTAGCCCTGACTTCAGTTGCTTGAATTGTCTGTTACAGCTCTAATCGAACACAAGATACAATTTGTAGTCTAAAGAACTGAGATAATGTAGCTAATAAATACACACACAAATAGAGATTTTTTCTTCTTTGACTTAAGAGCTAGGCTCTGTCAGTGCAGCATCTATGTTAGAAAAATTGTATAACTTGTCCGTCTTTCTGAGTCCAAGGCCATTTGCTTTACCTCCTTATAAGATATAACATTAATCTCTTTCAATTTTTGATAGATACCCTATCATTGGTCTTCCTCTATCTCGCTTTCCTTCTATATATCCCTCCATGATGTTATTAACGAGTTTGTCATGTCTTAGGAGGCAATGACACATATATTGCTCTGATTCCGAAGCAACTAGCTAAACCAATTTTGTTATGAAATCGGAAGCAAAAAAAGGTATATCATATAATCGGATAATTCACGATAGCCGAGTGGTTGGTGGTCGGAATTTCGAGTCAATAGACCTGAGTTCGATCCCAGATAGCAGGCTCGTACCAATGAGTATCGTTGGTTTGACATAAAGGCGGCGATGGGCTCACCACCCGTCACGTTGTCCTTAAAAATATTTTCGACGGAAAGTGTCGAAAGGACTTAATTGTCTAGACTCGACCTCTGTCTACCCCTGTATTGGGAATTGCGTGAAGATATTTATATATATTTTTATTTTATATAATCGGAAACAATAAACACTGAGACTCGAGATAATGTAGATTAAGTCGTTTTCACGTTAACCTCTATTGAGCTTCGAATTTAGTAACTGAACTCGAAATTTCTAAGTAACTAGTGCGTTTCACAAGACTATACCGTTAGTCGTCTGCAGCGATACCCACAGGATGAAAGTGGATGGTGTGATCATACTTTGACGACTTCCATGGACGAGTGGCGCACACACCGGTTTTCACTCCGGTCAGCTCTGAGGTTTCGGGTTCGTAAACAGTTTTAATTTTTTATGTCTACAATTTTCGGGTCTAGGTATTTATAGTACCTTCGTTGTTTTAGATCCAACAGTGGATATACTTAAGCCACTTCGGGATGAGAGCAATGTATGTCATTTTGTTCGTGTCTATGTTGTACGTATTCATACTTCACTGTACACATTTAATAACAGCTTACATAATCGTATTGCATAAAATTGTTTCTGTAGTGCCATCAGCTCGAAAACTTGATATGCTGCCAAATAGTTAAATTTCAAGGTTGATTCCGATTTTAGTAAATGCCTACGGGGCTGTAACATCAAGTGTACGTGCTGCTTTTGTCTTAAAATGGTATTTAATTATGTTATATCAGAGAAAACATTATTAAAGGCATTTGTTAATTAAAAGATTTTAATTACTTATACATTTAATATAGATTTAATTTTTAAGACAGCCATGAGAGGAGTAATGTCATAAAATTGTCACGATGGTCGAGCGCTTGGGTCATCGGAGATGGAGTCAAGAGACCCAAGTTCGATCCTCAGATAGCAGGCTCGTACCAAAGGGGTTTATAAAAACTTATGGACGACTTTTATCGCAGGCTTGGACATACAAACGGCTACAGTCTCACCACCTGTCACGTTGTCCTTAAAAATATTTTCGACGGAAAGTGCGTCGAAAGGAATTAATTGTCTAGATCTCTGTGTACCCCATTGTATTGGGAATAGCGTAAAGATATTTATTTATTTAATTTTATAAGAACATGACAAAATTGATCGTATATAGGCACTTTTACCTATAATATACCTGCTTCTTAAGTTACGCAGACGGGGTACCATTTACTTTGTTCCCAACACACGCTGGTCCACATGTAGAACATGTTTACATCCCATCTGAAAATGCTTCCCGGTCATACATTTTTTATTTAATCCACTTGTTCTAGATAACTAAGTTAGTTTAAGGTATTGTAGAGATTAAGATATAGATAGATAGATAGTAATAGATAGTTTACCCAAAATACACTTTATCTAATCTATTTAATCTCTCTATCTAATCGTAGTCTATTTGTCCCGTTTAAATAAATAATTTTTCCATTCTAACGGAGACCTTTATTACTAATTCATAAATTCCTCCTTCATACACTTGACTAATGTCTGCAGTACGAAAATCTTGCATAAGAAAAATAAACATGTAAAGGACAGATATTACTTTCTCGGTTTACATCTATCTCACATCTCAATTTAAGTTTTCTTCCATAACTTCATACTTGGGACTTTACAAATATGAAGAAACTATTTACATATCGCTCTCAAATATGAGCGGATATACATTCGCTTTGCAGTAAGGGAAGCAGATGTTTCCTTGTATGTAAAATCTTGGCGTTTCTACAAGAACGTGAAATAAATATTTTTAGAATAATAAATAATAATAATTAATATCTTCACGCAATTCCCATTACAGGGTAGACAGAGGTCTAGTTCAGACAATTAAGTCCCTTCGACCTCCGAAGATATTATGGGCAAAGTGACAGGTGGTGAGTCCGTCGCCGTCTTTATGGACAAGCCAACGATATAATTCGTACATAAGTTTTGAAACCATTGATACGAGCTCGTCACCTTGGGACGGAACTCGAGTCTCTGATTCCGAGTCTGACCAATTCGGACCATTCGGCTATCGTGACTTTTAAAATATTTTTAGAAAAAAGATTATTCGATTATTTCGATTAAATTTGTCAAGTGTATTACCTATAAAATTACGTCTTGTCTGGACATCTGTACATCCCAGTTTTGGGAGTAGCGTGAATACATTAATTTATTTCATTTATTAATTTACAAGTATATTTATTTATTATTAAATAAATTATGTATTTTTAATGGAAATGTCTCTAGTTATAAACTAAAACTAAAATTAATGTACAGGGTGGGCCAAGAATTCGTTAACATTTAATGTAACTTACCGCGCACCATTGCCGCAAGCGGGGCGCGGGGCGCGGCGGGGCACAATTGCAGGTGTTGGAGCAGCGAAAATCCCAAAGCTTCACCTCCTAAGGTAGCTGCATGTTACTGTTAATTCTGCTGAGTATGTGAAAATGTTACGGGATGTCTTAGCACCGATGCTACTGGAATTTGCTGGCTATAATCGTAACACATGGTTTCAACAAGATGGAGCCACGTGTCACACATCGAACGAGTCCTTGCCGGTGGTCAAAGACATGTTTCCGGAAAAGCTGATATCCAGATGGGGTGACATCCCATGGCCACCCAGATGTCCAGATCTATCTCCAGCAGACTTCTTTTTATGGGGTTATTTATAGAGTTGTGTCTACATTGATAAACCGAATACACTGCGTCAACTTAAAGAAAAAGCATCGAAGAGATGTCGGCGATCTCGCGGTCCCTTTGCAGAAGAGTATTCGAAAACTTCAGGACTCGCTTAGAAGAGTGCAAAAACCGAAACGGTGGTCATTTAGACGAAATAATTTTAAAAAATAAATTAAAACTAATTAGCTTTCGTAAATAAACGATTTCTAAAAATATGTTAAATGGTTTTTATACGATTTTTTCAAATGTTAACTAATTCATGGCCCACCTAGTATAATAGCACATAAGCATTATCTTATAAATCAATTTTTAACTTTACATAATTATTTTTCATTTGATAAAATTTTGGTGTAAAGTATATTACACCATACATACGAAAATATGATGTTCTTCCGAAGTCCGTACAACTATGAACGTTTGTTTTGTTTACTTTTAATTAAGGATACATTTACCTAAAATATTTAATACTTAAGTTTTGTGTTTATTGCTTCGATGTAATCCTTGGTGGTGAACCTAAATAATTAAATAAATATGAATGTGTATCATAACATTCTGCAAAGCTTGGTCTCTAGGTTAAAAGGCTATAAATGAATATTTAATTTTTCATCTGAATGCGTTATTTACGCGTTATTTATTAACTAAGAATTGTTTAAGTTTTATAGAATCGTTTATTTCATCAATAATCATGTTAAAGTTTGTTGTTGGGTAAATAAGTCACGATAGCCGAGTTGTTGGGTGCTCGGAATTTCGAGTCGAGAAACCTGAGTTCGATCCCCAGGTGGCAGTACCAATGAGTTTTTCATAAACTTATGTACAAATTTCATCCTTGGCTTGACATAAAGACGGCGACAGGCTAACCACCTGTCACGTTGTCGAAAATATCTTCGGGGAAGGTGGGTCCAAGGACTTAATTTTCTATACTAGACCTCTGTCTATCCCTGTATAGAGAATTGCGAGAAGATACTTTTTATATATTTTATAAAGTTTGTTGTTAAAGCTCCAAGAAAATAATTAAAACTACGATAAACATCATTAATAGTTTTGTAGCTCAATTAATAACGTCGTTTATTTACAAAGATTGGCAACCTTGTTGGACTCGATCGCGTTGACTTCATTTGTTTTTCTGAGACTCTTACTTTCTCAATTTCTCTTTACCATTCCGGTTTTACTTCTTTCTTTTGACATATTTCCATATTCTCCTCATGGCTAAAAGACAGAAATTGGTTTAATGATAATGCGCGCTTTTTATTCTTATATATCTTAAAAGGTATAATAAAGTTAAATAAATACAATAAACAAATACTTACATGAATTCAGAAAACAATCGGCAGAGGTGAAATAATACCAACGCGCAATATACCTTTCTTCCCTTTGCAAGTCTCCACCTTTTTACCTTTACGTGATAAAATGTATTTGTAAATAGTCACACATAATAAATTTAAATGGCCAATAATTGACCATACAGTAAATGTTTTTTAGGATCTGTCTGTAGATAATCTAAAAAAAGTATAACTAGTACTAGTAATAGCTGAATTAATCAGTTACCATCTTGAACACTGAATTCACCTTCATATAAAAGAAAAGAATAAAATATAAAAGTTTGCAGATACTAAAATAGAGTGGTCCCAAATGAGAAATTTGACCTAAGATTTTTATTCTTAACAACTAGGAAGTTTCCATAAAAAATAATTAATAATTTTACACATTCTTTTCCTTAACAAAACAAATTCATAATGTTTAATGTTTTCTTATAGGTTGTAAATTGAATTTCCTCTACAGTCAAATACCTGCTTCATGTATGTTTTCATAATCATAGGAAATCAGGCGTCGAGTAATGATTAGATCTCAATTGGATTTATTATATCTTTGTGTACACGCTCTCCGGTGAATTGTGACATTTAGATATGAAATTTCAGATAAAAGTAATTCGTAAATTCATTTGGTGCGGTGACTAAGCAGACGCGATGTAAGTAAATAATGTCGTTTTCTTTGCATATCGCGCAGTTTTACATTTTAGCAATTATTCGTCCCTACGTCTTTATAATGTAATATTTTATTCGTACTGTCTAAGGAAAAATATAGTTATTGCAGACATGCACATTATTGTGAAAGCACTACTCATAGTATTTCAAAGCTGTGGACCGACACGCTCAGTTAATTCATTACGAATAGTTCATTTAAAATAGATCTCTTAGTGGTAGAGTGTTAGATCTTACAGTGGTACAGCCATGCTTTTGTTGTTGCATGAATGGGCCGGCTCGACCGAGGAAGTACCAGGACCTCACAGAATACCGGCGTGAAGTAGAAGTCTAACAAACTTCTGCGTTTCGTCTGGTGAGTGCAGGTAACCGGTGGTCTATTGACACCTCCCTCCCCCACCCTGGGGAGGGCAATTTGCCAGTTTTACAATTACTTACGTAACGTTCATATCGTTGGCTTAGTCCTAAAAAGACGGCGACAGGCTAACCACCTGTCACGTTGTCGAAAATATCTTCGGGAAGGTGGGTCCAAGGGACTAATTTTCTATACTAGACCTCTGTCTATCCCTGTATAGAGAATTGCGAGAAGATACTTTTATATATTTTATAAAGTTTGTTGTTAAAGCTCCAAGAAAATAATTAAAACTACGATAAACATCATTAATAGTTTTGTAGCTCAATTAATAACGTCTTTATTTACAAAGATTGGCAACCTTGTTGGACTCGATCGCGTTGACTTCATTTGTTTTTCTGAGACTCTTACTTTCTCAATTTCTTTACCATTCCGGTTTTACTTCTTTCTTTCGACATATTTCCATATTCTCCTCATGGCTAAAGACAGAAATTGGTTTAATGATAATGCCCGCTTTTTATTCTTATATATCTTAAAAGGTATAATAAAGTTAAATAAATACAATAAACAAATACTTACATGAATTCAGAAAACAATCGGCAGAGGTGAAATAATACCAACGCGCAATATACCTTTCTTCCTTTGCAAGTCTCCACCTTTTACCTTTACGTGATAAAATGTATTTGTAAATAGTCACACATAATAAATTTAAATGGCCAATAATTGACCATACAGTAAATGTTTTTAGGATCTGTCCGTAGATAATCTAAAAAGTATAACAAGTACTAGTAATAGCTGAATTAATCAGTTACCATCTTGAACACTGAATTCACCTTCATATAAAAGAAAAGAATAAAAATATAAAAGTTTGCAGATACTAAAATAGAGTGGTCCCAAATGAGAAATTTGACCTAAGATTTTTATTCTTAACAACTAGGAAGTTTCCATAAAAATAATTAATAATTTTACACATTCTTTTCCTTAACAAAACAAATTCATAATGTTTAATGTTTTCTTATAGGTTGTAAATTGAATTTCCTCTACAGTCAAATACCTGCTTCATGTATGTTTTGCCATAATCATAGGAAATCAGGCGTCGAGTAATGATTAGATCTCAATTGATTTATTATATCTTTGTGTACACGCTCTCCGGTGAATTGTGACATTTAGATATGAAATTTCAGATAAAAGTAATTCGTAAATTCATTTGGTGCGGTGACTAAGCAGACGCGATGTAAGTAAATAATGTCGTTTTCTTTGCATATCGCGCAGTTTTACATTTTAGCAATTATTCGTCCCTACGACTTTATAATGTAATATTTTATTCGTACTATCTAAGGAAAAATATAGTTATTGCAGACATGCACATTATTGTGAAAGCACTACTCATAGTATTTCAAAGCTGTGGACCGACACGCTCAGTTAATTCATTACGAATAGTTCATTTAAAATAGATCTCTTAGTGGTAGAGTGTTAGATCTTACAGTGGTACAGCCATGCTTTTGTTGTTGCATGAATGGGCCGGCTCGACCGGGGAAGTACCAGGACCTCACAGAATACCGGCGTGAAGTAGAAGTCTAACAAACTTCTGCGTTTCTGTCTGGTGAGTGCAGGTAACCGGTGGCCCACACACTCCCTCCCCCACCCTGGGGAGGGGGCACTTACAGTTTTACAATTACTTACGTAACGTTCATATCGTTGGCTTAGTCCTAAAAAGACGGCGACAGGCTCTCCACCTGTCACGTATTCCCCAAAAAATATCTTCGTTGAAAGGTGGGTCAAAATAAGTTAGTTATTGAGGCCTCTGTCTACCCCTGTATTGGAAATAGCTTAAAGATATTTTTGATTAATGCTGCCAGTGTCTGTTGGCAGCCATTGCCATTTTATAGGCTTTTCCTTAGCGGCATCTTACGATACCCATTTAATGTTCAATTATTTTACTAATTATTGGTAAATAATGGAAAACACGAGCTTCTGTAAATGATAACAGCCCCATCTGTTACATAGTAAAGCACTTAGTGCTGCCGCAGATTGGGCATAGCCGCCTCAAAGCACCAATTACAACGGTGAGGCCGTACTTAGGTGGAGAGCCCTTAATTTGTACTTATTATTTACAAAAGTATTACTAATTAAGTGTACATTAAGGTATATATTTGAAAATTTGTCTAGATTACATTTTTTACATTGGTCGCTTGTTCACTACATAGCCTTACATTCGTTCGTAAACCGTTAACAGTTACAAGCATTGGTGCTTACTTCAAGTTATTAAAAGAAATTTTAGAAAAATGAGACGGTACGACATTCTAGTGCGTAGTGACCGTGCCTTCGAAGCGTAGAGCAGGGTACGAATGTAATCGTTAGAGCAATCATTTGTGTTAAGAATATGAAAGCTTGTACTGGAGTCATGTAAATACATATATTTGTATAAATATTTACATATGTATTATTGTATAAATATTAATATTGTAATATTAGCTAATTTACAAGATGGAGATGACAGGTTCATCAGTTGTCAAGCTGTTCCAAATGTGCTCCGGTGAAATAACGATCGTAAAGGCTACATAGCCTGAATCTCTAGCTACCCTGGCATTAGAAAATGACTGTAGATAGAAGGAATTGAAAATGCTTTTATGAAATAATGAATAAATAAAATAAATATAAATATGTTCACGCACCCCAATACAGAGAGAGAGAGAGTAGACAGAGGTCTAGTCTAGACAATTGTCCCTTCGACCCACCTTCCACCGAAGATATTTTCGGGACAACGTGACAGGTGATGAGCCTGTTGCCGTCTTTATGTCAAAGCCAACGATGTAATTCGTACATAGGTTTTTAGAAAAACCCATTGGTACGAACCTGCCACCTGGGGATTGAACTCGGTCTTTTGACTCGAAATTCCGACCACCCAACCAATCGGCTGTCGTGACTTTAGGAGTAATAATAATCTCGAAATAAATTTAAAACAATAATGTGATTGAATTCATTCCATTTCATGCTTCTTTCAAAATTTCTAGGAATGAGTTGAACGTTCCAATGCTATCTCTAATCATTTAATGTTTGAAACTGTATTTTCGTTATTTTAAAAAATACAAAAGATAGAATATCTATGTAGTTTCTTCCACCTGTTTCTTTTCTATTAGAGAAGTCTAATTATAAAAGTGAGATAGGTTTAGAAATCAATCGATGGATGTAATATTGGTAAATTGTATCGATGAGTAAATAATTTTTTATATGCCGTTAATTATGTTCCTTCAGTAACAACATGATATTCATAAAAGGAAAGGGACATTCATATTTAAAAAGTGGGATGAATATATTTTTATGTAAATATTTGTTTATGCATGTATACGGTAGCATGTAATAGCGTTGGCTTGGGCATAAGACTTTTCCACAAATAAGCACCGGCAAAAGGTGCGTCGAAACTATTGTAATGACTGAACTCAGTCTAACCCAGCATTCCTGATACTTCGTAAAGATAATATAATTATAAGCCTCATCTACCGAGAGCTACTGGTCGAAAGAAGTGATTGTAGAAAATCAATCATATGAAATAAATAAATAATTACCTTCACGCTATTCCCAATACAGGGGTAGAGAGAGGGGAGACATTCTAGACAATTAAGTCCCGTCGACCCACTTTCCACCGAAGACATTTTTGGGATAACGTAACAGGTGGTGAGCCCGCCGCCGTCTTTATGTCAAAGCCAACGAAGTGAATCGTACATAGGTTTTGAAAACACATTGGTACGCGCCTGCCACCTGAGAAATGCCACATGAGAAAAGCCTTTATCCTGTAGTCGACATTTTCTGTTTCAATAACTCTTATACTATAACCTCGAAGTTAATTGAATTCCTGAAATCTATATTCATTAGAAGTAAAGAAACGAAAAAAACTTCTGCATTAAAACTATTACTTTCGAAAAATAGAATTCAGTGGGATTTATATTTAATATTATTTTACAATAATTTTCAGTTTGGAATAGAAAAAAAATTCTATGAAGCATTTATAATAATTCAAGGAACTGAGATTTATTATTTAGTTGGACCGCGCAACAGAAACTTATAATCGTGCGCAGGTCTTTGTGCGGCACGGCGGCATTATGGTTGAAGTCAGAAAAGGTATTCAAGACGTACGACGAGCTCAAGATGGCTATACAAAAGGAGTTTCCCGATGTAATCAACAGTAAAGAAATGCATGAGCTGATGGCAAACAGAATGAAGCGTAAGGACGAAAGCTACTATCAGTATATGCTTGCGATGAGAGAATTGGGTATGCTATCCAGTACATAGTAGATGTAATCGACAGCGCTCAGGCGAAATTATTTTATATGGCGTAACGACGTACACTATGCTCAAAGAGAAATTAGTAATTTAGAATTCAAGATGGTAAACGATGCGAAGAAAGAAGCGGGAACCGAACCAGCTGTAAGAAAGAAAACAGAAAAATCCATTCGACGTTGTTACAACTGCGGCGAAAACAGTCATATCTCGACACATTGTCCGAACGGTCTCAAGTGTTTTCGCTGTAATCAGTACGGCCATATTGGATCACGATGCACTTGGGCTGCGGCCGGCGGCGGCGCGAGCACGGAACGCAGCGCCAGCGCTCCTCACAAGTCGGTAAAACAGTCCGCGCCGAACGCAGCGCAAGATCGTGCGGTTGGCAGTAGTGGATCTCAGTCGGCAAAACTGCGCTCAGCTAACTTCAGGGTGGGTGCAACAAGTGACAGCAGTTGTGACAGACAGACGTCAAAGGTGGAAACGAGGCTATGCAGGTGGATAATAACGTACACAAAACAAGAAATCTCTCAACGAAGCCGCTGATTAGTGTCAAGATTAAGGAATTAACAGTGAACGCTTTAATTGAATCCGGCAGAGACTTCAATTTAATTACGGACGAGCGTTTCATTACCGTTGGAACAGAAAATACGAACATAACTTATGTTTGACGGGACTCGGACGTACGATGGTGAATTCATTAGGAAAGATGTTCTTGGACATTACAATCGACGACAAAAACTATCAAAACGTGTTATTTCATATAGTAGACAAAAATGTTATGTCTTTGGATATGATTTTAGGCCTAGGCCTAAAATCATATCAAAAGACATAACATTTCTAGAATTACTACGAAAATAACCATGATAATGAATGGGTACAAAGTGAAGTTTTTGTCTGAAAGTGATGAATGGATGCCTAAGTTGTGTTGTTTTTCAGATCCCACTTTGGAAGTTGAGCATATTTCTGATTATTCCATAAGGGAAAAAGTTTTGCAGTGTATTGAAGGTTATAATCCAATCCAATTGAAAGATGCACCTTTGAGCTGAAGATTGTTCTTAAAGATGACGTGCCTGTCGCCCAGAGACCACAACGTTTGTCCTTGGCAGAGCAGAGAATAGTTAAAGAGCAGGTAAAGGAATGGATGGATGATGGTTGTAGTACAAGTAAGTTTTCAGAATATTCAAGTCCTTGGTATTAGTCCTTTGGTAAAAAGCCATGATAGCCGAGTTGTTGGGTGGTTTTGAATTTCTTGAGTCGAGAGACCCGAGTTCGATCCCCAGGTGGCAGTACCAATGAGTTTTTCAAAATTTATGTACGAATTTCATCGTTGGCTTGGACATAAAGGCGGCGACGGGCTCACCACCTGTCACGTTGTCCCGAAAATATCTTCTGTGGAAGGTGGGTCAAAGGGACTTAATTGTCTAGACTTGACCTCTGTCTACCCTGTATTGGGAATTGCGTGAAGATATTTTTTTTTTTTGGTATTAGTGAGAAAAAAGATGGTTCAGTTAGGGTTTGTGTGGATTATAGACTGTTAAACAAAAAATTCTTAAAGATGAATTTCCATTTCCAGTGATCGACAATAAGATAGATAAGCTGTGTGAAGCCAAAATATTTAGTGTTTTAATTTTAAGGAATGGTTTCTTTCATCTCAAGGTGGCTAAGGAATCTATCCCGTATACATCATTAGTGACACACCATGGTCAATTGAAGTTCCTTCAAGCTTTCGGTTTCTCCATCTGCCATTCAAAAGCATAGTCTTCAGGGATTTTATTTCGCAATGCATTAGGATGATTTTCATAAACAATATCTTAATTACAACAAGCATTTAATATTTTAAAAGAGAGATTAGCATCCAGTCCTGTGTTAAAGATGGTTATACCTAAGACTATGGAGAAAGAAGTATTGAAGAAGGTGCAAGCAATGGACATTTTTCTAAGAAGAAGATGAAAGAAGCTATTGAAAGAGATTATTACATAACAGGATTAGATAAGAAAATTTAAGATTTTATAGTGACAAGCATTCCATGCCTGTTAGCTATGAAGAAAGAAGGAAGCAAGAAGGATTTCTGCATCCAATTGAGAAGAACAGTATTCCCTTGGATGCCATTCATTTGGATCATGTTGGACCTTTGACGCAAACTAGTAAACAGTATAACCATATACTGAAAGTGGTGGACACTTTCACTAAATTTGTTTGGCTGTTTCAACAAGAAGCACATCAAGCCGAGAGAAATTGCAGATCCATCAGCAAACCTTCGGAAACCCTCGACGAATAATCACTGACAAAGGCACTGCATTCACTAGTCATGAGTTTCAAGATTACTGTAAGGAGGAGAACATTCATCATGTGACTATTACGACGGGTGTTCCACAAGGCAATGGACAAGTCGAGAGAATACACAGAATATTAATTCCATTACTTACGAAGTCGTTTATAGAGAACTCTGGCCTTTGGTACAAACACATTAGTCGAGTGCAAACAGCCATTAATAGTACCTTTCAAAGAAGCATCAACTGTACACCTTGTGAACTACTTGTAGGTGCAAAAATACAAGTAAAAGAAGACAAGAAGATACAAGAGTTACTACAGGAAGAGTACATACAAGTATTCAATGAAAATATAGAGGATCTCAGAAAACAGGCCTAAGAACAGATTCTCAGAGTTCTACAAGAGAATGCAAAAAAGCTATAATAGAAAAGGAAGGGACATTCACAATACAAAGTTGGAGAAATTGTGACTATAAACATACACAATTTGGTTCAGGACTTAAACTGAAACCTAAATATCACACCTTACAATGTGATAAAGGTTAGAAGGAATGATTGCTATGATCTACAAAAAAATGATAGTGCTACTGAGGGGCCTATAAGAACATCTAGCTCAGCAGATTGTATGAAGCGTTGGCCAACAGAAGGTGAAGAGAGTTCTTAATGCAAGAAACTTGGTAAGTATAATTTGGTGAAGAATGATAGATGATGAATGCATTGTTTCATTTAAATTTTTATTATTTTTTTTTTCTATGCTATATGTTTATCTTGTATGTTACTTTGTTATCATGGTTTTAACTGGAGTAATGTATTTAAAATGTAAAAATAAAAGGCATAACTAAATACTGAGTATAGAAATTTGTAACTAACTTCGAAAGATGTTTTGTTTTTTTAAGATGTTTTCTTTTTGTTTTTAAGATTGTTTTTTCTTTTGTTTTTAAGATGGCTTATGTTTATTTTTGTTTTTTTTTTTAATAATTAAGATAATGTTTGTAAAGTATGACTGAAGGAATGTGGAATGTGTGTGTGATGTATTGTACTGAAAGACTTGAAACATCATGAATGCTGAGGAATGCCTGAGGACAGTCATTGTATCAGGACGGCCGAATGTGGGAAACGGAATGTAAGTTGGGAACAGAACGCAGGGATGAGTGAGAGTGATGAAAGGGAAGGAATGACAGGAGTGACAGTAAGTGATTACTGCTACCCATGAACACCCGCAATACCAGAGGCTTAGCAGATGTGTCGCCTTCCTTAGAGTGACCCCTTCCCCCAGAATTAGGGGAGGGGGGTGTGTGGGCCACCAGTTACCTGCACTCACCAGACGAAACGCTGAAGTTTTTTAGACTTCTACTTCATGCCGGTATTCTGTGTGGTCGTGGTACTTCCCCGGGTCAAGCTGGCCCATTCATGCAACAAAAGCTGATGCGTGGCTCTATCACTGTTAAAAGTGTGAAAATCTATCCTGTATACATCATTAGTGACACACCATGGTCAATTGAAGTTCCTTCAAGCTTTGGTTTCTCCATCTGCCATTCAAAAGCATAGTCTTCAGGGATTTTATTTCGCAATGCATTAGGATGATTTTCATAAACAATATCTTAATTACAGCAGAAAGTAAAGAACAAGCAGTGGAAAGACTTCAGCTTGTGTTGAAAGTGGCTTCAGAATATGGGCTAAAGATAAATTGGAAGAAGGCTGACCTGATCAAACCGGAAATTGAATACTAAAGCCACATGATAAGGAATGGGTACAAAGTGAAGTTTTTGTCTGATAGTGATGAATGGATGCCTAAGTTGTGTTGTTTTCAGATCCCACTTTGGAAGTTGAGCATATTTCTGATTATTCCATAAGGGAAAAAGTTTTGCAGTGTATTGAAGGTTATAATCCAATCCAATTGAAAGATGCACCTTTTGAGCTGAAGATTGTTCTTAAAAATGACGTGCCTGTCGCCCAGAGACCACGACGTTTGTCCTTGGCAGAGCAGAGAATAGTTGAAGAGCAGGTAAAGGAATGGATGGATGATGGTGTAGTACAAGTAAGTTTTTCACAGATTTATTAAGAAAGGAAAAAGAATTTATTTTGAAGATGAACAAAGACAAGCATTTAATATTTTAAAAGAAAGATTAGCATCCAGTCCTGTGTTAAAGATTTTTAATCCCAAGTTGAAGACGGAGTTGCACACAGATGCTTCTAGTGTGGCATATTCGGCTATACTCTTGCAGTACCAGATACAGGTCTCCACCGGTTCATTACATGAGCCGAAAGACAAATGATGCTCAATTAAGGTATTCAAGCTATGAACTGGAGGCAACCAATATTATTGAAGGTATAAAGAAGTTCAGGCAGTATTTGTATGGAATACATTTTAAAATTGTCACAGACTGTAAGGCATTTGAAGTGACATTGAAAAGAAGGATATTTCTGCTAAGATAGCCCACTGGGTATTATTCCTCAATGAATATGACCTCGAAATAGAGCATTGTTCTGGAACAAAATGAGGCATGTTGATACTTAGAGCCGTTATCCCTTTGTGGCAGTTACTACACTACATGATCAAGTAAAGCAAGCGCAAGATCAGGACAAGGGCTCTCAGCTATAAAAGAAGTTTTGAAGGAAAAGACATACTAAGATTACTGGGATGAAAATGGTATATTGTACAAAGGAGATAAGAAGTTACTGGTTATACCTAAGACTATGGAGAAAGAAGTATTGAAGAAGGTGCAAGCAATGGACATTTTTCTAAGAAGAAGATGAAAGAAGCTATTGAAAGAGATTATTACATAACAGGATTAGATAAGAAATTTAAGATTTTATAGTGACAAGCATTCCATGCCTGTTAGCTACGAAGAAAGAAGGGAAGCAAGAAGGATTTCTGCATCCAATTGAGAAGAACAGTATTCCCTTGGATGCCATTCATTTGGATCATGTTGGACCTTTGACGCAAACTAGTAAACAGTATAACCATATACTGAAAGTGGTGGACACTTTCACTAAATTTGTTTGGCTGTTTCCAACAAGAAGCACATCAAGCCGAGAGAAATTGCAGATCCATCAGCAAACCTTCGGAAACCCTCGACGAATAATCACTGACAAAGGCACTGCATTCACTAGTCATGAGTTTCAAGATTACTGTAAGGAGGAGAACATTCATCATGTGACTATTACGACGGGTGTTCCACAAGGCAATGGACAAGTCGAGAGAATACACAGAATATTAATTCCATTACTTACGAAGTCGTTTATAGAGAACTCTGGCCTTTGGTACAAACACATTAGTCGAGTGCAAACAGCCATTAATAGTACCTTTCAAAGAAGCATCAACTGTACACCTTGTGAACTACTTGTAGGTGCAAAAATACAAGTAAAAGAAGACAAGAAGATACAAGAGTTACTACAGGAAGAGTACATACAAGTATTCAATGAAAATATAGAGGATCTCAGAAAACAGGCCTAAGAACAGATTCTCAGAGTTCTACAAGAGAATGCAAAAAGCTAAAAAAGAAAAGGACATTCACAATACAAAGTTGGAGAAATTGTGACTATAAACATACACAATTTGGTTCAGGACTTAAACTGAAACCTAAATATCACACCTTACAAGGTGATAAAGGTTAGAAGGAATGATTGCTATGATCTACAAAAATGATAGTGCTACTGAGGGGCCTATAAGAACATCTAGCTCACAGATTGTATGAAGCGTTGGCCAACAGAAGGTGAAGAGAGTTCTTAATGCAAGAAACTTGGTAAGTATAATTTGGTGAAGAATGATAGATGATGAATGCATTGTTTCATTTAAATTTTATTATTTTTTTTCTATGCTATATGTTTATCTTGTATGTTACTTTGTTATAATGGTTTTAACTGGAGTAATGTATTTAAAATGTAAAAATAAAAGGCATAACTAAATACTGAGTATAGAAATTTGTAACTAACTTCGAAAGATGTTTTGTTTTTTTAAGATGTTTTCTTTTTGTTTTTAAGATTGTTTTTTCTTTTGTTTTTAAGATGGCTTATGTTTATTTTTGTTTTTTTTTTTTTTTAATAATTAAGATAATGTTTGTAAAGTATGACTGAAGGAATGTGGAATGTGTGTGTGATGTATTGTACTGAAAGACTTGAAACATCATGAATGCTGAGAAATGCCTAAGGACAGTCATTGTATCAGGACGGCCGAATGTGGAAACGGAATGTAAGTTGGGGAACAGAACGCAGGGATGAGTGAGAGTGATGAAAGGGAAGGAATGACGGAGTGATGGTAAGTGATTACCGCTACCCATGAACACCCGCAATACCAGAGGCTTAGCAGATGTGTCGCCTTCCTTAGAGTGACCCTCCCCAGAATTAGGGAGGGG
>JAGSMR010000621.1:0-18139 GCA_029286605.1 Sericinus montela | reverse complement strand
GGGTGTGTCAGCCACGAATGATTGCTATGATCTACAAAAAAATGATAGTGCTACTGAGGGGCCTATAAGAACATCTAGCTCAGCAGATTGTATGAAGCGTTGGCCAACAGAAGGTGAAGAGAGTTCTTAATGCAAGAAACTTGGTAAGTATAATTTGGTGAAGAATGATAGATGATGAATGCATTGTTTCATTTAAATTTTATTATTATTTTCTATGCTATATGTTTATCTTGTATGTTACTTTGTTATCATGGTTTTAACTGGAGTAATGTATTTAAAATGTAAAAATAAAAGGCATAACTAAATACTGAGTATAGAAATTTGTAACTAACTTCGAAAGATGTTTTGTTTTTTTAAGATGTTTTCTTTTTGTTTTTAAGATTGTTTTATCTTTTGTTTTTAAGATGGCTTATGTTTTTTTTGTTTTTTTTTTTTAATAATTAAGATAATGTTTGTAAAGTATGACTGAAGGAATGTGGAATGTGTGTGTGATGTATTGTACTGAAAGACTTGAAACATCATGAATGCTGAGGAATGCCTGAGGACAGTCATTGTATCAAGACGGCCGAATGTGGGAAACGGAATGTAAGTTGGGAACTGAACGCAGGGACGAGTGAGAGTGATGAAAGGGAAGGAATGACGGAGTGATGGTAAGTGATTACCACCGCCCATGAACACCCGCAATACCAGAGGCTTAGCAGATGTGTCGCCTTCCTTAGAGTGACCCTCCCCAGAATTAGGGAGGGGTGTGTCAGCCACCAGTTACCTGCAAGGACATTCACAATACAAAGTTGGAGAAATTGTGACTATAAACATACACAATTTGGTTCAGGACTAAACTGAAACCTAAATATCACACCTTAAAGGTGATAAGGTTAGAAGGAATGATTGCTATGATCTACAAAAATGATAGTGTACTGAGGGCCCCTATAAGAACATCTAGCTCAGCAGATTGTATGACGTTGGCCAACAGAAGGTGAAGAGTTCTTAATGCAAGAAACTTGGTAAGTATAATTTGGCGAAGAATGATAGATGATGAATGCATTGTTTCATTTAAAATTTTTGTGTTTTTTCTATGCTATATGTTTATCTTGTATGTTACTTTGTTATCATAGTTTTAACTGGAGTAATGTATTTAAAATGTAAAAATAAAAGGCATAACTAAATACTGAGTATAGAATTTGTAACTAACTTCGAAAAGATGTTTTGTTTTTAAGATGTTTTCTTTTTGTTTTTAAGATTGTTTTTCTTTTGTTTTTAAGATGGCTTATGTTTATTTTGTTTTTAATAATTAAGATAATGTTTGTGAAACGACTGAAGAGGATGTGGAATGTGTGTGTGATGTGTACTGAAGACTTGAAACATCATGAATGCTGAGGAATGCCTGAGGACAGTCATTGTCAGGACGGCCGAATGTGGGAAACGGAATGTAAGTTGGGAACAGAACGCAGGGATGGGCTAATGAGCAGATGTGTCGCCTTCCTTAGAGTGACCCCCTCCCAGAATTAGGGAGGGTGTGTCAGCCACCAGTTACCTGCACTCCTGGATAGTCTCAAAAAAAAGAGCTTATGTACGAATAATATCGTTTTCTTGGACATAAAGACAGCGACGGGCTCACCACTTGGCACGTTGTCCCGAAAATATCTTCGATGCAAGGTCAAACGGACTTAATTGTCTAGACTAGACCTCTGTCTACCCCTGTATTAGGAATTGCGTGAAGATATGGGCTCTGCGAAGAGATATTGAATCTCTTTGCATTTTTTACAGGATCTACTATGGGGAGTGCTCCGAGGAATTGTTCGGATTAATTCCAGCCGCTGAGTTTTGTTTTTTTTTTCTTTTTTTATGGAAAAGCCGGCAAACGAGCAGGCAGCTCACGGGATGGTAAGTGATTACCGCCGCCCATGAACACCCGCAATACCGGAGACATAGCAAAAGTTTGTTAGAGTTCTACCTCAAGCCGGTATTCTGTGAGGTCGTGGTACTTCCCCGGTCGAGCCGTCCCATTCATGCAACTAAAAAAGCTTATGCGTGGCACTGTTAAAAACGCCACCTTGATTCTTAGCATTCCACCACATTGCGTTTTTCGCGAAATTTTCTGCCACGCACTTGCATTTTATGGAATGTACTGCCGTCAGCGGGTTTCCGGACCGATACGACTTAGAAAAGAGCCTACATCTTTCTCAAAAAAAAAAAAAAGAGATTCGCAATATTGCAGGTTTAAAAGATGAACTTGCCACGAAAATTGATAAGGGCGTGCTTCAATGGTTTGGGCACGTTGAGCGAATGAGTGAAGACCGAATGGTGAAGAAAATATATAGCGTAAAAGTTAATATTAAAAGGTGTCGAGGTAGACCGACACTAACTTTCGAAGACCATGTGAGCAAATTGCTCGAAGAGGGGAGAGTCAAGAGTACTCGGGTACCTAGACGTGTATGTATGAAGAAGATAATGTAGCATAAATAGTTGCATTGAGAGTTGAAAATAGCTCAGTATATAGATTGGCATTTTCATATATTGGCCTCTTATAATAAATTGGCATTTTTGGGTGGTTATTCCACCATCTGTCGGTATCTGTTTTCAAGAGTTAATCGCCGAACGACACCCATGGGAAGGTATACCATACCACATAAATCACATAATGATATGTACCAACGTCCATATCCTACAATATATGTCAATACAATATATGCAGATTTTGAACGGTCGTTACATTTTCACCTAAATGCGTTTGGTTATTCGTTGTAATTCAGTTTAACTTCCCTAAGAAACAGGGAATACTATTTTAAAATTATGGAATATATGTTCAATAGGTCACCTCGAAGACCTATCAAACTTCAAAATAAAATGTATTTTACACCATATATACGGTAGAATATACTTATACGTGATTTTCTACGATGACCCGTCCGAGACACGAACCAGGAACTTCAGAGCTGACGACATCTTGAAAACCGGTGTGTACCCCACTCGTCAAGAGAGGTCGTTCAATATAAACCTTTAAGAGAATTTTAAATTTTTGAACGTTTCGATAAAGTGTCGACAGGAGCCAAGACATGTGTCGGCAAGGTGAACAAAATTTCCTTTATTAAATTTGTGTCAGCAACACATCTTAATGAATTAAGTTTATCTCGAGGTCCGGTTATTCAAGACGGAAACTAAATTACACCGACCCTTGTAAATAACCTACATAAACTACGAAACTGGAAGTTAAAGGTCTGATAAATCGACACAGAACCTTAGAAAATGTAAACATGAAATAATTTGTTACGTATAATTTAAAATCTGTTTAAAATTTCACCCGTATTTAAAAGTCGTGATAGCCGATTGATTGTGTGGTCAGTGGTTGGTGATTGCCTGAATATATTTATTTATTTAAAGTAATTATTAATTTTAAACATTTAAAGACTAAGTATTCACGTTAATGATATAATATGTATAGCATTTATAATTATAATAAAGCAAGCAAACTCTTTATATGACTCTTTTACTACTTTCTCTTTTAGGCAGGACCTTGTCCCTAAAGATCCTGCAATTCTCTTCTTTGTCCAGGAAAATGTGGGGTACATTTTCCTGGACGAAGACATTTCGACCACGCTCTAAATGACGTGAACATTGATACAATTATTTCAATAAGGTGACACTGACATGATAAATCAATAAAAATAAATATCTTCACGCAATTCCCAATAACGGCGTAGACAGAGGTCTAGTCTAGACAATTGAGTCCCTTCGACCCACCATCCACCGAAGATATTTTAGGGATAACTTAACAGGTGGTAAGCAGGTGGTACATAAGTTTTTGAAAACCCATTGAACTCGGGTCTCTTGAGTCGTACTTTCTGCCACCCAACCACTCGGCTATCGTGACTCTTGATAATATACTGGCTTGATACTAAACGGAATAACTACCTTGATAATATAATAAACAAGACACGACCCGAGATCGATCCCCAGGTGGCAGGATCGTACCAATGGGTTTTTTTAAAAGAAAAGAATTTTAAGAAGCACAATAAATAAACAGAATGGGAAAACATTGTACCTAAAGTAATTTAAAAGTCTATTTTGAGCTTGCACGTCTTGCTTAAAATAAAAGCTATTCTTAGTTTATTTTCCGAATGAGCAATAGAAAAATTACTGCAGCTTTCAAGAGAGATGAAATAAACTCAGGCTATTTTTATTTTATTTAAATCTACGGCGTGATAACCGTGTAAAACCTTTTACCTGCTCATCTTGTATACGTATAAATTTATGTAGAGCTTTTTTGGAAAATCTCGCGAACAATTTAACCAATATATTTTTTTAATAAAATAAATGAATATCTTCACGCAATTCCCAATACAGGAGTAGACAGAGGTCTAGTCTAGACAATTAAGTCCCTTTGACTTCTTCTTCCTTCCACCGAAGATATTTTCAGGACAACGTGACAGGTGGTGAGCCGTTACGTTTTTGAAAAAACCCATTGATACGATTGAAAAACCCATTGATATTTTTTATAAGAAATTATAAACGAACGTAGACAAACATTGCTACAAATTTTGCAAAAATGTTGCCTATCTTAAAGTAAATAACGCAGTAAGTTACGCTCAAGCGTAAGTGTAAGTAGCTAAGCACATGACGACGTCCGCGGACGTGTGGCTTACAAATCGGTTTTCAAGGTCTTAGGTCGTTGGTCCCTGGTTCGGCATCCGATCGGTTCGATGTAGAAAACACCATTACTTCCTTCTCGAGTCTGGGTGTTTATGCTACCTTCGTTGTTTCTAATTCCATAACACAAATGCTTTAGCTTTTTGCCGTCCCCACCTACATATAAATATGCGCATTTACGTAAGAAATTAAAAAAATGCACTAACGGTATGGAAATAAGTACCACAAACATCGATATCGAAGTAGAAAGAGAGAAAGTAGTAGTTTATATTTATGCCCATACCACACGGCAAAAGTCATCATTAGCAAATATTAATTAATGCAACCTCTTTACAAGCTCACATGTTTGTTGTGTTTCCGAAGTAATTTCATAATAATCTTTACAAATGCCGACGGTCGCAGAAAAAAGTGTTCGGCGGCGAATCACCACCTTTTTAAATTAAAAACGACACAACGCGATTTTAATTTGGAGAAAGCGGCAACGGGCCGTCGCTCGAATTTTTATAAACCGGCGAATCCGTAGGAATCTGGAATGAATTAAATGTATAATTACGTTGAATGCGCTTAGAAATATTTTGTCTAGACAATCACTGTTATTTGTCTGGTATTTCTAAAGCCATAACTTTAAACGTTAATTGATTAAAAACAATTTATTGTTGAATTATGAATAAAAATGGCCGGCTAAGAATATATTCTTGGTTGTCGCAAGAGGCGACTAAGGGAAAAGCCGAAAAAGAATGTATCTTTGGCTTCAGATAGATGTCGGAATAACAATTAAAAATTATAATATAAAAATTTAACAGACGACAGGTAGCAACATCTGAGGTGCGAGTTGTCTGGTACTGTGATCGACAATCCGCTTGCCATGCGTTGCGATAACGCCAAATCCTCCTTAATGGAGAGGCCTATGTCCTGCAGTGAACTTTAATAGGTGATTATGTGTTTATGCATGTGTTTATTAAAACGTTAAATACATTTAGAAAAAAAAATTTTTGGTCTAAAATCATTGTTATTTGGCTAGTAAGTAGTACTTTAAGGACATTACGTTAAACTTAAATTGTTAATTGATTTATAGTTAAACTATGAATAAATTTTAAAGCAAGAGCATAGTCGTTAACGTCTTAGGTACCAAAGTCTAATCAGTCACTAGATTAATTTCAAGAAACATATATATATGAATACTTTAATGGCAGTAACCAATGGGAAAGTGTTGATCGCCATGCTATACCTGATAACGTTATGTACATGTTGTATTCTCGAGGCAAGGTTGTTTGCTATTACGTATTAATATTTATATTTGTAAATATTTATATTTGTATATATCTATGTTAGAAAATTGTACCGTAAGCTTGGAAAAGATACGGTGATAGGCTTATTGTCTGTCAAGGGGTAAGGTTGCTCAAAGGGGCTTAATTGTATAGACTAGACCTCTGTGTAATCCAGTATTGAACGTCCGTGAAGATATATTTTAATATCTTTGTCATTTATGCAAGCATGTAAACTCACTAATGGGCTATATATACTAGTAATTTTGTAATTAATAATTGAACACATCATAGACGGGGACAACGTCACATACATTGCTCTGATCCCAAATAGCTTAAGCACTTGTGTTATTGAATTGAAAATAACGAAGGGATCACAAACACCCAGACTCGAGACAACGTAGAAAAATTAGTTTTCTACATTGACGCGTCCGGGAATCGAATCCGGGACCTTAGAGCTGGCGAAGTAATGAAAACCGGTGCGTTCACCACTCGTCCATAGACACGATAACGTGTCAGTTATTTTAAAGAATACTAGCAATGACAAATAACTCTATATATATATATATATATATATATATATATATATATATATATATATATATATATATATATATATATATATATATATATATATATATACACAAATGTAAGATTGTGTTTCGATATTCTATAAAATATTCGTTTTAATGTCTATAGGACGCGATGGTCTAGTTGGTAGTGAACCAAACTTTAAAGCTAAAGTTTGCTGCTATGAATCGCTACCGCTTGGATCGACATCGAACAGAAACGACTTTCATTTACATTACACAAATATTTCCATATTTGCGTGATGTATATGAATGTTTCTGTCCGGAAAGCTAACTGCTCCGGCATAAGTGGATATAATTAATTTATATTTAATGCTTATGTTAAATTGACTTTACGCAAATTTAGTAGTAAGTTTACGTAAATTACTCACAATTTATTTAAAATATTTTATTTATTTATTTATACTTTATTGACACCTAATAAAAGGTAACAATGGGCGGACTTAATGCCTTATAGCATTCTCTACCAGTCAACCCTGGGCGAAACAGAGAATAAACGGCAGGTGTGTTAAATGGGTATTAATATGTTATAATATTAATAATATATATTAATATATAATATATAATAGATATAAACGCAGATAATTAATATCAGTACAATTTTGCGATTTACTACTAGTTTCCGCCCGCGTCTACGTTCCCTTTTCCCTAAATTTTTCCCTAGTTCCAATTTTTCTAAATTCCCGTGGCATAATATAATTTACCGGAGTACAGCAAGAGAAATTCAAAAAAATAACTAAAAACAGCTAAACTCACGTCTCAACAATCGGTGTAGGTTAGTTTCGGATCTGTCGGAGATTACTTTCGGAGGTTGACCATCAGGGTTAGTGGGATGTGATAAAACTCTCTCCATTTCCGGGCACGCTATGTTCTTCGTCAACCCTCGGCGCGCTGACGAGCTGCGCATTGCGTGCTTAGTATGAAACAGGGCTTGACCGCCAACTTATCCCACTCACCATTATGGAGTACAAGTAGTACCAACCACCTCTGTGGATCGACCTGCCTACCGGTTTCCATGGTCACCAGCTCTGAGGTCACGGATTTAATTCCCGGTCGGGTCAGTGTAGAAAACACTTTTTCTGTATTTTCTCGGGTCTGGGTGTTTATGTTACCATTTACAGATTAACAGTGGTAGAGCCACGCATCAGCTTTTGCTGTTGCATGAATGGGCCGGCTCGACCGGGAAAGTACCACGACCTCACAGAATACCGCTGTGAAGTAGACGTTTAACAAACTTCTGCGTTTCGTCTGGTGAGTGCAGGTAACCGGAGGCCTACACCCCCCTCCCACTATTCTGGGGGGGGGGGCTCTAAGGCCGGCAACGCATCCGCTATGCCTCTGGTATTGCGGGTGTTCATGGGCGGCAGCACTTGCCATCGCGTGAGCCGCCTGCTCGTTTGCCTCCCTCTTCTATAAAAAAATACCATCGTAGTTTTTAATCCACAATGTTACTGCTTAATCTACTTACTATGGGATAAAGGCAATGTATGTGATGTTGTCCCTATCTTTGTATGTATTAATTTACATACATAGATAGGGACACCATCACATACTATAGGATCTGGGTGTTTGTGATATATTCGTTGTTTCTAATTCCATAACACATGTCCTAATGCTACTTAATTTAGGATCGGAGCAATGTATGTGATGTTGTCTCTATCTATCTATGTGTAAGTCAGTTTTTCTTCCTATTCTCAGAATATTAATACAGAAATCCAAGAACTATTTATCAAAACGAGAACTTTTCAGAAATATTCCAGGCCTTAATCTATTAACTAATTTGTGTCTTTTGTCGCCTTTGTCACGTGCTGTAATAAATATGTACCTTATCTCGCAGAATGTAGACCTAGTACAGAATGTAGATAGTTCACGTAACCAATGTACCAACCAGTCGTAATTCATAATAGCAGTTTATAAATGTGTAGAGCATTGTATGATACATTATTTTTTGTTATCTTCATGAATTCCCCAATACAGGGATGTAGAGGGACATAACCGAGTCTAGAAAATCTATTCTTTTCAACCCACATTTCATCGGAGTTTATTTAGGGGCAACGTGACTGGTGATCAGCCTGTCGCTATCATTATGTCTAAGCTAACCTCATAGTTGTAGTTATTAGTATTATACCTTGAGTCTCTTGACTCGAATTCCGATCACCCAACCACTCGGCTATGCCACTGAACCGTCAAATTTATCGTTAAATCGTTTTTCACGCTTATTCCATAAAATAGTAGTTCCATTAAATTATGATTTAATATTTTTCGGATAAATAAAATGAAACATCTTTACACATATTTCCTATACCGGGATAAACATTTTCGACCCACCTGTCTCCGAAGATTATTTAGAACAATGTTTGACGACCTCCGTAGACGAGTGGTGTAAACACCGGTTTTTAAGGTGAAGAAAAACCACCTTTTCTACATTTTTTCTCGGGTCTGGGTATTTGTGGTGCCTTCGTTGTTTCCGATTATCCTCATACCTCAAGTACATTGGGATCGGAGCAATGTATGTGAAGTTGTTCCTATCTACATATGTATTATTTATATATAATATTACATTATTTATAACATTATAAATGTAAAAGGTGGTAAGCATATCGCCGTCTTAGTGTCCAACTCAACGGTATATTATATATACTAACATGTCTACAGAATATATATATATATATATATATATATATATATATATATATATATATATATATATATATATATATATATATATATATATATATATATATATATATATATATATATATATATATATATATATATATATATATAAAAGTACAATTAATAAATTGAAAAAAAAGTAGAAATTCTAAGATCAACTTCAACTGAGTTCTACTAAGGCATTCTTAAAGTGTAGTTTTGAAACTGATAACAAGAACATATAATCTTGCGATTCTAAGTGCCAGTGATCGATGCGACATTAGTATGAGCGTACAACGAGCGTATATATATATATGTATATATATATATATATATATATATATATATATATATATATATATATATATATATATATATATATATATATATATATATATATATATATATATATATATGTATATATATATATATATATATATATATATATATATATATATAAAAGTACAATTAATAAATTGAAAAAAAAAAGTAGAAATTCTAAGATCAACTTCAACTGAGTTCTACTAAGGCATTCTTGAAGTGTAGTTTTGAAACTGATAACAAGAACATATAATCTTGCGATTCTAAGTGCCAGTGATCGATGCGACATTAGTATGAGCGTACAACGAACGCCACCCGGCACCGTATCAATAAGCGGAAGCGGAGGCGGCTCAACACCGAATTTCAATGTCTGCACCTTTGAAGAGGAAGATGATATGGTAAATAAACAAACACGAAAAAGGAAAGAACGTGGCATGGAGTATGACTTTAAAAGAGATTTGGCGGAATTTCGTAATGAAATAATGAACTTTTTTAGAACCGTAGCCGAATCGCAACATGAAAACATTGCACAAATCCGGGAAGAAATAAAAGAAATAAAGGATGATATTAAAAATATAAAATCTGTATCTGAAAATTTCCACCTTCCACCGAAGATATTTTAGGCACAACGTGAAAGGTGGTGAGCCCTTACCTTCAATAATTGATACCTTCAATAATTGATTGGAATTTTTACAGTATGTGTAAAATATATTTTTTTAAATAAATGTCCTCATGCCATTCCCAATACTGGGGTTGACAGAGATCTAAACAATGAAGTCCTTTCGATCACCTTTCATCGAAGACATTATTGGTGGGCTCAACACCGCGACAGGTGTTGAGCTCGTCGCCGTCTTTATGTCTAAGCTAACGACATATAAGTTTTGAAAACTCATTGGAACGAGCCTACCACCGGGGGATCGAACTTGGGTCTCTAAAATCGGTGTCCGATCACCAAACCACTTGAGTATTGTGACTACAAAATCTATTATTTTTAAATGACAATATAATAGTACTTGCTTCTTAAAGTCCAGTTTTGTATAAAAGCCTCTTCCATAAGGAGGATTTTAATAAAATCTCTGCGCTTGGCAAGGGGTTTGGTGTTCAGAGTGCAGGTCCTACCTTAGACCTTAACGCTGCTATTTGGTTCGGTTTTTTCTGATCTGTTTGTATCGCCACTTGTCAGTAGAAAATAAAATAAAAAAATAAATATCTTCTCGCAATTCCCAATACAGGGGTAGACAGACAGTCTAGACAATTAAGTCCCTTTGACCCACCTTTCACCAAAGATATTTTCGGGACAACGTGACAGGTGGTGAGCCCGTCGCCGTCTTTATGTCCAAGCCAACGATGAAATTCGTACATAAGCTTTTGAAAAACTCATTGGTACTGCCACTTGGGGATCGAACTCGGGTCTCTCGACTCGATATTCCGACCACCCAACAACTTGGCTATCGTGATTTGTCAGTAGACATTGATATTTTCAAGGCTTTTCTCTTAGACGCCTCTTCCGGCAATCACGGAAAGAAAGAAAGAATATAATTAAACTTTTTTCTTTTTCTTTACTAGTAACTTTCTGTTCTATGACTTTACAAAGTATATATGTATACCTGTGTATACCTGTGATGTGGAAGCTCAAAGAAGCTCAGCGTGCTGTGGAAAAAAGCCACGCTCGGTGTTTCTCTGCGTGACAGAATCCGTAACGAAGACATCCGCAGCAGAACCAGGGTAACCGACATAGTCGTAATGATTAGCACGTTGAAGTGTCATTGGGCCAGCAACGTGGCTCGTAGAACTGAAAACAACTTCGCAGACAAACGCAGTGTTCGACGACCCCCCAGGAAATGGAGTGACGACTTGCAAAATGTTGCGAGAAGTTGACGGATGCAGGTGGCTGAATTTCCACAGTTAACCTGTCCGTTTACTGTGGTAAGTTTTGGGGATGCCTATGTTTAGCAGTGACTCTTAATAGGTTGTAAAGAAGAAGAAGAAGACATGTATACCTACATCAATTGAAGAAGATAAAAATTAATTTGATTAAATTATAAATGAAGTTCTTCCTTTAATACAAAACACTGAGTGTTGCGATAGCTAAAATAAGATTAAAGAATGTTCGCCATATTAAAATTTTTTTTGCAAAGCTTCTGTATTATTGCTCAGCTCAGCTTAATACCGAGAATCGGTATTATTAAAGCGCTCCAGTATTAGTCAGTTCATATTTTTTAACTGTAATAAAGTATTGTTTATTATTAGTAGCAAAAATAAGATATTTTAACCGTGAAACATAAAAGAAATTGTTTAATATTTTGAACTCTATTTTGTATAAAATTTTTGATTTGACTTCACACAATAGGTAATGATTTAATATATTACGCTTTTCACAAAGTCTTTACAATGCAAGTGCAGACGTAAGTGAAACGTTTGTGATTGGACTTTTTTACATTATGAATTATCTTTGTGATATTAAAAATCATTTAGCTTTTAAAAGTCGCGATAGCCGAGTTGTTGGGTGGTCGGAATTTCGAGTCGAGAGACCCGAGTTCGATTCCCAGGTGGCAGTACCAATGAGTTTTTCAAAAACTTATGTACGAATTTCATCGTTGGCTTGGACATAAAGGCGGCGACGGGCTCACCACCTGTCACGTTGTCCCGAAAATATCTTCGGTGGAAGGTGGGTCAAAGGGACTAATTGTCTAGACTTGACCTCTGCCTACCCCTGTATTGGGAATTGCGTGAAGATATTTATTTATTTATTTTATTTAGCTTTTATGAAATACTAGCAGCCCGATCAGTGGCATTGAATAATGTATGAGTGTAAAAAGTTAAGGCGGAGTGAGGTTCCGATAAGTAAATGTCGGCGGTCAGGCACTATTCAATTAAGTAATAATCATATTATAATTTTATTTACTTTCTAACATATAAAATATGACTTTAACTTTGACTAGGTAAAAAACTATCAAAGATGTAATTAAATTGACATTGTTAACTATTCTCTACTATGTATTTAATACATAATAAAAATATCTTCACGCCGTTCCGAATACTTAAAATCTAAGCTAACGATACAAATAGTACATAAGTTTTGAAAAAAAAAACTTTGGTATGAGCCTTGGGAATCGAATTCGGATCTCTTGTCTCGAATTCCGATCACTCAATCCTCTCGGCTATCGTGACTTCTAGAATATTAAATTATTGTAAAGACAATCTTTTATTGTAAACCTAATTTGTATCTTATTTAATAGTCCATACTCAGTCTAAGAATATTCAACCCGCTTCTTGCCTTATATTTCATAAAAGACGATTAAAAAGAAGAAACATTGACAATAATGATCGCTGCCGACAGATGACGGTATAATAATCTCGAAAAATACCCGACAATATTAACAATTAAAATTCTTTCTAAAAGATTTTTCTACAGAGTACAAGTTAATGGTTTTAATATACATCGGAGCTTCCATGCGACCTGTACTCGCTGACTATTGATAGATACAACTTGAAAATTTTCCATTCCTATCGGACTCTGCTTTTAACGATGACGGGTTTCATTCGACGTAGATGAACGATCAGTTATGTGCTTTTCGATTTGTAAGTGTGCAGTTTTATTCATATTGACGTATTTTCCGAGAAGTTTTGTACTGTTTTTTTATAAAATATATTCACACCATTCCCAAAACTGGGGTAGATAGAGGTCTATACAATTATGTGATTTCCACTCATCTTCCACTGAAGATATCTAGGACAACGTGTCTGGCGGTAACCCAAACATTCAGCTATCGTGACTATTTTAAATGTCGCGCTATTTCCAAATTATTCGGTAGGCAGAAGTCTATACAATGAACTTTTCGTACTCAATTTTCAATGAAACCTGTTTGAGGCAACTTGACAGGTGGTGGGCCTACCGCTGACTTGACATCCAAGCTAACGGTACAATATTATTACAAAAATATACATATATAAAACCATGACTCGAGTACAAACATTCATATTTATAACAAATAGTTTGTCTTTGTCATGTCATAGTATAGATTAAAATTAAATCTAAACTGAAAAAAGGCAAATTTTTAAAACAATATATTCACTTTTAAAGTTACACATAAATCTAGGAAACAACATACATCCCATGGTGCTAATAAATTGAGACATGTAAAGCATCTGTAACAGCACTCCGGGGAGAAGTTAACATTCTGTTTCCTTTTTCCTTGTCTCTAATTGTATTTTCCGTTGCGTTTCCATAGTTACGAAATGCATCTACACTTTTATAAAAACTGTTTTAATATAAATCGTATTATCAAAAGCGCTAATGCCATGTGGTATTCTTTTAAGAATCCCTTTCTTCCCGTGGGTGTCGGGACAGGAGACTCGATTTCTATCCCCAGTAGAAAGGCTCCTACCTAAACAACAAAGACAGGTTGTTTTAAATAAGCTTCAATGAAATGCGAGTGGAAAGACTAAATTATCGATACCTATCTACCTAAGTATTGCAAAATGCGTGAAGGTATAAAAAACTATACATAATAACTTTAGAATACAGAATAAATAAAATTTATAAAATAATACAGACTGGTGTCGATATTGTATAAAAACATGTTCAAACATATTTAATTCCACGGAAAATTCGTTTTCTATTCATACATATATCGTACGAAACTTCAAAACCGGTGAATGTTTTTCTTTTATAAAATACCTACATTTATTTGACTGAAAATATATTATTATATTTGAAATGTTAAATTTTTGAAATAAATTCAATGAAAGAATTCTTATCTTTTCAATTGCCAATATTAGACTTAAGATGTAATAAATACAATCGAGACATACGTACTTACTTGAATTTTAAAATATCTTTATGTATATAAAGTTCAACACAAAGTATATGCGTCTAATGTAAGAATCATTTCGACGAGTTCCGTGAACGAGTGGCGTACATGTCGCTTATTATGATGTTGCCAGTTCTGAGGTTTGATTCCCGGTCGGGTCTATGTGTAAAAACCTTTTTCTACATTTTCTCGGGTCTTGGTGTTTATGGTGCCTTCGTTGTTTCTGATTCCATTATAGTGTTTATGCTGCTTATTTTGTGATCAGACCAATGTATGTGATGTAGTCCCTATGTATGTATGTATTTATTTATTTGGCATCACGCTTCGCAAGAGGAACGAGCAGTAGCAAATTCCTCGCAACTTAGACGCTGATCGTTACTGGTCCTGTCTGGTGTTTTCTTGAAATGGTTATCCCACCATTTATCGGTGGCTAGTGCCATTCTCAAATCTTTTCTCTTATTGCCCCTTCGACTGTAGCCACGGGAAGATAAGAGGTTTAACGCTGATAACACACAGTGGTATAAAAACGGACGTTCATTACAAATACATCGTGATAACCTGGTTAATAGTGACCAGGATTTCCGAACTGGAGATTGTGGGTTCGAATCCCGTTAGTGTGACGAACATGATGTTTATGCACTTGTATGTTGGAATATTTATTTATTTAAATAGATATCTATACAATTATATTGTGTCGTGAGCTTGGACACCGAGACGTCAATGGGCTGACCACCTGTCACGCTCTTCCAAATAAGCCCCGGCAACAAGTGCATTGAAAAATTTACTTTTTATCTTGAGAACGAAGAAAGGACTTAATTGTTCAGAACTCAGTATTCAGAAAATGCTTGAAGGTATTAATTATTATTTTGAAATAAAATAAAATTACCCACAAATCTTAAATATATATATATATATATATATATATATATATATATATATATATATATATATATATATATATATATATATATATATATATATATATATATATATATATATATATATATATATATATATATATATATATATATATATATATATATATATATATATATATATATATATATATATATATATATATATATATATATATATATATATATATATATATATATATATATATATATATATATATATATATATATACATATATATATATATACATATCTATGTACCGATGAGTAATATATCTTCACGCCATTCCCTATACAGGGGCACATAGAAGTCTTGACAGTAAAGACTCACCTTCCACCGAAGATATTTTTCGTCGCCGTCTTTATGTTCAAGCCAATGATATAGCTTAGACCAGTTGGTTTTTGAAAAAAAAAAACTCGTTGGTACGAGTCTGCCATCTGGGGATCGAACTTGGGTCTCTTGACTCGAATTCCGATCACTTAACCATCTGTTATGTTCATGGCTGTGGTGTTAAACGATACACAGCAAATTAATTTTACGGAAACGAAAACAAACGTTTTGTTTGTAATAATACCAAAATAGAATCTAATAAAATCAAATCAAAAATAGAGGCATTATTTTCGCATATCAAAACTAAACAAACCAGTTGTTTGTTTTATATTTAAAAAAAGTTTCGAAATAAACTTTAAATAGTAAAATATCTTTACGCAATTCCCAATACAGGGGTAGTCGGGGGTCTAGTCTAGACAAGTAAGCTTCGACCCACCTTCCACCGAAGATATTTTCGGGTCAACGTGACAGGTGGTCAGCCCGTCGCCGCCTTTATGGTTGGCTTCTACGCCAACGATATAATTCGTACATAAGTTTTAGAAAAACTTATTGGTACGAGCCTGCCACCTGGGAGATCGAACTCGGGTCTGTGTACTCGAAGTTCCAACCACCCAACCACTCGGCTATCGTGACTTTTTTTAAATAATCTTATCTCGGATACGTACGTTCAGCGAATAAGTGAAGAAATTATGTATAAAGCGCGAAAGTTAACATTAAAAGGAGTGGAAGTAGGCGTGACTAACTTTCCAACACCATGTGAGCAAATTTCTCGAAGAGGGGAGGGTCTAGAGTACTTAGCTACGAAAAGATAGACGTGCATTAATGAAGAAAAATATGAATTTGAAACAAGCGAAAGAAGTATGCAAGGATCGTGGCACTTGACGATCTGTTCTCTTTAGTTACCTCGTTAGGGACTAGGCGTGCTTTGTATCAATTTACGCGTATTCAAATATTCCACATGCTACCATCATTACAAAGTTATTTTTAACGCACCTATATGACTTACATCTTATTTATATATACTGTATTTAATGATTTATTGTATTTACGCGAATACTACATTTAATATAAAACGTACAGTCCCCCCGTGACCACGGATGTGTCGCGTGTGTGAAACGTCGGGAAATAAAAGTAGTTTGTAAAAACTAATTAAAATGCTATAAAATCGCAAAGTAGTTTTATTTAAAATATACTGTATTTGTCTTATCTGACTCATACACGTTTTTCGCGTAGCCAGATGTCTAGACCATTAATTTCTTACCACCAATATTTCACCGGAGTTTATATAAGATATTGAGACATGCGTTGTGACTTTCGTCTTTCTTTCTTACCTTTTTTTAAATTAAGGTGTTTATAATACACCATATATAAATAATTAAATATTCAAACATAGATGAAATATACATAAACATCGAATACTCGATAGCGACTCAAGACCAACATCTATATTAATTACGTAAAGGTTAGCATTTAGTGGAAAACGAATCCAAGTGAGTTTCGAAGGTACGGTCACTTCCAACCCTAGGGTCGATTAATCTATTATTATATTGTAAAATATTCACTTATGATTATGATTGATCTTAAATCGCCTTTTCAGGTACACTTATAATAAGTCACGATAGCCGAGTGGTTGGGTGGTCGGAATTTCGAGTCAATAGACCTGAGTTCGATCCCCAGTTGGTAGGCTCGTACCAATGGGTTTTTCAAAAACTTATGTACGAATATCGTTGGCTTGGACATAAAGGCGGCGACGGGCTCACCACCTGTCACGTTGTCCCGAAAATATCTTCGGTGAAAGGTGGGTCGAAGGGACTTAATTGTCTAGACTCGGCCTCTGTCTACCCCTGTATTGGGAATTGCGTGAAGATATTTTTTTTTTTTTTTTTTTACATATAATAAGTAGGCTAATAAAATAAATACTGAAAATCAATTATCTTTACTTAGAACAACCATTATTGTTCATGTTAGGATATATTTATTGAACATCGAACTACTTGCTTTTCATTGCTGCTGTGGACCTTACATAGAAATCGCTGTGCACCTTAAGATTCTATCAGTACGCGCAGGTAATAGAGAAGAATTAATTTAGCTCTTGACGCTTCCAACTAATCTTCATTACTGTGTGGTAATGGACTCCCTATATTTTTTAAAACTTTTTTTTGTTGCTATAGTACATATTGCGAATAAAGGTAACTAGGTCAATTTATACTGGGGTCAAAGACATAATCAACCAGTTGTTGCAAGCGTTTGTAGTCGACGACTTGCCGACAAAGAAGTCTTGCGAGTTCTATGCTCTTTCCAATATCAACGAATATTTTTAATGGAGAATTAATAACTTTATTTTGATTTGTTTTCCTACTTTTTTAATTAATTACACTATATTTGTGGCCTTGTAGCTTAACGATATAGCTTATTGTAACTTAACGATGTATTGTGGCGGTAAAAAAAATTAAAGGGTTGTTTTTTTAATTTTAAATATGGTATATAATATTCATTAGATACTTACATTATAAATCGTTTTATCTTGTACCTCTATAAATAATATCACACTCTTATATTGAGTATTGTATTTAAATGTCTCTTAGGGCGCGTCCAGATCTGG